>CM047993.1:24903603-24934806 GCA_026261665.1 Melanotaenia duboulayi
AGGATAGAACCCAGATGCAACAAGAAAATGAGCCCGCGAGTGAGATGAGCTGAAGACAATTCTCCTGTCTTCGTCGCTTAAATATGATCCAGCCTCAAAAGGAAGATCCTGTGGTAAACAGTCTTAAAGCCAGTCCCCAAGTAATAAAAGGTCATTTAATAACCTTTAAGTCTGTGAAACACTTTAAAACCAACTAAAGACTTGGTTTATTATGTTCAGTTTGATACTTTAGGAACCAGCCAACCTATTAAAACTAAAAACACGTCACGGCTGGACTACTAGATGTACTATGTACTGGATTTTGTGAGTCCTGTTATGTGTTTTATTCTTGCCTCTGCCACAGGTAGTCATTGTAAATGAGAATTGGCTCTCCATTGACTTATCTGGTTAAATAAAGGTAATATAGATGTAGTAGACGTACTTTTACTGGATGTAAAAGGCTGTGAGTGTGTGGCTCACCCTCTTATAGACGCTCTGTGGGATGAGGCTGGAGCCGTGGAGCTGCTGCTGCTGGCTCCACTGAGCCGTATTCTGAACTCGGGCTAACTTCGCACCAAACTGTTAAAACCCACAAAGAGAAACAGAAATGAGACGAAAGTGACCGCTCCTCCTGCACTGTCTGCTCCCGTTGACACTGTTCTTATACATAAACAGCCTTTTGTTTTCTCACCTCCATTTGTAACTTGAACAGCTCGCTCTGGGTGTCCCTCTCCTGGTCCTTCAGCTTTTTCTTCATCTTCTCCAGATCCAGATCCTTCTCCTCCATCAGCTTCCTTACATCACGATCTTTAGCTTCCACTGCAAATAAAAGAAACCACAACAGAATTCAGAGCCACAGATTGTTCTTCTGTAGCTCTTCCCTGATGCTGGGGGCTCATGTGAGGTTGGAATTTTTTTTCTGTTCTGAATCTTCTGAAACATCCAAAAACTTGAACTTTATCTGATATTATTTTATTACATTAACTTCATAGGAGCTTATGTCTGTCCTGTTAATCATATTTTGAGCATCAGGTTGGTGCTGGTCCTCACTGGGTGGCTGTTCGAGGGGACCTGGTCCCCCTGGACATTGGGTGGGGCCTCTGCATGGGGGGGTTGCTCCTGGGCTCCTGCGCTCCGTCCATCTTTCCTGGGGTCAGAGCTCTGTGGGTGCGGGGTGCTCTGGCTGGGGCCTTCCTCTTCCGCTCTCTGACCGGATGCATGCTCGCCCCCGTAGCGGCTGGCTGGGATCTATATTCTTGAGAGGTGGCTGGTCTCCTGGGTCCCAGGGCACCCTGGAATGGCTCTGATCTTTGTGGTGCCCTGGTCACATTTGCACAATCACTTATCACTGCTCATTCCTATTACTTACTACCTGCACACTGAGACAGTCACTGTGTCGTGTTGTGGGTTTAATCACCAACAACTACACTTACGTTCATGTTTTTCTTTGTGCAGCTGATGTTTTTGTTGTTGTGATGGATGTTTTTTTTCTGCAGCTTGTCTGTCTTTTTTGTTGTGGTCCTGATGATGTTCCTTACAGGTGTTGCAGCTGGTTGTTTCTTTCTGCTAAGACCGAACAGCTGATGTTACCTTACATCTGGTATATGCTTGTCTTTTTTTCTCGTCTCTTTACTCTCTTTTTCTCTTTCATTTTCTTTCGTTTACTTTCTCCTTTCTTACCCACCAACCCTTTCGCAAGGTCCAGAACAAATATGTAAAATCAGTAATAGACAAATTGAAAAATAAAGAATGATGCTTAAATTATCAAGAGGAGCCTTATATCCATAAAGCTCCACTTGGCAAAACAAATTTGTTCAGCACAACAACCAGACCATCATTTTGCAGCTATGATGCTGGACGGGACAAATTCAAAAGAAAGAAAGAAAAAAAAAAAAAAGAAATCAGACACCATGTCTCAATGGGTAAAACCTGTATAAATAAAAATAAATCTGTTTATATAGCACTTTTCATACAAGTTTAAAGAAAAAAAAACATACAAAGAAAAGTCAAAAAGTCCGTTTCTGTCTCTCCTACACACACACACACACACACANTAAAAACATACAAAGAAAAGTCAAAAAGTCAGTTTCTGTCTCTCCACACACACACACACAAATAACAAGTAATAAGTAATTAAATATAGCACATAGATAAAATTTAAAAAACGAACAAAGCATAAAATACATATAAAATAGAATAAAATACAAATTAAAAAAGCCAGTTTAAAAAGGTGATTTATGTCTCGCTGTCCTCAGGTCTTCAGGAAGGTGTTTCGCAAACACAGACAAGGAGAAAGTTCTCTCCCTGTGGATTTTAGTTGTAACTCTGGTCCTGAAGACCTGAGAGCTCTAACAGGCTCATAATGTAAAAGCAGTCCAGATAAAACCCAGTAAATAGAAAAGAGAGAACTGAAATAGTTTATTCTGCAGGGACTTAAAGAAGGTCTTCACTGCTTCAGACGGTTTCATAGCGAGTAGCTGTAGATGTGCTGACTGTTTCTCTCTGAACTTCATTACAGTAACTAAACATTCAGTTCAGTCCTGGTTGAGCTGTAACAGGATCTCTGCCATCCAGGCTTCATTATCAGATATACAACTTACACGTTTATCTCTTTCATTTTTTACTGTCTTCATGCAGAACTGTTCCTTCTAATTTTCTTGTGAACCCTAAATGAATAGAACTAGTAGGTGTGGTATGTCCACAGAGACCAGGTCATGCTGTGAGCAGCAGTATTTAATGAAGTCTTACACTGAGTGAGAGCCTCCTTGTGGGCGTCCTCCACCTCTCTGCTGCACTGCCGTCTTACAGCCTCCAGCTCCCTCTTGTGTCTCTCTTCTTCTACTCTCATTTTACTGAGCAGCTGCAGCATTTCAGCCTCGCCAACCTGATCTCAGCGCAGACACACACACACGCACAGATACACACACAAACACACACACCGGAGAATTCAAAGCCAGATTTTGCCATTTTTTAAAAATCCACCAACTTGCAGGCTGCGTAGGATACTCGTGTCTTCTCTGCTCTCAGGTCAGACGAGGAAGCAGAGCTTTCTGCACTGCAAACTCTACATCAGATGATTCTTCTGACAACGTTTCAGATGAACAATCCTTCAGGTTCCTGGAAGGTCCAGGCTGCGCTTCCATCTCCTGAGCTTGGGCTACAGAGAAGGACCTCTTCATCTTGCTTGTTGTCACAGAAATGAAACACCAGCCAGCCAAGATGCCAATATTTATAACTTTGGCTTCCACTGGACAGCAGTGCCGCCGCATAAACCCACAAGTATTGCTTTTGTTTTCCTTACTGTGACCTCTTTGGAGTGCAGCCAGGGCAGGGAGCCATGTTTTTATTTACTTGTAAACAGTGCAAGTCTGCTAAAGAAACTTTGTSTGATATAACAAGTTCTACTTTCAGGTAAAACTAGAGTCAGTCTCTGCAGCTCAAAGACAGGAGAAGGCCCACGCTGCACTCAGTAATACTGTCACAGAGCATAACAGCAGGCGTTTCAAGCAAAGGCCTTTAATGGAAAATGAAACCATGGTAACCAGTGAAATGACTATTTTTCTCTAAAATAAAACCCTGATGGTTGAGATTAAAATATGTGGTTTTAATGGGAGTCTATGAMCTGAAAGGATAGCAAATCTAAATCTGTTGACTACAGAAAAAAAATGCAGCAAAATTAATTTTGTTACTAATTTTCAGTATATCTAAAACTGATCTTGACATCTTTTTTCAAATGGGTAAAAATCATTTGAATGCTTCCATATTTGGTATTTTTATTAGGACTGAAGATGATTGAAAGAACAGMGAAAAGAATTATAATTCTGTCATTTTTATAGCACTTTTTTGTCCGGCTTTAAATCAAAAGGATAGTAAATTTGACCCCAGTGACCTGTTGACCTTTAAATAAAATTGAGACCAGAATTTCAGAGTCCTTCAAAAGAAAAACATTCTTACTTAAAATCGTCCCACATGGGCCAACCCAGCAAAAAGGTGGCCAAAAGTTGAGCGAAAAATGACCTAAAAGGACAAAAAAGTCCCCGATTACCTACAAGGTTTAAACAAACATAGAGGAATGCAGCAGACGTAAAGTCCAGAGTTCATAGAGTTCATGATATTTACTCTGCACCAGAAGTAAGATTTCTTCTCAAAAGTTGTTGTTTGAAGTTATTTAAACAACTAAATTTAGTTAGTACTTCCGATCTCAAAACAGGTGAAGCCTCACTCCTTAAAATGATCAGCCTGAACAAAGGTGTGAATTAATAGAAGGAGCTGCTGCAGTATCTCTGTTTTTTGACCAAAACCTACCAGAGACATTTCATTAAGACCTCAAATAATTATGTCAGCTTGTAAAAGAAATAAAGTCAGAACATTTATTTCACTCCTGCTTCTGTTCTCACCTCCACTGCTCTTTCATTCTGTTGTTTCACTTCCATTAATTCTGTCTTCAGTCTCTCGTTCTCCACTGAAATACAACAACAGAGCATTTAAATGCTGACAATGATCTATAACTTTACATAAGATACATCAGCTTTTGAGATACTGTTTTGTATATTCTCTAATCTAAAGCTTTTCTTTACTATTATTTAATTTTTGACTGATTTTAAAAACTATTTCAATAATAATTAGGTTACATTAGTATAACAGCATGTCAGTATGACCCGTCACAGCAGACATTTTTACTTGTCATATCAAGAAAGTACAGGTGGCATGAATGAAATAAACAATGGCTCAGTTTGACTGTTAGAGCATGAAAAGGGGACAGTTTAGAATCATGTGCTAGCATTATTTATACCCTGCGTATGAGATGGATTTACTTGAAAATAATAATAAACTTCACACTATGAATCCATTTATCTGTCACAAAATACACTCAATGTCCACTTTATTAGGTCCAACTTGCTAGTACTGGGTTGGACTGCCTCTTTCTTTCAGAACTGCCTTAACTCTTGGTGTGATAGATCTAACAAGGTGTTGGAAACCTTCCTCTGAGGGTTTCTCCATGTTGACATGACAGCATCACACAGTTGCTGCAGGTTTGTCAGCTGCATCCATGATGAGAATCTCCCGTTTGGAGCTGGTGGTAGGAGGTCTTGCCTTTCCTTATGGATTTTTTTTATTGTTGAGGACTTGCAGATATCCTCTCCAACTGGACAAATGCTTCAACTCCACATGTCTCTTCAAATTACAAGTCGATGAGGCGGACTTGCTTTTTAAGTGCAGGCAGACATAACTTGCATAGAAATGTTTCACCCTTCACCTCCACTTGCCATTTTAAGAGCAGGACTGCACCGACGTTGCCGAGGAGTGGTGCTGGTTGCGCAACGCATGGTGATTAATGTAGTGTGAAAAAGTTGTAGCACCTGAAAATGTAAACCTCACATGATATGAATGAGTTCACGTTATTTTACAAATACATTCAACGTTCACAGAAAAATGAACGTGCTCAATGAACACGTTCTTTTGAACCCATTCATGCACAATTCTGGAAGTTGCATCAGAAGATGCTACACTGGGGTCATAAAGGGATGGACATGGTCAGCAACAATACTCAGGTAGGATGTGCTGGGTAAATTATGCTCATTGAATCCAAAGGGGCTCAATGTGCACCCAGAAAGCATCCCCTCACCTGTACGCCACCATCAGCCTGAACTGTTGATACAAAGCAGGATGGATCCATGTTTTCATGTTTCCACCTAATTCTCAGCCTACCACCTAAATGTGGAGCTGAAACGGAGACTTGTCAGACCAGGCAACGTTTCCCATCTTCTGTTGTTTAACTGTCTAACAAGTACTGTGCAGCACAATGCAGACAGATGTGTTTGATTCATTTTTTCATAGATCAAGCTAAAATTAGCATACTGCTAACAAGAAGGATCAGAACGATGGGAGTGGGGTCTGCACATACTGAACTCATGTTTAAAGGTTTGGTGACGATTCAGACTAGAACACACATACTATAAAATGTCTCCACTGGGGGTGTTATTTTGTATAGTGGTTCAAGAATTACTTGTTATTTGTTTTTGACGAAAGAAAAATTTTTATTATTTTTTTTTTAAAGTGAAAAATGTGATCTTCCTCATTCTCATGCTCAGTTTGAACTTTTGTGCAAATCATCTTCACCATGTCTACATCACTACATGTGTTGGATTGCTGCCATGTGATTGGCTGATTAGATATGTGATTTAGCAAGAAATTTAACAGATGGACCTAATAAAGTGGTCAACGAGTGTGTTTGTTTAACTTTAAGTGTGCAGGAAAACTTTCCTCATATTCTAAATACACACATTTTATTAATAGAAGTTTTTCCAGCTACCTCTGAGGTTGCATTGCTCCTGCAGAGTTTGCTGCAGTTTGTTCACCGTGATGAGGAGGCTGTCTTTCTCTGCAAAAAGATGATGGAAATTAACAAATTCACCCAGATGCGTTTAAGTCCCTTATATTTGTTAAATAATTTATCTAATACTGTTCAGAAAGTTAATCCAGCCATTACTGAATGCTACAGGGAGTCATTAAACATTTGGCCTTAATACAATATTTAATGAATGTCAGCTATGTGCATGTCAGATTAATGTAAAAAAAGCTGAAAAAATGTCAAATTAAGAATAGTAACATGTCAAATTACAATATAAACTTAGTTTTTTTTCAGCATCAGCCAGTTTAACTTGATGCTTTAAGACTGAGAAAAGCAGTATTGACTGCCATTATGCAAAATTACCAGCAGGGGGAGACAAACATACACCAACTCACCCGCTATACTGACCTGTTCAGAAAATATATATATTTTTATTCATTCATTTATTTATGTATAAAAAAGGCAAATACTCACCCTCAACCAGACTCTTCTCCTTCATTAGCGTGAACTTCAGGAGTCTGTTGGCATCCTCTAACATGACCTCCAACATGGCGTTTCTGCCATTACTGTCTGTAATTTTCTGATTGTTAACAGGCAAAAAGGGAATATTTTAATCACCAAGAAACGACCGCTAATAAATCTGGTCAAAATATTGTCAAACTCTAACAAGACATTTTAACTTTATTGTGTAAAATTAGCTTAGTCGAAATGCTTAGCGCATGATTAACATTTTAAAGGTAGAAAATGTATTTTCTACAGTTCTAACATCTGTACGTAGCAGCGTGGTTTTATCTGCAGTGATTTGTCATTTAGCTAGCTAACGTTCATCTTTACCTGTTCCAGCCGAGCGAAATCCTCCATGAACTTGTCAAGATTAACGCAGTTTAGATTTGTCATCTTTTTAATCTCAGATGTTACAAAGATATGGTTTATCGTTCCTGTTTTACACCTTAGTTAGCCAGGTGGTTCTTAGATGTCTAAACATTAGCTGGAATGTCCCAGCGCGAGCTCTAACGGTTTGTCGCGAGGAAAGCTTGCAGATAAAGGTGTTTGTTGTCGTCTTTTTTTTTTTTTTTTAATTCATTCCTGTATTCATTATCTGACCTGCCATTAAGAGTCTCGGGGAAACTGGGGACTAACCCGGCATTAACAGGTGAGCGGCAGGATACACCTGGAAAGGTTACCAGTCCATCACACTCACTCCAACATGCATGTCTTTTTTCTTTATTTCTATTTTAAATATTTCTAAATGCCCCTCATACATCAATAGTTTTTTTTTTCATTATTATTTTTAATATCAGTCAAATTTCTCTTCCATCATTTTTATCCTAAATACAGTCATTTCTAGGCAGGGCCGCAGGTCATTTGGGTGCCTAAAAACAACTGATTTGAGGTGAACCCCCCCCCCCCCCTTGATCTTCTTTATTTCCAAAACAAATGCTTACAATTACTTTTCTCTTAATGTTCTCAAACTACAGGCTCTAGAGTATCACAAACTGGAGCACTGTAAAGGAAAATGTGAATAGAATGACAAAGCCTGTGTCCCCTCAGTGGAGGGGGTCATTTTAATCATGATTAATATGCTACTTTTGTGTTACTCACATTTGTTATAAATGATAAACAATATTTATTAACTACGTGACATAATACATGTCTGAAACTCAGAGATCAGGAAACCTGTAAATCAAGTGATCAATGACGTCTTATTTAAGATGAGTTAAGGGGGCTCTTCTATTCTTGTGTTAGAGATGATTGCAGTGTGTTTTCTTTATATACTTATGTATATAAATCATAAACAATGGGTGGTTCATCTTTACTCACCACTGATCTATGTAAACAAACTTGTCTAAGCTAACATGATAGACCAATACAGTTGTGTGAAAGTTCTTTATTTTCTCAATATTTTGGAAAAAAAAATACAATAACTGTACAGATGTAACACTGACGACCATCGGCATAATAAGCATGTGCTTCAGCCAATACCTTTGATTATATTTATCAAATTTTTCTTGTTTTTGTGGTTTTATTGAAAAAAAAAAGTTGAATGTTAATCAATAAACAATGTTATAAAACAAACACAAAAACATATTCCCAGCTTTGGAGGCTGAACTCAGCATGAAATTGATCTAAATGAATAAAAAATATATAATAATAATAATAACAAATCAATATATTTAATATCAATTAGATATATAATATCTAATACAAATATATGTTTGATTTATAAACTTAGTAAGCTAATACTGAATGTGAGATTAATCCACTTCATTTTTGCTGTAAGCTTTGAAAATATTTCACAGTCTCAGATCATAAAAGAAGACCACAATAGTTTGAATTAAGCACACACACACACACAGAGCATCTTTGCTTCTCAACATGCGAGACAGACAGAATTAGGTATGGTAACTGGTATAAAAAACATTTAGCAGAACCAGAGAAGAACCCGATCTGAGACATGCTTTCCATCCCTTTACAGAAACCGAACAACTAAAGAATGAATACTGAACCTAACTTTATCTGTATGAGTCTAAATGAATGAACGCTACATGTATCATTCAAGGCTACTTGATAAGACATTAACTTTTGCCAGTCAGCTGGTTGGGGGGGCGGTTATGACCCCCATCAGTCTTGACTAGATTAACTACAGCTGTAACAAATGCATTTAAGCCATTTAATAAGTAATGCTGAGGAATATATGGTTTTAAACTTTGATGTTCTTTTCAGCTCCAGCTTTCTTTTCATGCTTCGGACCTTCAACTATGTTGCCTTTAGAGCCTTGTCAGATAATGCTGTTACTTCTGAGGAGCAGACATGGTGGCGGGACCCCCTCAAACTATTTCAGGCAGGTTGACATTCAGCCTCAGACCTGCAAACGTCAATGACAAGGAGCTGCTCTGCCTTGAATTTGTCTTTTTTATTTTTTTACACTCTGTGACTGATTTATGGTGTGATGCTTCCCAAAACATCAGGAGTGACGTAGCCATCTGGCGTTGGCATGGTCTTTGATACTGTCAGGATGGGGCCCGGTGTTGGGTTCGGCGTTAGGAAGAGGCTGTTCTGTCTGTCAACGCCCTCCACCACAGTGTAGACAGGAGCAGGGGGCAGCAGGGACATGGGAACGGTGTCGGATTCGCAGTGAGGTGATCGGGATAGAGAGCTGCTAAGCTCTACTCCTGTTTGGAAGGGTTCACCACGGCCCCCTGGGGATGATTCTGGGTTAATGCTCCCTGCAGTAAGCTCTGAGGTGTAGTCTTTGGAATCTGCATTCACCACTAGTAGCTGAACTTCATTCTTTTCTTTTCCCTTCTCCACCATGACGTCTTTGTCTTTGCTGGTGTTTGTCTCCACCTCAGTCTGTTCTTCAGGTGTCAGCAGCACATTACCAGAAGACCTGACCTCGCTGACCTGCGCATACATGGCCTCTTTTCCCTGGGTTACTAAAGAAGGCTCTCCAGATGGTGAGCCTTGGTCCCCAGAAGTTGACTTAGAGCCTGTCTGGCATGGCAGGTCTTTACTCAGCATCTGGTTTGGGATGGGAGGATGGAGAGGCGATGCATTTGAGTCGCTGAGGAGATCTGGGTCACAGCAGCTGGAGCGGCCTGAATCATCATCTCTGAAGCCAACTGAAAGAGGAGAGCAATTAGAGGACAGGCAGGGGTCCATGAGACAGTCTGTGTCCAGATCTGTCAGCCTATCGCTCGGCTCCTCGATGTCTAGATCGATGAACTCCACCCAGGGGTCATTGTTGTAAAGCTCTGGCCTCAAATCAGGGGGACCACCCAGGATGGATGTCAGCTCTCGCAGCTTCCCTTTCTGTTAGAGAAAAGAAATGAAGTTGACGCCTTCAGCTTGTGAGTTTTGTCCTCTAATTTTGTATAATTGACAGTTCCAACCAGCAAAATAACATTTTTACACAAGTTAACAACAGAGGTTTGGAATTTTTAGAGCATCTTAATGAAAAGCAGTCAAGCAATCAAAAGATAATTCCCACAGTTGTAAGGCTTTCGGAAATGCTCTCCATCTAAGACAAAACAAGCAGCTGTTGACCCTGTTCATATCTGTCTTTATGGGAGGCTTCTTAGTCAAAGCGAGTTGTTTATTAAATGGAGAAAAATTACATTTAAACTTAAAAAAAAACAAGCGAGGTAGAGTCAGTGTTAAATGGCTGATGGGTGAGCAATTTCAGTAGTAACTCAGAGCGACCTCAGAGACTTGTTTTGCTATAACTGGTGGACCAAAGGGCTCAGTTTTTTTCTGGTCCCAGTAATAGCTGTAAAACTAGCAGTACAACTGCTTCCAAGTTGTGAAAAAACTTAATGTGATGGAATTTTGTTTACGCACTGTGTCTGTAGACCCTGAAAATCGTTCCTCAGAAATAACTTTACACTGAGAGCTTTTTAGTGTAGTTTTGAATTTACTTCAGCCTGTTTGTAAAGGCTCTCAGCAGCATCAAGGAGGAAAGGTTGACACAAAGATATCAGACAGGAGTCAAATCTTTGAAACAACTGTAAGATAAATGTGTATTTACTGAGATTTTACAGTCTAAGTTAAGAGATCTAACTCTTGTTAAATGATCATTGGCAGGTAAATGTCACTTGTTAGCGAAGCTTAATGCTCCTGCACCAGTAAAGTGTCGTAGCATGGGTGTGCTGCATACCTTAAGTAGTTCTGGGTCAATTCCTCTTATTTTAGGCCCAGGAACAGGAGGCAAAAGAATA
This sequence comes from Melanotaenia duboulayi, assembly GCA_026261665.1. NCBI lineage: Eukaryota > Metazoa > Chordata > Actinopteri > Atheriniformes > Melanotaeniidae > Melanotaenia > Melanotaenia duboulayi. Next base: position 24,914,653 of record CM047993.1, read on the forward strand.
ACCATTAACCTTAGAAAATAGAAAAAAAAAGAAAATAATAAGAAAAAAGTAAACATTTATGCAACAAAAATGTGAAATTTAATTTCTTTATGTCAGGTCTCATAATATCAGCAGTCATAAAAGCTTCTCAGTGAGGATGGTTGCAACATCAGAAATATCACAAGTCTGTTAACCCCTTGATGTCTGTTGTCACAGAATTGAAACAAACTCCTTCCGGCCTCGGGTTTATTTAATCTATTTTTATCAAACTGAGTTATTCATCTATGTGCTTCTACTCACTTTTATTTATAGATTTATTTTTTAAAGATTATTTATGATATATCTCTATTTATTGTTATGAATTAATTTAATATTTGTGTATTTTATTTTATCCCAGTTTTTTTCTTTTTGTTATTTTTTACTAGATTTTTTGTATGTACTTTGTTTTTATATGACTAAATAAATTCAAGCGTTAAGGGGTTAAAGCTTGACATTCTGTCACCAAGACCATCCACATCACCCTTAAGTCCGTGTACCTCATTTCATTCATATGTGAAAGAGTGCTGGAAAGAGTCAGTGTGATAACTGTCATAAAGCATCTTATATACTTCTCTATTAATTTTAAATACCACCTATTTATGTGGCTTTCTGTTTTTTATTGTATAGGTATATTGTTTTTATGAACTCCTTTATTTAAACTGCTTTTGCAGCTTTTTTTTGTTTTGCTTTTATTTGGTCTAATTGTTTAACATTTTTAATTCCAGTGTTTTCCTCATGGGGATCATTCATGATGCCAGGGGCTGCGCCTGCTTGGTCTGCAGGGTTTTTGCTGTGGTGATCGCCCTTGTCTGGGTGGCTGTGGGGGTCCTGCAGTGCAGCCCTATGGCTGTGGCTTGGACCCTGCCTTGCCATGATCTGGGTGGTTTCCAGTGGCGGTGGCCTCTGAGATCATTAGTGGGCAGGCTCCCGGTGTGAACAGATCCTAAAATATTACTTCTAACAGCAGCATCAAGCCAGATGTTTATTTACTTATTTAATATACAGTTAAAGAGACAGAACCCAGAGGTTAGAGTGCAAAATAGGATAGGGGTTGTGGGTTGTAGTGATGGGGTAGGTGCATGCATGTTGTTTGTATGTGTGTGTGTGTGTGTGTGTGTGTGTGTGTGTGTTTGTGCGCATGAGTGCATTTGAGAGAGATTATGATCAGGTGTNATTTAAGAGAGATTATGATCAGGTGTGGTTTTTAAAATTGTTAGGTTTTATCCTTGGGTGTGTGAAGACTTGTTTTAAATGTGGTAAAATTGTTGTTATGTAAGGCACTTTGTGCTACTTTTTGTATGAGTGCTTTATAAATAAAATTTAATTTAGTTTTAAAAAGCAACTAATGTGGAAATCTGTATTTTAAAAGTCATTGATCAATTTTATGTATTTCCCCTTAAAGAAACATAAAAATTTAGAAGAAAAAGTAAGCTAAGGTAGTTCCTGCCTGGATGCACTTTGTGTAGGGAAAGAGACGTAGCTAATATAGCTGTAGCAACAACATGTGTGGTGCTTTTTTTTTTAGACCGGAGGCTCGTGTACCTGGAGATTTCATGGTAATTTCAAAATGAAGGCGCCACAATTATATGAGACTGAGTTCAGTCTGTGCAGTTGCTTCCACTGTATGTCTCCATCAGCATAAAGCTGCCAGGACGCCAGTATACTAGACTACAGGGCTAGTAAGCACTGAAAGGAACTTTCCATTTGTCCTTCATGTGTCTCTTGGGTTTTCCTCCCTCTCTTGATCTGACTTTGTTGACATTGTAAAATAAGACAGCACTTTTTAATGCAGTGTGTAATATAACTAACTGTCCCACCGCTGATGTTTGAGTTGATACTTAGGTCCTGTTTTGTTGTCAAAGTCCACCATGATTTAATTTTATTTTATCATTAAATAGGGGAATACAAATTGATAAACTCTGCTGTAAATGCACCAGGATAAGGTAGAAGAAAAAAGAAATGTTAGATTTAATCTGTTGTCTCTTGAACTCTGATATGATGGCTTGCTTTACAGAACAGTGAAAACCACGTGAGCAGTTTTTTGCTAATGTTATCTCATCGGAAAACTGGGTCAGATCTTCAGTGGTTCCCTTTAAAGCAGAAATTAATTTCTCTTTGTAGGTCATGCTATTGTTAAAGAGACACGATGGCCTCAGGTGTCACCTACCTGATACCTACAGTGCAGCTTTGCCTCTCCTTGTGATTTCACTGTAACTCACAGCTGTGACGGAAACAGGATGCTCATGCAGGTCAACAACTCACATGTGACAATGACCATAATCACTCACAGAAAGAGAGGGCGCATCTGTGACATACATATTTAAGACTCTCTAAATTTAGATTATATTATTAAAAGTGATGTGTAGCAGGTTTATCAGTGCTACATCTTACTTCTACTAGGCCTCTTTTTTAGGGGCAAGATGTCAGTTTTAGAGCCTTCATTTTAGATAACTGTGAGTATATGTGCACTTCTCTGAAGAAAATGAGAGCTGTGCCCATTATTGTTACCCCATAGCATCCTCAATAAGAACTAGTATGTACACTTGTGTCTTGTGTTGTCATTGATGCAGAGCCGAGCTGATTAAGATCTGCATCCGCTGCAGTCATTTAACGTGGGACTAAAGCCGATTAAACACTCTCAACTTTCATTTAAGAACCACATAATAATGGACCCATTATTATAAGTTTGTGGTTTATCATATGCATTTAAAACTTCAATCTTTTCAGCATCTAAACTCTGTGAACCCATCTTCCTAATTCTTAAACTCCTTCCAAGCGTGACTGCTTTCCCTCGTGGAAAGCCAAGCTGTGTTTAAGGTGTATAAAGCTATGATGAGAAAATGGGCTAAATTGTTATTTTCTTGTTATATATTTCTACACTTATTGTCACTACAGTTGCTAAGCTGCACTTTGATCGAATAAACCGTGTTTGTGAGGAGGGTGAAAGCATTCGAAACTTTGCTCGTGAATATGTTTTAGATATCTGATCAGGTGGTGTCATAAGGGACTGCTATTGATCCATAAGATTGGTTTACAACAAGAGAAAAATCTTGATGATTGTAAAACACTTACTTTTCTTGCTGTGATATGATGACAAGCATCAGGATAGTCACTAGAAACAAGGCTCCAAATATAAGCAAAGCCATCCCTGGAAATCTCGACACTGATGAAAAAGAAACAGAAATTCAAACAGACTTCTTAAACTGCATCATATTTATAAATACTATAATTCTAATATTTTCTAACATTATCTTTGACATCGAGTTTACCTTTACATGGGATGTGGACAAACATGGACTCGCTGAATTCTCCAAAATGTTTTCCAGCTAGCATTTTGCATCGAACCCGAACCTCGTGATAGGTGTTAGTTTGAAGCCCATAAAGGGAGCGATGTGTGCTTTTCACCAGGTCAGTCTGTGTTGAAGACATGGTTTCATTACTTAGAGCAATACAGTCTTAGCTAAATAACACAAGAAACAAAGGTTTACAGTTAAAATCATTGACAATGCAATTGCATTAAACATGCTTCCATTAGGTAAAGTTATTAGACAGCAGGGCAGAAATTTTTATTGCTATGCGGATGATACTCATATATTCATCTATGAACCAGTAGTTTACCAGTTGGTCAGATTACAAAGATATCTTAAAGGCACTTTCAGACAGACTAAGGTTCTTGTCTTTGGACCTGAGGGTCTCAGGAAAATAGTGTTCAGCTATGTAGTTTCCCTGGTTGGCATTACCTTGTCTTTTATTTCTAATGTGAGAAAGCTTGAAGTTATTGTGGACCAGGATCTGTTCTTTGACACACATATCAAACCGTTTTTTAACACTGCCTTTTGTCAACTACATAATGGTCAAAAATGAGGAACATCTTGTCTTACGGTGATGCAGAAAAACTAGTCCATGCGTTTCTTTAAGTTTGGACTACTGCGATTCCTTATCATTCTCTTCCAAAAATGCTTTGAAACGCCTCCATTTGATCCCAAATGCTGCCGCAGGGGTTCTGATGAGAATTAGCACCAGAGATTTTCCAGTTTTAGCTTCTCTTCAGGGGCTCTGTCTTAAATCCAGATTTTATGAACAACACTTTGCTCTCAGACTGAAGGTTTACTTGTGGATCAGAGAGGTTATAAAAGCAGAATGGGAGACAGAACCTTAAGTTATCAGACCCCTTTCTGTGGAACCAGCTCCCAGTTTGGGTTCAGGAAGAAGATTCTCTCGCTACCTTTGAGGCGTCCCTTAAAACTTTTCATTTTGATAAGATTTACAGTTAGGGCTGGCTTGGGTGACCTTTAGCCATCCCTTAGGTAATGCTGCTATAGGCTTAGACTGCTGAGGGATTTCCCATGATGCACTGAGCATTTCTCTCTATTAACTCTTTATACTACATGTGCAAATTTATGATATTATTATTGTCATTAACTTGTGTATGCTGTCCCGTAGATGAGCGACTGAATGAAAGAGAAGAGATGATGCAATTCGCTGGTTTTTAGGTAGGTAATTAGTTTTATGAATTGACTGATATGTACTCAGTTATTAAAAATTGGGCTATTGCATAATGTCTAATTAATTTGTTTTAACTGGATTATAATTTGACTACAATGAATTGTTTTGAATTGAACTGTGTCTGTAATAGTGCCTTGAGATGATGACTTTCATATGAATTGGTGCTATATAAATAAGACACCCACCACTTCCCACAGGTCAGAGTTGACTCTGCGGTACTGGACCTCATACTGCAGCGTCATCCATCCTGTCTCAACATCCGCAGACTGGGGAGGTTTCCAGCTCACTATAATATCATAGTTGACACTGGTCATGCTCATGTTCAGCAGAGTCCAATTCAGGCTGACTGGAGGATCTGGTTGCACTGTAAAGCAAAAATGATTATTTCAAAAACATCCCCCCGACTGAACTAAAAGACATTCTCAAAACAGAAGCCTCATCTTTAAAAATAATTGGGAAGTCTTAAAAACATGCACTAAAACAATATAAATAAATGACTATCAATGTTTAATTACAAACGTAACAACATTTAAATCTAATTAAATTAAAATTAGACTTTATTTATCCCTTTGGGCAGGTTCCCTCTGGGAAATTAAAATAAAAAAAATTGAAAATATAGAAAATATAACCAAATTTAGAAATTGAGAGAGATGCAAAGAAAGACAGCAAATTGTATAGAATATACAGTAACAACATTCTGGAAAATTCTACAACTAGCATGTTTATTGGTGATAGGTGAGGGTGCCAAAATTGGGTATAAAAGAGGAATCCACCAAAGCGTTAATATTTCCAAGTGAAGATGGGTCATGGCTCACCAATTCTCAGAGAATCCACAAAAAGTTACGGAAATGATTAAATAAAAAAACTTTGGTCTTTCAACAGCTACAGTCCATTATATCATGAAAAATATTCAGGGAGTCAAGATTATGGAAGTCAATATTTACTGCAGCAAGACAATATACTAGACTTCATTTTGCTTTGAACAGACCTCATAGACACAGAGTGTGTGTGCTCTACTCGCCGGGCAGCCGTTCAGATCTACTGAGCAGCAAAATTGGACACAATTTAAATTAGCTTATGTTGTATTTGTGTCTGTCAACTAAAGGTTCAAACAAATGAATTACAGATTTAAGTTTTTAATCACATTAGGGAAAATCTAAATTTTTCTAAGAAAATGGTTTATCCCCAAAAACGTTTGACTTTGAATGAAGATTTTAAATGAAAACCTTTAAAGAAATAAGTAGAATTTGTCCTTCAGAGTCCTGAGATATTGAAAGAACATGAATGAGCAGGCTTCTGATAGCTGAAGCAATGTTGACACATGAAGGGAGATTTACAAAGTTAGCAAAGTCATCCAATATGTTTGCCATATTTGACATTAGACCAAACTTGTGGAGAAACTAACTAAATGAACACCAAAAGGGTTATTCTTGCTATCACATTTGGACTGTGTCATGCTTGAACTAATCAAGATAAGCAGAGGCTGTAAACTCACCGATATCCTGAACCCCAAAGCCGAGTTCATCATACACGACGGCTTGATCCCGGGAGCGGAGCTGAATCCTGTAATTTACCCAGACGGTTGTGTGGTTCTCATTAAAAAAGCACTCATTGGACCTTTCAGTGCTGTAGTGAGGACATTCACTCCAAATTCCAAGGGAGGGAATAAGGGGCCTGTCAGGTGGGTGAGAGGAAACAATCAATCTAAAAATATGAACAAAGAGGGTTTTATCTGTACAGCTGTCTCCTAAAAGTAATTAACCTAGGCAAAATGTTTCTAGGTTAGAATAAAAAATGTTCTTAAGGCAAAACTGAAAGTTTGTCCTGAGAACCTGAGAGTTTATAGTAGGAGAAGGGGGGCGCTAGTCTTTCGCTTGCATTTGGTTTTATTCATTGCACATTATTACACACCACTGTAATTGTTATTTCCTGCGTTTAAGAAATAGGTTTGCAGGAATTGATTATATTATGCGTGATTCCCACAATTCCAAAGTGAATTTCAGGCCCTGAATAATACTCTACAAGTTTTTCTTTGAACAGTTCTTTTTATCATTTTCAGTCAGGTCTTTGCACCGGACCACTTTCAGAGGAATGCAAATGAGTTGCTGTCGTAAAACAAGATAACTGGAAACTGTCAGAAAGCTCTCAGCTATGTAGCGAGCACGTTGTCGGTAGTAAGTTTATCAAAAATTTCCTAGTCTGTTTATGGTGAGCTGCCCTAATTTTGAATATATTTATTTATTAAAAAGTAAAGACAACACATGATGTAGGTAAATGTAGCAAACTGCAGGACCAGGCATTTCAATTTATCATGTTGTTAACGGACATGTAATTGAGGCTAATTTAGTCTTCCTGCTACACCCCGCTGTCCCCAGCCTATGTCCCGTCCATCTTTGTCTCTGTCTGCACTCCTGAGAAAAGAAGGCAAACGAATGATATGGAAAAGTTTGAAAGACGACAGCAAGCAAAAAAAGTACCGTTTACAGTACAAATGACATTAAAGTTTTTGTTCATTCGTTCAATTCAGATATTCTTGTTCATGCAACAATAAATGGAAGCACAAATGTTGTTCATGTGTACCTAGGAGGACAGACAAATAATAAGTTTATACATAAGCCATGTTTTAAGTGAAGCAGCGCTTCTCACAGTGTAAATGCGACCACGGTGAAACTGGTTGGATATTCAACAAATTCAACCTCCACGGTGGATCTCCATGGTGACGGCAGTTTTCAGTGTCAATGAAAAGTTGGACATGTATTTTACTTTGTGGTCTCATTCTTTAAAAAGCAATGTTTTCTCACAGTAATTGTTGGAAACGTTAACTCCTAAATATATCACCGGGACCTCCCTAATTTTTACATTGCATTAACGTTACCTGCATCTGCTGTTTTCTTACTCAGCTTTGACAGGAAGAGGAAATACTTTGGGTAACTTTCCTCAGCTGAAGGTCTGATACCCATCCTGCCATGAAATATTTATAAGTCTCTAATCTGACTTGGGTGCTTTTAATTCTGCTCCTGTGAACTGCGACTGTCGATCGCCTCGGTAGTATGTCAAGGTAAGGTAAACTGGACGGCAATATTTCCGTCAGTTGGAGGTTTTGGAGTTCTTTTTTTTTACCTGGAATTAGGAAAAATCATACGGATTTTCAGCAACAAGTGCATGTTGTTTTTTTTCTGAATTTTGCTGTCTGACCTGACATCAGTTCTGAAGTGGTTTGGAAAGAGGTAAGTCCGCTAGCGTCGTCCCTGATGACACACAGTTAATAGTCAGTATAGTGGGTGTGGGGTCCCAACTAGCTTTTTGCCATCCAATGTGGCAGCATAAAGAAACAATGTGATGTCACTGAGGATGGTTCATATGTGTGCAGGGGTGTGTGTGTGTGCACAAAACATTAGGAGGTAAGCTGAGTAATCATGCAAATGTGCTCGGCTGACTGGACTTTGCCTAATGAAACTATTATGAAACATTTTCATAAGCATTTCATTCCTTTCTTATGAACATCTTTATCAGAATGCATTGGTTTTACCGGCCTCTTTCTACTTGCTTGGTGTCTTGGAGCACAAAGAAAATGCCTGGTTATCCGTCATTTTTCTTTTTCCTGCCATTTTAACTGACCTGGTTGGCTAACAATTGGACACACACACATCGGGGATATTGTCATTAGCACACCCCAATTACTAAACTAAAATAAAGCTAATATTCATAATTGTCCAAGATGTATTTTCCCAAAGAAGCAGAACAAATAAGAAGTTTTTTTAACAAATGTACAAACCTTTTATCAATTTAAGATATTTATTGTCATTATGCAAGCATAACGGATGTTTTTTTGAAAATGCATCCGTCACGTATTAGTCATCAACTGAAAATAGTTGTATATATGAGCAATTTGTTGTAGTGGTGTTGGTCTTTCCACTAAGTTTACTGAATTTGTGTTTAGTATTAAAAAACTGAACTACATTATATTATCTTTGAAATATCCAAATTACAACAGTGACCTTAAAGTGGACTTTGCCTTGTCAACACAGAGCGAGGAGGTCCAGCTTTCGTCAGATAAGGTTTGGACTCAACAGAGTACACATCAGCCTTGATCAGATCAGGGTTGAGTGATGGTGTAACAGCACAGAGGGTGTCTTAATAATCTGATTTATGTGGAAGATAAGGACAACTTGTAACTGTGTAATTCTCACCTGAAGCTCATGTGTTGCTGTAAGCTAGTAACTATTATTGGGAAAATATGTTTCCAGTTTCTACCGACTCCTTTGGAGAACACGTGCCATCCACCTTGTCTTCTTTTTTCATCTCTTTTATGGAAATTTTACTAAAGCTGCCACAACAAAACAAAACCACTATTGTGTTAGTTATAAAGTCTTTCCCCTCACATTGTTTGGACGAAGAATACGCGCAGGTCTCCCGGCTCAGAAACGTTTCTGAACGTGCCGCCGTTCCATCTGCAGCGGAAAGTCTCCATGTTGTTGGAGATGCAGCCAGTGAGGTGTGGGCGCTGTGGGAGGAGGCCTGCAGGAAAAGAGGAAAATTACAAATATTATTATTGTTACAAATCAACTTACACAATATACCATAAAGACATTTTTTTTTCTTTATTGCTAATGGAGGATGACTGAGCTGGGAGGATGACTGTAACCCGACCTCAGAGAGCAGCCAGGCCGCAAGGCAGCGTATTCCTGGAAATCATTTTACTGCCTGTTAGAAGAAAGCTGCAGCCGGGGAGTTCACTGGCTCCGCTGTCGTGGAATAATCTTATTTGTTTTCGCTTTACTCAGAAACTCACTTGCACAGAAAGAGCCATGGGGATCAAGTTTTACTGCCTGCACAGATTCAAACCACATGTGAGCAGCACATTTCTCTTGAGCCTTCATCAGCAGACTTAAGTCCTGTCAAAAATCCTGTTTCTGTGCATGTGCTGGGTTCACATGGCAAAACTGAAAAACACCTTTTTCTTTTGTGAAGATATACTTAATTTTCTAGTTAGAACAAAGTAATTGTTTGGTGTGAACTAACTGCAAAAAAAGGTGTGCAGACACACTGCATGGATGCATGCCTGAAAAGATATGAAGTGTTTGAAGCATGAGGTCATTTTTAGCCCAGCATGATTTCTGCAACACACACACACATCCATTTTTCAAGTAAATGATAGATGTTTGTTATAGTGCCATACTGTAGTGACATACAGCATGGATGTACATGTAAAGAGACAATTAAACACAGATGAATAAGCAAAACTTCAAAACAAAAAAAAGGGGGAGATTCACTAAAAAGTCTGTTTTTTGTTCAAAGAACAGAAAATGACTGAATGCAGAATTAGATATATTGGATATAAATTAGAGTTTAAAATGCTTTTAGTTATTTGATAAGTGAAGTGAGATGAAGTTAAAGCATTTGTGATTTTATGTCCAGGAGGCCATCAGCAGCAGAGGTGTGACAACGTCTACATTTAGAGAGGATCAACACAAGAAGCCAGGCTGGCTGAGTGCAGATAAAGTGTGAAAACCAGATGTCTCCTTCATTCAAGCTGTGGATGCATACCTCGGGCCTGTTTCAGAGAAGAGGAATCACGTGTTAAAAATAACCTGTTTACACAATCCCTGCCTTTTCCTGGGAATGGCCCTTTGTCAGGATTAAGAGAAAAATCTATTTAACACATACTATGCAATGCTTTTTTTTTGTGGAGAGCCCCTGTTCAAACCTGACCTAGAAAAGAGAAACACATAGCAGAGTAGTTAACTTATTAAATCACTTGGTTGGGTATTAATTCTATTATAAAAAAGTTGAGAATAAGTTTAAATATTTCAAATTATTTCAAGAAGTTTTACTGCATCAAAGTTTGCAGTGATTTTGTAAATCATAGTGTAATAGCTCAATCCATTTCATTCACCCCACCACCATCAGACCTCTGAAATCCATGTAAACAGAACTGTCACTCTGCATATGTTTAAGATAACCAACAATAGGTTAGTTAACACAACAAAAGATCGACCGATATATCCTCCAGCCAAAACTTTTTTTTTTACTTGCATCAGCATCAGCCGATACGTGTTTGCCGATATGTTTTTTCCAGAATGATTTATAGACAGGTGTCCGCTGGCAGCTCCATGTTGTTGNCATGTAGGTGTCCGCTGGCAGCTCCATGTTGTTGGAGATGCTGCAGTTACCTGCAGAGCATGCATTACCCCCCTCAGCAGAGCGCTGTTGGAACGCCTGCTGCATCAGCTTGAAAAATAGCAGGTTTTAAACTTTCAAAGCATCTTTTAACTGTTTAACTTAGCTGAAATATTACTGTACACTTTAAAACTACAAACAGGAAGTTTATGGGTCAATATGAAAAACTGGAATGCAGAATACAGCTTCTATAAAACCTCTTGCCAAGAGAGCTGCAGACGGAGGTTGTATTCTGTGTGCAGGAGAACAGACGTGATCTGCTCCGGTTGTTCTGGATAGTTTTTAGCCTCGTAGTAAATAGTGTAGATTGTCATGACAGTATCCATATTCTTTGGTGCATGTGGTTCATATACAGCTCAGGTCTCTGTTGTAAGTTTTACCGAGTGCACTAAAAGAAATTATATATGTTATGAAATCTTGTACGCCATCGGTGTTTTCAGATCTCTGACAGGAATGATTGCACACAGCAGCTGATCGATCAGAGTGATCAGCTGATAAAACGGACAAATAGTTCTGATGTGTAAAGTCAAATAAGTAAAAACTCCAATGAGTTCCAAAATGTCTTGTTTTATTCTATGAAGTCTAGAAGTGACTGCAGCACAAGGTTTCGATAAAAAAAAAAAGACACCGACAGCTTGTGAGGCAAACCTGTGAGGGAGTCCCAGCCAGACCTGACCTAATCTGGTTGGCTGGGACTTCTAAATAGTTGTTTGAGCCTCAAAGTAAAAAGTGTGTATTGACATGGCATATTCTTGCCTTCTTTCCATGTGCACCTGCTGCTTTGTGTGTGACGGCAGCGTGCACGTAGTGGATACGACTACGATGCAGAGAGAAGGCAAAAATATTTCTGGCTCATAAGCTCCGCTAGACATTTCTCTTCCAGCAAAGTGCAGAAACCCTTTTGAGTTGTTTGTTTCAGTGCACGTCTTGATGATATGAACCTTAATTCCTGCAAGGTCCAGTATGATGTAAAACAAGCATAGATTCATTTCTGCAAATACTTCCACATCATCTGATCCAGAGCGTCAGGAATGTAAAAATAGAAAATCCCGTGTGGTGAAAAAGTCCACCCGGGGCCGGAGAGGATTACATTACTTCTGTTTTTTTACATACTAAATATTAAAACTTGTTTCAATGAAAATTCACATAGGAAAAGTCAGGTATCAGCAAGGCTTCAAGAATTTATTTGACAGTTATTAAATATGCACATTGGCCGTTCTTGTATTAAATCCAACTAATGTAAACAAAGATTTAGCACATAAATTCATCACTCCAGATTTAACCTGAAGGTAAAATCAACAGTGAGCCTTTGTGTGAGGTGCAGATGAAAGAGCAGCGTTTTCACCTCATATGTGTTATCCATGTTATTTATTAGGAAATGCTCGGCACACGGACCAACTTCTGAGGAGGCCGATGAGGAGGAAGAGCAGTTCATGCAGCTGGATCAGTACCTGCGGGAACCGGTACAGGCTGATGGGATGAAATGCAGATCGTTTCCGTTTCCGACATTATAACATTTTTAATAAATGTTACCTTTTTTAAAGGTAACATTTCTCATTTTTGAGATGTAAATTGAGGGAACAAAAGCATTATTGGTTCCAAATATCAGCTCAAGAACATCAGCAGCCTGTATCGGCCAAGGCTGATGGAAAGAAAAACATAAAAAACAGTATCGGCATCGTCCCTAAAAAATACATATCAGTCGATCCCTAAACACTATACTGTCTTTTAACTCTCCAATACTTAATAATGTTAGAAAAGCAACTAATATCAAGTGAAGTGAATGTTTCCCCTTAATCAATTAACTAAAAAGTCTAAATATAACCATCAAAGAATTCATTAAGGCTTGTGTTGCCATGAGCAGTGTAGGAAAAACACTACCTGTATGTTATCAAGGAAGATTTTACCGGTTTGCCTTAATTCTCCATCAATGACTGTTCTTCATTTCTTTGATAGAACATGTTAAGTTACTTACCATATTTTTATTTACCTTAAGTATCTTATTTCTATTATTTCCTCCCTTTGCCTTTATTTTTAACATTTTTGAATATTCTCCTATTATGATGCAAACACCATAAAGAGTAGCACCCCCTAATCTCATTGTATGCTCTGGTTTTACAATGACAATAAAGGCTTTCTGATTTCTGATTGAGTGCCCTTTCAAATTCAGTTTGTTAGCTTTGCAGACTGTTTTAAAGTTTTTAAGGTTTCAACTGAATTGAGGATTTAAAAAAAACACCTTTAATCAATGTGAATGATATTAATCCATGAACAACTCTGATAAGGTGAAGGAAAGTAGAGGTCTCCAACGTGGCTAAGCCTCACTGCTTGTCCAGTGGCAAGTATTTTGAAAGGTATTTCAGTTATTTTGAAAGTTAAAATAAAGTGTGTATAAAGCTGGTTCTTGGCATAGAGTGCAGTCAGACTGACTTGCACACTGACAGCGCTCATTTTTGTGCTTGTTCGTTAATGAAAGTGCTGCTGTGTTGGCTCAGCAGCTATCAAGCAGAGGTCACTGCTGGTTTAAGTAAACATATGAGCAGCAGATCCAGAGCGGACTTTGGAGCATGCTCATCAAAGCCACTAAACGCGTTGACGATTTCCAAGAAGGTAATATCAATTCACAACCTACTCTCGTTACAGTACTCCTATATCCGAACCACCACCAGATACCAAGTAAACATGTTTATATCATTTCTCTGTCAGCGCTACCAGCAGCCTGTTTCAGAGAGAAACACAACATCCTCACTCGATTTGTTTTGATAAGTCCAGATGTGTTTCCGCTCAGCTGTGGAACTAGGAAATGGCCACTAACATTAATTTCCTTTAAAGGACAAACTCATCCTCTCAGCAGATCCAATTCTTATTAGCTGGAACACAGCTTATTGTCTGTCTTTGTTTGTACAGCCACTTGATGATAATTAGTGTGTGCTTTTCCTTTTATTGCACCTATTAACATCAGCACAGTGTACTGGTGGGAAGCTCACATTAAGGTCATTGCAGTGAGCACACAGGGCAAAGGAGTTATTTAGAGAGTCCCACGTTCAGACATCAATCAGTCCATTCTCAGGGGGAAATGCCTTACGTCCTGCATTTAGAAAAGTCATTTCCTACACTGGCAAAGGGTCACAATGCTCTCACTGGAGATTACAGATTATAACATTTTACTAAACTAACAAGCTTCATGGAAAAAATATGAAAAGAAGAAAAAAAATAAGAAAATAAGGTTTTATTAGCACAAGACAACAAATGTAAGCTACATTAAAAACCAATGTTCTGACTCTAGTGACACAAGGTGTGGTGCATGGGTAGCACGGAGGAAACACGTAAATAAATTAATAATAATTGCTCACTGAACACATGTCGAGTCAGTTCCTAGAAGTAGCAGCAGCTGGGTTTTCAGTGTAGCTGGGAAGTGAGAGGAGCTATTCTGGGCAACGGTGTCTTCAAATAACAAGTTCCATCCATCTTCTGACACTGTCCAACTTTAGAAGCCATATAAGCCAGTTTCTGCCCACTTATGTGAAATGTGGGAATGCATCCATGGGAAAACCAGTGTACTGGTCCCAGATCATGGTATAAGTAAAAATATGTACTTAGGCACAGTGCTTTAAAAAAGTATTCATCCTCTCAGCCATTTTTCTGTTTTCTTCCCTAACATCCTTGAAATAAAATTAGTATATTTAAGGATTTTATGAGAACTTTTACTGTAATTTTCCACATCTGACCACGAGCAATTGCTCCTGGCTATCGTTCTACATGCACGTTTGTTTTACTGTAGCTGTGCTTGCCCACGATGCCCTGCGTTGTACCCTTAATGCCCCTTGAGCTGTAGTCCCTTTCCTGGATTGGTAGACCAGAGTTCGATTCTTTGACACGCATCAGTTTGGTTGCACATTCACACCTCTCCTATTGAGCATCTTTGGAAGGAGCTGAAACATGCCATCTGGAAAAGGTTCCCTTCAAACCTGAGACAACTGGAGCAATTTGCTTATGAGGAGTGGGTCCAAATACCCGCTGAGAGGTGCAGAAGTCTTATTGACAGCTACAGGAATTGTTTGATTGCAGTGGTTGTCTCAAAAGGATGTGAAAAAAAATATTAAGTTAAGGGTACCATCATTTTGTCCAGGCCTGTTTCATGAGTTCATGTTTTTTAAATAATTCTGTTAAAGCATGGTTGAAAAGCAATGTCTGACTTTCATGAGTTAAATTTCAAGAATTTTTATTTATTGTTACTTTAGTCAGATTCAAGTTATTTCTGTGACCATTGTGAGTTTTTCTTTCATTAACCGAAGGGAACCAACAATTTTGTCCACGTGTGTATGATGTGTTTTTAGAATGTGCAATTGTGTGACTTGTTTTTAGGTCCTTTAAGCTCTTCAAAGATTCAGTATGTATTGTCATTTGCACAGTAAGGAAACAAGTTTCCCTGAACAATGAAATTCTTATTTTGCCATCCACACTGAATGCCATAAAAGATTATGAAATAAAAAATAAACTACTTTAAAAACTAGATAGAAGATAAGATAAAAAAAACTAATCTATGTACATAAATGTGCAGTGTGCTATATAAACTGTTGTGCCAAATTCAACAATGAATGATTAGCTGTGCAAAAAACTGTCATGGGCTGGACGGTAAGATGTGAAATTTCTATTATAAATAATAAGACACATACAAGAGTAAACAATATTGCAAATACTGTGTTTAAGCTCTTGTTATGCCCTTTTAAATTGCCCCATGGCGACAAATAATTTGAATTTGAATTGAATTGAATAATGTATTGAATGGATTAATTCCTTAAAATGGTTATTTTTCGTAATGGATATTACATAGTTTTCCTGGCATTAAAGGTAAAAATAAATGCTAAAAATAATCTTCGTTATTGGATATCAGTCTAATTACAAACAGAAAAATTGGTATATTTAGTCTCTTCTTTTCTTTTTTTTCTCATGACTGACACTATGAACCCAAAACATTTCATATCAACATTATTTCTCTTAATATATATTTAGTTTTACTTTAGACAGACCAATAAGTATTTCAGATCATTTAATGAAGAAATGGCCAGTGTGTACTCTGGACTGAAGGCCAATAGAAAAGTTGAGTGTGTCGGACGTGTTGGGCGGTTGGAAACAACTTCATAGCGGTGCATTACAGCCACCAACCAGTGTCTGAAACTGACGTCAGAATGCAGGAATGAACTCTGAACTCAGCGCTACCCACTAGTAAATGAATTGAGTTCATAACCATGGCAACGTWAAAGACACATGGAAGTTTGAAGGCCGGCAATGTATGACGATGCTTGAAATAAATGTACCTATTACGTATGTAAGGGAGCATAAATGGAACTTTACAGGAAGTTGGCCATTTTGTGTCAAAGTTGCCATTTTGGCGTTTTACTGATGTCGCATTTGAATGAACTCCTACTAGAGATTTTATCGTACTGCCATCAAAATTGGTCAGAATGTTCGAAAGGCATGCGTGATCAATAGTTATCAAAAACTTTCTCAAAGGAGTATGTGTACAGTGGGGGGGCGGTGCCTCAAAGTCTGATGTCTCACCATGAAAAACTAAACTGATATAACTCCCATATAAAACAAGATATCTAAAATAAAATACACATGTATGATGCCAGTTCCATCCTGAATACAGCGACGTGTCAATATTTTGTTTACAAATTAGCCACGCCCCTGGTGACACACTCGAAGACCCACTTCTTTGACGTTTTAGACATAACCAGGTCCAAACTGGGTCAGACAGCAGAAAAAAAGTTGATGATGATATCCGGTGAAAACTGTTGCTCTACGCTGTAGGGTGAGACCGTGGCGCCATGGCAAACTTCCGATAAGATGCCATGACACCATAAATCAATATTAACTCCTCACATTCCATCTGATCAACATCAAACTTACATAGATTAATCAGAGTCCAGTTGTGAACAGATCCATAAGACCACTAGGAAAATTAATGACAAATTAAAATCCTGGAGAGCCAGCAGTACCAGAACCAGACTGCCCAGTAGGTTTATGGTGCCTGCCCACTAACAACAGGAAGTGCTTTTTTTTCAAACACCAGTATCCTTCTCCTCAGGCATGAAGCCATAACACTTGAAAGTGCTTCACAACAGGTCAAACCCTTTCATGATACCACAGTAAAAATCTCAAGTTCCTTCGCCAAACATAACCATGGCGAATATTGGTCCAACACCATGAAACAGGAAGTCCTTGTAACTGACGTCTTGTAACGTTGATCTCCACCAAGCTCAGCAGGGAGGGCAGCAGTTAGACCTGGAACTCTATTGCAAGCAGAGACTATTACTATTATATATGCTGGAAAAGTTGCAATATGGCACTATAGTGCCCCCTACAATGACTTAATCGATCAGCCTCAACCACTACATTGACCGAAATGGATGAAATTCAGCACATTAATATAACATGCCAGGACGTACAAAAAAAGCCATTTGGACCACGAGGTGCCAGCTGATCCTCAGAGGAGGACAATGACCAGCTAGAGCAGAAAATCTCTGGAGGAGTGTGCTATGAGAGGGAGGTAGCCGGGTGTTGCGGTGGCGAAACAGGCTGAAGCAGCGCCAAAGGTGTGAAGGCCTTTATCGCTGCTTGCGGCTTTAATTGTTGTTATTGTTTTGTCTTTAAAGACCATTTTACATGCTTTCCTACATGCTCTCTCCTCACGCCTAGACCACTGCAACAGCCTTTTTACACATCTTAACCAAAAATCCATTAATCAGCTACAGATGGTTCAGAACTGGCCACTAGTCTTTGAACAAGAACCAAGAAAAGACTTGTTTTAGCCTCTTCACATTGGCTCCTAGTATGTTTTAGAATTGATTTTAAGATCTTAGTTGACTTTGAAAACCCTTCAAGACCTTTCGCCTTATTAGTTATCCAATTTTTTTCAAACCATACGAGCCTTACGTAAATGGAAATACTCTGACAAGAGGTCATTTACTTGTTCCAGACACTCAGTTAAAGACCAGAAATGACAGAACTTTTTTGGTATTATGAGAGGCATCAAAGCAGCACCCAGGTAAAAAGACAGAGGTAGTCTTTCACTACTTTTAAAGCTATGAAAAGTTAAAGATAGCCACAGATACACATAAACAGGAACAACCATTTCCCACTGTGTTCCTGTTGCCACTTAACACACCTCATTGCAGCTGATAATACAAGTACAAAGTTGTGCTGGGTAATGAAGCAGCAGAAAAACAGCAAAAAGCAGCTGAGAGGTAAAAATTAAGTTGTTTTTGTTGCCTGTGTCTGCAAACAGCTATTAGCTTGTGTTTAAATGATAAAGTGAAACATTAAGAGCAAATTTAATTTATATTTGTCATCTGGTTAAGTGTAGTTATTCCTTCCAATGGGAGAGCAGCCATTGAACACAGTGACACCAGAGCTATCTGAATCACTTGATGGAATTTGAGAAGATGGCAAGGATTCAGAAATTTGCACTTTATATCAAAACACAGTGACTTTGTTAAATCTCACAAAAAACATGAAACCAAAAAAGAACAAAAAAATTAAGCTGCAGGAGAACATGTCTTCAGCAGCACATTCACTAACTTACTGAGGATGTTTTGTAACAAAAGCAAAGCTCCAGATGTTAATGCACGGCTTAAACAGTCAATTCAGACCTAGCTTATGTCTGTGGATAAAATACTGCCCATGTGTAACAACACAGAGCCTTTCCACAGCCACCGGGCAGAAAACTGGGCCTCCACACTGAACAGCTCCTCATTGTTCAGCAGTGCAGAGCTCTGAATTCCTGGTAAGCCACTTTACTAGAAATCTGTTGGCTCTCGGTGGAGGGCTCCGGTGTTGTGCAACACATTTTGTGCTCATCTGAATGCCAAAGCTACATGATAAGTATGCAGTTATTGTTGTACTTTTAAAAAGCTCTCAGCTGTGGCCACTTAAAAAATCCACTTTAACTTGAAAGTAGTTCAAATGTTACGTTTTTGCCGCAAACAAAACAAAACACTTAAAAATCTGGGCATCAAATGTTAAATACAGCAAAATAGGCGTCAAACAGCATGAGTTGGCATGTTGTGCAATAATTAAAATTTTAAACACGGTTCATCTCTTCCAATGCAAAAGAAGAAAACTGAACAGGATGGTTATTTAATGTGCGTGCAGAATCATACCTTTTTGAGGATCTAGATGCACCGCTGATCCAGTGAGGATGTGAAGGAGGAAGAAGGGCACGATGACAGCTGCAGCCATGATGTCGAGCTGTGGCAGAAACGTGGTTAATGTTAGTTTCTCAGCTCAGTCCGTCCAGATGAAGAACACCAGCCATCAAGGCCCAACCCACTAACACCATTTAACAGGGACGCTCCCACCTCCACTTTTACTAAATGTGGAGAGGTTACATAAAACTGTACAGAGCTGTTGAACTGACTGCTTTGGATTAAAGTGTGCAGGAAATAATAAAGAGTCACATGTAAAGTAAATATATTAAAGTTTTCTGATAAGCCCTTTTACAAACCAGTATTCATCTGGATGAGTGCTGCTTATATTGACTATCTGCAAGGCAAACATAACGTAAACTTTCTGCCAATATAAATCGACTACCATCAATGTAATCCAATGTAGCCGGATTACATCTACTACTAATAAATATCCATTTATTACACATATGTACACATGTATTTGGTATATTTTTTCTAGATTTTTTCTCTGTAGTTTTATGGCAAAGAAACAAACTTAAATTATAACACCTTTCAAGGTGAAATTTTTAAATAATCTGGTTGTGCAGCTAATGTGTGAACAGGATAACTGGCATTTTTGGCTTGCAGCATCAAATGTGTGTGTGCATCATAATATGTGCTGGTAACTTCTTTGTTTACTCCTAAATGTGAACTAACATGTTCACATTTAGCAAGTAAATATTCCACCCCAACCAGCCCAGGCAGACAAAAAAGAAATCCCATTTACTAGGCTTGACTTTTTCAGTTTAGATAAAAGTATTGGCNCTGCCCCGATACAACTTTTTCAGTTTAGATAAAAGTATTGGCCGATACAGATATCAATCCAATACGATATCTGTACAAATAAAAAATACTTTTACTTAATTTGAGGAGTGGAATGTGAGAAAAGGCTTAATCAAGTGATATTACTCAGAGAATAGTCAGCAACGCTGCTTTTATATATTGGAGTAAAGTGGATCATATGATGGATTTGTTTTAACTGGATTATAATTGGATGACAATAAATTGGAATGAACCGGATTTGGTCTGTAAAAGTGGCTTGATTATATGATTAGTGCATTATAAATTTCCTCCTCCATTCTGTATAATTGTATAAAAGACAAGACTTGGGCTGTTTTCAAAACACCTGCCACATATACGAGGAGGTATGCAGTATGTTTGTTGCTAGCATGTAGTAGGGAAGCTTAAAAGGCTGCAGACAGGTAGGTGGGCTGCAGAC
>CM047993.1:24978795-25003305 GCA_026261665.1 Melanotaenia duboulayi
ACCACGGCAACAACCCCAGTTCAAGCAGGTAAAACTCCTGGGGCGAAGGATCTCCATGAGGAAAAGGAATGGCTGTTACACATCTGGTGTTGTTTACATTAGATAACACATAACTTGTCTTTCATGATCTCAGTTATGTGTAGATGCAAACTTTAATAACTACTGTCGTGCTCATGAGCAAAGTATACGTTTATGAGCAGTTGCTGCTTTGGGAAGGGTGCTGGGGGACAGATGTTACACCAGGACATGATCCTGGGGGGGGGTTCAGAGTATACCCACTAGAATAAACTAGACTACACCACTGAAGGGAGGGTAGAGTAGAGTAAACCTCATCATAGAGCTGTGTAGGTCTGAGGGATCTCAAGTTTCTGTAGTAGGAAACCATTTTTGGAGCCGATTGAGTGACATGAGGAAGGAAGACAGAGAATTTAACCAGAAGTGGTCTGAGTGGTGCAGTGGGGTGACTGACATCAGCTGTGGAGCAGTTTCTGAGTATTGCCAGCTGTGTGTGTGTTGATCTGTAACTTGGCTTTCATATCAGTTTGAAGATATTATTGATCTGAATAATTTTCTTTACATTGTGTGGAATTGACAAAGATCCAAGTATATACTTTTTTAGAAATTAAATAGTCAGTTTTTTTGATGCTATGAATCCATGTTGTATACATGTTTCCTCCTAGAATACTGGGTCAGAAAAAGGGACATCGTGATTATATGTTTTTTTTTGGTACAATTATTGTCAAAGAAATAATCCCGATTTTATGATTATCACCATTATTCTGTGTTAATTAGATTCCCAACAGTTTAATGTGTCACATGAACATTCCTTATAGGTCTTTAAGTTTAATTTTTTTTTCTACCTTTTGATACCAACAAAATAATATAATAACAAAGTAAATTAATCAAGACATCTCATAACCAATTAAATGTCCTCTGCTGTATAAAGAATAAATGAATCATACGTATTAACTGTGGACTTGTCTCAGAGAAGAGAGAGGGAAAAGGTTGCAGGACCTCTACCTGGACGTGGGAGGCTTCCTTCTAGAAACTGCATTATGAAAATGCTTTTGAACATTTAAAAAAAAAAAGAGTAGGAAATTTAGAAACAAAGGGAAAAAAATTTAGCTAGCTTTGGATTCCAGCTCTCTTTTAGCAGAATAGCTGCTGTTTGACACATAAACAATATTGGAACAGTGGAAATACTGGAATAGAATATTCTTTTTGGAGGATTAAATATGCCATGAACCATGCCAAGCCAATTATGTTTGAACTATGTTAGAAACTATCCGTCACAAAAGATTAACTCAGTGAATGTGTCACATTGCAGTGCAAGACCAACCCCAGTAACTGATGATTTAACATTTAATTTAAATGTTAACTAAGATAAACATTAGTGTAATTTAACCAAATTACTTATCCTACAGATAGAACCAAAACTAAGCAACAAGCGGCAAACCAAGGATATAACTTTGTTTTCGTTCTGAGCAGAAGCTGCGCTGATCTGCTGTTTTATGGTTCAAACATACTGTAATCTTTTATAGAAACTGACAATATTGAGGGATCTTTATAATGAATTGCAATAATTCTAATATTTTTACTGTTCAGCATGTTGGTCAGTACTGTTTTAAAGTGCTTTATAAATAAAGTTGGCTTGGCTTGGCTTAATTAATTGTAGCATTTACTACTGTGATTAATTGCAGAAATAAGTAATTGTGACATCCCTAGTCAGGAATTGATAAGGGAATTGATAAAGAACCGGACCGATAGACATAATTCATAATGACATTAATATCAATAACATTTTCTCAATTCCAATCCCTAGCTGTAACAAAGAACTCTTAAGATAACCTCGTATTCAACCACAGCCGGGTTGTCGATCACAGACTTGGCCCAGTTCTTGTAGGCTGTTTGATCTGGAGTTGGACGCTCTCTCTCCCAGGCCAGAGCCGCTGCCTCTCTAGATCGACCACCTTTCACCATGGAGAAAGATTTCTCTGATGACTTAATGTATGACCCTGAAAAACAAATAATTATTAAATAAAAAAAAAAATTAAGAGACAATAAAATGGAAATTTGAAAAGCCATCTTTCTTGTGGAATTCTAACGTAACCTTCATATTTCTCAGTCATCCTGTTGTTCTTGCATCGGGTTACACTGCTATATTGCGTGTAGAGGATGACGGTAAAGGCGGACTCTGAGCTGAGGCAGCCCTCGACGTGCTCTTCTGATTCACCTGTCAGATGAAGGGAAGGTACTGATTCAATAACAAAGAAAATGACAGCAAGATTTATACAATTTATACAATTTCTAAAGAATGACTTTGTTGAAACGTTAGAGAAAATAATGATTGCAACTTCAGTGTAACTGATTTATCATAAAAGATTTATCAAAGCTGCAGATACACATCACCTACAAAGTTTCCTTGAGTGGTCTGTATCCACTGTACTGACCCCTTACCAGTTTAACTTTTTGGTTATTGTTGCAAGTGAAGCTGTAATTACAGCATTTACACACCAGGGTGTGCTGTTGTACCTGAAGTTCTGAGCTCCTCTCGACTGAACTGATACATCAGGTCATAGTGTCCTCCCAGTTTCCCTGAGCTGTAGTAGTGTGTTCCATAGAGCTGGAAAATCTCCCTATAGAGCCCGTAGTTGTAGTCAAGAGGAAGAGCGTGAAGGTACTCAAGAAAAGGCAGCGTGAGGACAATGTCATCCTTGTCCTTAATTTTAAATGTGGACACGGGCATAACCTGATGCACTCGGAAGAACTTGGAGTCCTAAAATGAGAAGGATAGAAAAAAAAACTGACAACAGGAAAATACAACCAGTAATGTATATAGAAGAGTAAAGTATATATCTTCGTGGGACCGCTGTGTAGACCTTAAATGTGAGGACATTTTGTGAAATGGGGACATTGGGCATCATTCACCAACCGTTCTTATGAACAAATTTGTTCTTAAATCCTATTTACCAACATTTTACAAAAATTGTGGCATTCACCAAAATCTTACTCAGGAGTACATCTGAACACTTTCAATCAAAATTTGTATTGTTTTCTGCTGTGTTGTTCACTAAAACAAATTAAAAAAATGTTTAATAAAATGTTTTTGTCAGATTTTTTGATGCAGTACAAAGCATTTAGCTAAAATGCTAAATGATAAAATTAAAATAAATACCAATATTGCAGATTCAAACATTATAATTTTACTCAAATGGAAATTAAGCAATTTTCCATCTATTTCATTAATTCAAAATCATGTCACAATCAAAACGAATCTAATTCGGGTCTTCCTAACACCATCGGTACAAAAAAGACCCTCAACCACAAGAATATCACTCCATAAATGTCCAAGGCATCCCCAGCTTTTAGATTCACCTGCTTAATGTGGTCTTTAATAATTAAAATTTACGACGACAGTGTCTTTTTATACTAATTCACACTTTTATTAAGAAATCATGGTTATTTCCTGGTTAATAACACCTATCAGATCTGGAGGATTCATCAGATGCACCACTCACTCTGTAGGCGAGTCTTAAAACGATGCCACAGTATTCGATAGTATACTGTGCTACTTCCCCCTTTAGCCACGACACTTCAAGGATTAGATTATATTAGATAGACTTTATTAATCCCACGGACGGGGAAATTCACATGTTATGCATTTTGACGTTCTCATGGAACCAGACAGCAGGCTGCTGTCCAAGTTTAGTAGGAATTAATGATCCGCTTGTATATAAAGTCATTTTTATGTGATTTAAAGCTCACTGTGATTATTTATGATCAAATAAACATATAAAAATCCAGGCTTCATAGCACATCTTTCTTATAATTTTTTGTTTTCATTTAGTGTTTTTTCCTTCCCCATCTGTCTCACCTGTGTCTGTTTGCACACGGCCCACAAGCTATGACCTTTTACAAGCATTTTATGGGCATGTACCTTTGCAAAGTTAGGCTGGCTGGTCCGTCTTCTTGATTTACGAGAGACTGGTAATCACCATCCCAAGCATAAAGATACAAAGTTATATGAAAAGATGTGTTTTCTTATGAATCTTCTAAAATTTGTTCTTAAGATGAATTTAAGTTGTTTTGAGAAAATTCATTCACAAAAGGTGTTTGTAGACTCCAAAATTGTTCATGTTTGCTTTCAGTTTGGTGAATACAAATCAGACGTTCACAAGTCATTTTTAGTTGTTATGAGTAACTTGATGTCTGGTCTGCTGAAGTTTAATTTATATGTGTGTGGCGTCAGCGCAGCCGGGGTAGAGTTACGCTGTTGTGTTGTAGTTTCTCTTCCACATTTACTGTACAAATTCAGCGAGATGCTCAGACATCCTCAAACACGTAATCCCAAAATGGTCTCCCGAGTATTTGCGCTGCAAGCAGAGGTGCACTTCAGGTCTAGAAGAGGTGCTCGTTGAGCCTCCGTGGACCTATGCGGAGCATACGATGATACAGCCTTATAATAGCTGCAAATAATTTAAAAATCCATACTTCTCCTTCATCTAAAAGCATGTTGTCACAGCACTGATCATAAGCTTAAACTGACGAATGTTCTGCCCCTCTCCTCTTGACCATTTCTTTTGCTTTACTGAATTCAGAAAACCTGAAGATAAACATGTAAATTTAATTGTATTAGTAAATATACNCTTTACTGAATTCAGAAAACCTGAAGATACAGTAAACATGCTAATTTAAATGTATTAGTAAATATAACATATACCATATAAAATCACTAAGATTTTTGAATGTGTACGTAAATCCATCTGGACCCACAGAGTTTTAGGAATGTTTTTAAACTTTATAGAACCATTTTTTCTGAATATAGAGAGAATAGCCAAAAAGTTATGTATATTTTAATCAATGTTAATGTTATTGTGATTAAATTTATATAACTCATAGCTTGAAATGACTCAATGTGAGATGAAAAATACGACTGCTGTGAGCTGTTTCTCTCATAAATAGACCCAGTAAAACCATATTAGTTACAATGGGTCTGATGGCTAATTGGCTTCAGTTTAACATTTTCCAGGTTGGATCATGGCAAAGCCAGCATTTTATGCAAACACCTTACTGTCTTATCTGTCTACACCTTATCTGTCAGTACAGATGTGTCAAATAATGAAGCACAACTACTTTGTTACATCATTTAAGTAGAAATTTTGGGTATCTACAAATTACTGGACTATCTATTTTTCAGTCGATTTTTTACTTACACATTTTAATGCAATAATCTGTACTTTGTTCTCGATACAGAACAAAAATAGCCTTGTTTTTCCTATTTCACACACACACACACACACACACACATACAAACCTATCCAGATAAATCCAGATATCAGATAGAGTTAATTTGATTGTGGTTGGATGAAAAGTATGAACATATACCATTCTGACATCCATTTGGTTTGTAAGCAGTCCAAGCCCGGACTGGCTTATGGAGGAGTGGGACAATTCTTGGTGGTCTGGGCCTGCCTGGCCTACTTATCAAACACAGGCGGGCCTGTCTGGCACTGGTCTGGCATTGTTTCACAGCCCATTGTTTTTGTCAGTTATTACAAATAATGCTGATTGGTCAAAATGAAAGTAATTACTTTACTTAATCATCAACTTAAATCAAAGCACATGGAGGTGGAACAGCTGGGAGGGCACTCTAGGTCAAGGTCAAGTTTATTTATACAGACCATTTAAACAACACAAAGTGCCCAAAGTGCTGTCTAATTGTATAAAAACTAAACGTAAGATAAAAAAAAAATATATCATAATAAAATAAAATAGCATCTAAAAACACAGACAGAAAAGAAAAACACACAATAAAAGTCACACACTTGTGTTAAAAGCCGGTGTCTTAATAAATTTAAAATACTCAGTTGACTGTGCACATGTAATGCAATGGGGCAGAGCTTTCCAGAGCCTTGGCCCTGCTACAGAAAAGGCCCTGTTGCCTTGTGACTTTAGAAACTATAGGCTCCTGTGGCATGGCCTAAGCTTTTGCACTTAAAGGGGCATTGTGTAACATTTTCTGTTTGCTGGCCAAAATCAATGTCTGCATGTATACCTGTGTTATCATTGACGTATTATAATCNTGTCTGCATGTATACATGTGTTATCATTGACGTATTATAATTTCCGCTAATGAACTGACACATTCTTGTCAGCGAAGACTTTTAGATTTGTTTATAAATATGACAGGTAAGCTGGTAGAGCAGCGCCATGACGGTCTGCCATCTTGAAACTACAGCTGCCGGCAGGGACAAATAGCACCAACTACGCGTGCAAGACAGCACACAGTGAGACATGGAGGGAGAAAATTAACAAGAGCGGCTTATTACCAAGGCAAGTTAGAAAATCTGTTCAATTTTTTTATTCACAAAAATGCAGGATCAGCATGGGAACCGTTTTCACCAAAAACAGCAAAAAAAGGGATTTAAAAGGCGGTGTGACCAAATGATACAAAAAGGAAAAACATTGGACTAGCCTTATCCCAAGTAGAAGGAGTTCAAGGAGGAGAAAGATTTTAAAAATTAAGCTGAAGTAGCCCGCTGTCTCCTCGACAAGTTAATGGTACTGCCTAAATTAATCTAAATTTGGTTTTGTTAGAC
Source organism: Melanotaenia duboulayi (assembly GCA_026261665.1). Lineage (NCBI taxonomy): Eukaryota > Metazoa > Chordata > Actinopteri > Atheriniformes > Melanotaeniidae > Melanotaenia > Melanotaenia duboulayi. Next base: position 24,985,395 of record CM047993.1, read on the forward strand.
AGTGTTTTGCTCATTACCATGGGCAGCATCGACATCAGTGGTGAAGATTAACATCCCTTGTGTGCAGTCAATTGCACTGACGGTTTCAGGAAGTCCTAAATGCTACTTCAAAAATAGTTTAATTTTCCTCTGAGGGAAAATATAATATTAGGACACAATTGGCAATATATTGCTTTTTATTTTAAAATAAGACCATTTTACAAACTAACAACTTATTTTAGAAATTTGACAAGAAAGAGCACTATAAATTTATTACTGTATTGTAATGAGCCGAACAGCAGAAGACAACACAAACACTGACTTTGTTCAAGCATGTCAACACTCGTATGTTCATGAGAGTGTTTGTTGGATTTAATCTTTCCTATGAACAAATAAAGATTCAAAAGTTTTAGGAATACCACAAGAAGGATCTGAGTACAAATTTGTTCTTGTGAATGGTTGGTGAATGAGGCCCAATGTCTTCCCCTCCTCTCTTAAGATCATGTTTCTCTTCCATGTGCTGACATTTACTCGCATGTATTCCACAGTGATTCCCAACCCTGGTCCTCAAGGCACACTATCCTGCAGGTCATAGATGTCTCCCTGCTCATTAGCAGACTGGTGCAGAGCTTGTCAGAGATCCAGTTAATCTGAATCAGGTGTGTTGACACAGAGAGACATCTAAGACCTGCAAGATAGTGTGCCTTGAGGACCAGGGTTGGGAATCACTACACTAGAGAAATATCAATGATGTCTGCATCCCTCACCTTTTTCTTGGAAGCTTCATAAGCATCCCTGTTTTTGGTCATCTGAGAACCTTGGGATCGATGGAGATATAAGATGATGAAGAGAAAGTCGTTTCTTCTTGGTCCATCGATTTGAGATGATGAACTGGACTTTGCAGTGATGGTCTCACTATGCACCTTCTGAGGCTGATTACTGAAGTCCTCAAGCACACCAACCTAAACAATTAAAAATAAATTAGTAATATTATCACAGCAAAAACAAAAAGGACTTTTCCTCAATTCTTGCAATATCAAAAAAGCAAAAAGCAAAAGGTACAATCCATGTGCATGAGATGTAGACTTTAATCTAAATGCTTTCCATCTATCGCACACATATCCTGATGGGCATAACGGAGATAGTGCAGGGTTCAGGACACTTCATGGTTAATAATTTAGCCTCTTTAGCTTTTGCAGTGCACCCCTCTTTGGAAATACCAGGCCAATGTCAATCCGGGTTATGTCCCTTTCTTTAGCCAACGACTAGTTNATCCGGGTTATGTCCCTTTCTTTAGCCAAATACTTTTAGAGGTATGTCAGATCCTGGTCATCTGCAGGAGAAGGTTTAGTTCCGCTCACTGCCATTTCGCTCCGAAAATATGAGCGACCATTACTCGCTTGTTGAAGCCTTTTATAGGGAGGGAGGGCTGAGGGCTCGGAGAGGAGAGAGGAGGCCACGATTCACATGACCATGCACGAACGTGCAGCCTGAACTGGTAAACATGCGNAGGAGAGAGGAGGCCACGATTCACATGACAATGCACGAACGTGCAGCCTGAACCGGTAAACATGCGGCTAGAGATCAACACAAAGAAACGGTGTGTAATGTCATGCTAANCTAGAGATCAACACAGAGAGACGGTGTGTAATATCATGCTATACTCTAGATGAAATCACACCTCACATCACATGGTGATTTTTTAATTCCCTCATTCTAGAAATGATCAATATCCACTTATTGCCTCTGTAAGATTCTGGGTTTGAAATATGATCTGTGATTCTCCTTCTTGTTCCTTGGAATTACATCACCCAAAGTAAACAACTGTTGATGGTTTATCAGCAGGTTTGGGTGATGCTGCTGTAGGACTTTTATCACTGCTGCACAAACACACTTCAATGATAAAAGGAAAAACATGTGTTTAGCCAAATCTTCAGTTTTATCAGTTTATTGTTTTCAATGTTGGCTGTTTAACTTCAGTCGTCACATCTGCTGGTTTTATGACAGAAATTGTCACCATGGAGACGGTTGGTGATGATATATGAATTCTGAATTGTGATCTAACATGGTAGAGATGATTTAGAACAGCATATCGAAGCACATTACATGCTGCATTTACCCTTGGACATCTGATGTTTCNATGCTGCATTTACCCTTGGACATCTGATGCTTCCCTATGGGAAGTTCAGTTAACAGTAAATATTTGTAGCATTGGCTCTTTCTGTTGATACAATACAGTAAAAATGGGCAAATTTCAGGCATATAAAATCTTGCAAATGGTGATTAATCGTGATTAATTTGTAAGCTGTAATTAATCATGAGCAATTTGAAAGCTGTGATGAATCTGATTAAAAGTTTTAATCATTTGACGGCCCTATTAGAAACAAATATACCTGAATATCAAGTTTCTCAAAGTTGTGAGGAACTCGATAGTAGAGATTTGAGCCTCCCGACCTCCTAATATTGCAGATGTCTCCCATGAACCTGTTGTCCAGTACTGTTCCCCTCGGCTCCTCTGCGAGAGCATCAAACCTTCAAACACAGACCAAGGTAGGGTCAAATCATATTCAAGCTGAGTTACACTGTCAATAAAACACTTCAAGAGTACACAAGTCAAAACTTTCTTTTTAATGTCAGGGGGGTTTACAAACTGTTCGAGTCACGACTCTCAGAAGGACATATGTTGGTGTTTGCGTGGGGGTTGTTTAGGAAAGGCTGATAAAGTTTTTGTCCTAGAAGGGCTGAATGATCAGGTTTTCTTTTTTTTTTAAACAAATAATGATATAAACCAGGACACATTCAGAAATATATTTTAAAAATGTTGTTTCTAGTTCAGGTACAGGTTGAGATATACAATGTTTTATTAAGGGCTCAGATAACACAGATTTTTTTATTTTCTTTTTATTAGATGATTAAAAACTGGAAGCAAAACTGTAAAGCAGAAGCCACATGTGAGCTTGTGTCAGTTGGATAGTTTGCACTTATTCATTTCTGCCATTACCCGCTTATAATCTAATGCAAAAATACAGAAACTGATGACCATTCAAGTAATTATGTGTGTAAAATTTTGCAGTTTTTTAATGCACAACCTACAAATGTGCTTAAAATCTCAGGGTTCTTCACACTGGAGCTCTTTGGTCCATTTTAAATTAACCTTGTCCTTCCATAGACAATACTGTTCGTTTGGAGTAGTGTGAACGCTTCACCTCCTACAAACTAAACGAAAGTATAACTCTTTCCAGAATTTCCTGCACAGTCAAACCGAGTCCCTCCGACTATCCTGGTGTGAATGCACCCTGATACAGTAAATTTTAATTGGTAGAGAATGACTAACCATTACTTACCCATTTCCCAACAGCTCAGCTCCAGGGGAAACAGACATATCACCCAAACATACAGCTGTGAAGCCGGCACAGTTTCTCTCATCAGAGTTATCGCCACAGTCATTCTGCTTGTTGCATGTTAGCGTGGAGTTGATGCAGCGGTCTGCAGAAGAAGAAATCATTTTACATGTCTTGAGTTTGAGCATTAAGACAACACACAGCAAAATTAGAGTTAGAAAAAATAGTAGATATCTCTCATTTGATTGAAGAAAAAAAGAAAGTAAAAAGAATTATATATATATAGAGAAAACTCACCATTACTACATTTGAATTTGTCTTTGCAGTCGATTTTTGGTAACTTGCACTCTTTGGAAGGATAACAGTTTCTCTCTTCTTTCAGCACCTCGCTACATTTTGATCCACCAAACTGGGACGGTGTCACAACAGATCGGGTCCGAAACTAAGACAAAAATACAAAGAAATTTTTTTTTTATTTAAATCTAATAACTATTACACAATATAATTATGCATTCTGTGATGTTTGGGGTCACTCACCACTAAAATCTGCCCCATGCATAAAATTCTATTAGATCAAATGAAAATTTAATTGCAAATTTGTGAAGAGAGATCATTTCTTACAAAACAATATATGTGCAATATGCACGAACAAAGCCAAAATAAAAGCTACATTTAGAGGAAATTGCCCAAATGGACACAACTGTCTCCAATGACTCATAGTTTAATGTTCTCTTAGTGCTCTCAAAATAGAGTTCTTGATGGAGCCCAAGACCAGCAGCACAAAATCACATTATAATACTGTAATATGAGGAGAGAAAATCTAAATAAGTTAACAAAGCTACATTTGCTTTAACAATGTCACCAAACGTTAGATAGATAAAATAAACACAAAATTTCTACAACCATGACCATAAAAAAATTTAAAAAACAAAGATCTATGCAAGGTCTGAGCAGCTTTATCTGTCAAGTTTGAGTGTGAAGCCAAATCGAACACAACAGACCACCAGAAGATTGGTGGGTTGGACGGGGTGTAATAGTCTTTGTTATTCATAATCAGTAATGAACAATGAATATATTAGTGTAAGATGAGGGTTCAGTATGTGGTGGGTAGTTCCCTCTTAAAAGAATAAACAACAGGATGGAGACGGATTACTTGCTGAGAAGCACTTTGACTCTTCTCCACATGTCAACAACTTTTTTATTTAACAGAATCATGTACAAACAACATGGCATACATAGTTTCTTTTTACATTTCAGAGGAGCAGGTGCATAGGTAGAATACAGAAGAGAATATCAAACTGGGAAAATTGGAAAATACAATTTTCACATAAAAAAAAAAAAAAAGGTTTGTTAGGGCTTTTTCCGTAGATCAACTGAAATGTTTCATTGCATTTTATGAGAATAACAGCTAATATGCTAAACACTATTCAATGGAAACACTTGCAAATCGCAATTGCACTTTCTCAAAATTTTAGAAATATTGCTTTTAGTTTGTGAAAAAACTGTAATGGAAACGCAGCTAGTGCCACCCGAGTCTCCCTGTCAGCCTTACAGAGGTATTTGATCAAGTCAATCCCAAGTTCTTTGCAGATGGGGGAATCCTTGGTCATCTTCCACAACCAATACCTGTGCATTCTCTGTGTAAATTGGGCGATGAACTTCCTGGTTTTATTTTCGTCTACTCCGCCGAGCCGATGAGCCTAGTCCACAAAATGGTTGATTGAGGTTGAATGGTTGAATGGTTAGCCACCACTTCTCACGTATTGTCTCCTTTATCCTCAGATTCTGAGGTCCTAACGACACTTGTACCGTTCAGTCTTCAGGACTCTTTCCAATAACTCAGCCTGTCTTTTTTTTCTTGCCGATACTCTTGTTCGATCGATTGTAGTTGAATTTTGCAGTCTTTGATCTCTGCCACATTAAACTCCACCACTTTAGCCATGCTAGCTAGCATAACTGAGGTCTGTTGTATATTGATGCCGAGACTAGATACTTTGAGCTGTTTTATCCCTTCCAGGATGACCCTCGTGTCTTCGTCAGTAGTCAGGTCTCTCATTTTGGTGGACAGTTGTTTTTTTTACTGGGGAAAATTGGTTGTTGTTTTTTATTTTTCTTTTGAGGCCAAAAACAAAAAAAAGCTTAAATTAAAAATGTTCAGTTCTGCCATTCAGTTTGTTAATAAACATGTTTTATTTGACAAAAAATCTTTGTACTGTGTTTTTATTATGATCATAATCATGATAAATGATTAAAGGTAAAATCATTAAATGATTGTAAAATGTCAAGCAAAAGGTATCGTATCTTCGTATCTGCCTGAATTTACTTAGAAGAAGATGGTTCAGATGGTTCCGAAATGGAGCCAAGAGGTGGTCATTATTATGTGGGTGGTGCTCATGGCCACCCCTGGTCATCTCGTGGTTTTACCCCTGTGACCTAAACCTGGCAGCTAAAACTGACCAAAACTTGAATTAAATAAAATGTATACCCCCAAAAAAGATAAAAGAAAATAATTTTTATATGCAGTGTCTTAGGTGCTGCATCCCATCATGTTATTGTTAACTTATTTCATACACTAGCCAAAGTTTTAGACATACATTCCCATTAGATTTAAAGGGAAAGTTTGTCCAAACGTTTGACTGGTTCTGTTCTTATTTCTGTCTCGAGAATCATAATTTTTTTTCATTGTCATCAAAATTCATCTAAGTACACGAACTTTAGCTACATCAGTTTGTGCCGTTCATTAATATGTTATGTTAATATACAGTATTATACAGCATATAGGTGACTGTTGGGCTTTTAGGCTTTTGTAGTTCTTATAACATTAGCTGGTCTTTTTTTCTCTTTTTTTCCCAACATTTCCTAAATGAGGTTGTACAAACACCAGCCATTCAGGACAAAAACAAACAAACAAAAAAACAGTTTATTTTCTACATAAAAGAAACAGTTTATATTCCGGCCTGGATGTACTTTGTTCGGGTTTACCAGACACTGGTGTAACTGTAACAGCAAGCATGACTGAGTGCTACTATGTTATAAAACATAATTTTTTAAAAGCTAAAATACAACCTGACAGGCAATTTATTTATTTTTTTCTAAGATAGTTAATCTTTCATTTTTATTCCGATTTACCCTTTCTTTACTATTCTGACATCTGTGGCAGGTGTGGTAAAACTCTGTTTTGGTAGGCACGACATAATACTGCTAGTAACCAACTAAATGATACTTTACCGTTAGGTTGTCTATTTGTCCTGTTTAATGCTTCAGTTGTAAACGTTTACCTCTTTTGTTATACTGCACAATGTGCTGGCAAGCCTTAAAATAATGCAAATTTAATTTATTATTAAACCTCTTAGCATCATTATTAGCTGTCGTTAGCTAATATTGCTAACTCTGCAGCATACAGGCTTAGTATTTTACTGGTTCTCCTCACAATACAAATTAATTTCTTTATGGTGGATAATATATCTTCTCCTTGTTTTGTCCAGTTTTTTTTTTCTTGCTATTTTTATAAATCTGTGACAGGCTTGTTCATTTAAATTTTTTTTATCTATTCAGTGTGAAAACTCCTGTGTGAATCTTTAGGCCTACTCTGTCTTTTAATTTTCTGCAGTGTTTTTGTAATTTTCTTAGATTTTATGGCTGTGATTCACTCTGTGATTTCTCAAGTTCACCACATTTAGAGACTCAACTTTTAACAACAAATTGGCTGCATTTAATTGTGCTTGATTTTTACCCTTCAAACTTGGATAAATCATACAAATGTGCTTGGAATCAGCAAGTCAGCTGAACAAAATATGAAGATAAAAGGGAGTGTTTTTTTGTAGTGATTGTGTCTTTCTTGCCTGTTTCTTGGCGCAGGTTGAGCAGTCGGACCACGGGCCAAACTCTGTTAGCTCGCAGTTTATTGGACATGCGTGCACATTACAAGATCTGGTGTCATGCATTTCACACATTTGGTAGCAGCTGTTCTTCCAGTAATATTCATCAAAACGAACCTGCCTGTTGAAAGATATGGAAATCTCTTGTTTACATGACCTGCTGTGTTAGGCTCTGAATTTGTGCAACAAAAAATTTTATCAGACAAAAAACAATAATTATTCATTCTGGTGTTGCACAATTTCTTTGCAGTATTTTCAGATCAAATATCATTCACAATTATGGAGGGATGAACCGATGCCACAGTGGGTATTGGTCTTATGTGTACTCAGTATTCTGAAGTGTTCTGATACTACACTGATACCAATGTGAAAAAACTAGGGCTGTAAAAATCAATACATTAAAGCAAAGAGTTTTTTTTTTGTTTGTTTTGTTTTTTTTGTTTTTTTTATCTTGTTTTATCCAGCTTCATAGCAGATCGGTGGTCTGGCTGCTGTGTTGAGCAAATTTGCTTTATGGATATAAAGCCCCTCTTAATTAATAGGAATTATTCTTTATTTTTAAATTTGTCTATCAATGAATTTACATATTAATGCATATTAATCATTTGTTTATCATTAACAAAAATATTACGGATGCCATTTTAAAAATCCAAATTTGGTGGCATTTGGTGGTATCGGTGCATCCCTACAAATCTACGGAGCCCCCCAGGGGATACGGATCATTTTTTTCTTTTGCGTTAGCACGCAATACTTTTGCATGCCCTCACAATATTTTTGCATTAACAAGCAATAGTTTTGCAAGCCCTCGCAAAAGTATTGCGTGCTAATGCAAAAGAAAAAAAAGGATCCGTGTCCCCTGGGGGGCTCCGTACAAATCTGTATAGGCCCACATGCGAATGTTTGTACTGTGTATGGGTCTTCTATGTCTGTGCTGTCTCACCTTCGTCTGGACTGAGTTCCATGGTTGCAGGTCATGGTGCAGGTGGACCAGGGGGTCCAGGCATATGTGTCACAGAAACAGGCCAGACTGGATGATATGCAGCTGAGGAGCTGCAGCAGCACTAAGCTGCTGGAAGGAGTCATCACGACAACTCAAAATGTTTTTACCTCCTCTGGAAATGATTTTACATCAGAAACTTTTCTCAACTCAAATTATTCTGTTATTTTAAACTTTGCATCTGAAAACCTTCTTCAAGCAAAGCAAAATAATTTAATCTTCCACAAGCTGGTGTCCACATTTTTCATTGTCTGGCCAAAAAACACTTAATGCTATGTAATTAGAACACATATAAAGTACATTATACACACACACTAGTTTATATAAGTAATAAAAGGCATTGTCTTCTAATTAGTTATTGTTTTTATTTTTTTTTTTAAATTACAACATTGCGATTTTCTTCTGGGATTGATAAAATATTTTCCATTAATTGAAAAAGAAACAAAACAAAACAAAACAAAAAAAAACAAGAACTTGTCTTATTTTTTATCATTAAATAAATTTATGTCAGAGATGATTGAAAAAGACAAACTTAACTCACCACATGCACTGATGTCTTCCTCTTGTTCCTTTAACAAATACAGATTGTATTAATCGGCTGTGGTTGGTTGTGTATTCAGGCAGAAAAGGGTAAAAGTGGCGTCTGTGGCCTCTGCACTGCAGGCAGAGCTGAATCTGAGGTTGGAGGCAGAGCTGACTGCTGGGTTTTAGCTCCTCAGTGATTCTCATGGGAGTCTTCGTTTATGAGCTCATGTTGACCAACCAGTGTCCAAAAGCACATTAAAACAAGACTAGCTTGAAAAAAGCACAACACATTAGAGCACGAAGCACATAAATTTCTTACATAACCCTTTCGCTCTTTGTTACGGGAAAAGCTCTGGAGTTTCCAGGCTGCTGAGATGTAAACCAGATGTTCTGTGTTTGTAACTTGACAGTTAAAGTAACTGATGGGGGCTGGGGCGACTTTTACTCGCTTTCCTCACGTTTTACTTCTCCAAATAATTTCACAATCTGGCATTTCTTACAGTCAACCTATTGTTTGGTACAGGTTAAATAAAAAAAAAGCACCTTCAGCCTGATTTGTTGCATTTCAAAACTCATAGCAAACACAAAGAAACACACACTGAAGAACTTTTATATAAAACTTTATTCGTGTAATAAAATGCCCTCGGGCTGTACATTAGTTTTGCTGTGTTTCTCCATATTGCAGGACAACTACACATGGACTAGTCTGAGTCATATACATGCCGTAACAAATTTTTTTGAGTGATTTAAACAATCACATGACATTTAAGAAAAACTAAATAAACAAATAAAAAAAATGCACATTTATTTACATATTACATTACACCTACATTCAGTGTGAAATCCTCCAGTAGAATGCTGAGGATTATGAAACCCACAAGTAGATTTTGATGCTTGGTTTATGTGCTTTCCATGGAACTGTGGAACATCTGGGAAAACTCAAGCTGAAAGAAAAGAATTTCACTCTTTTTTTTTTCTTTTTAAATCTGATGAATGATAATTACACTTACATTACTGGAGCAAATGTCAGGAAAAGTAAATATGGACTGAATTTTACAAGGAAAGCCAAGATATTTAGAGATCTAAGTTTTAAGAAAATGAAATTAATTGCATTTATTGTTTTACAACAATGAAGCACGTAAAGAAAAAAAAATGTCTTTATTCTCAAATTTGTCTTTATTGTATCTTGGCTTGACACATACTCCAGAAAATAAAAAAATATAAAATAGTTCTCAAAGTAAATTTTGTTTTCTCTTTTTTAATGCTGATGGGTAAAATTTTCAACAGTGTTTTTTGATTGATATATTTTGTTTTTATGTGATGTCCTCCATGTGTGTCAGCTGTATTGTTTAAATGTTGTTTTTCCTCACCCTAACTGAGTAGTTCACCACCTAAACCTAACTGATTGTTAGAGCATCATTCAAGCTAATTTATAGTTTAACTTGAAAACACATTTAAAAAGATAGAAAATAACTTAAAACAGGTTAAAATATTGAAAGCTTTGTTGATTTAATTTGTGGAATTAGACAGTTAACCCTTTAGGCGCCAGAGTTTTTAAAGTTTTAAAGGCTTCCTATAAATAAGAAAAAATGTTGAATATGAACCAGAGTTTATGATGGCAGTAAAATTAATCATCGAATATCATATTGTGGCATCATAGCTGGATTAGTTCCCACAACTTAAATAATTTTAATAATGTTTTACAATAGCAGAAAAAGCAGACATGACAACTTCCTGCTTTTCCACATTAACCACATCCACCTCAATTTTATGACCAATCACATGGTAGTTGTCAGACTCTATGCCTAATCAATGTGTCAAGAGCAAGCCAAGAGAATTCCAAAATTAAATCTGTGAGAAAAACTCCTTTTCTTGCAGCCATGGAAGAGAGTTTTATCTATCCCCGTAGAGAATGTGCAGGCCTTACCAATACATCAGTCTACACTGATACATTTATTGATCAGCGTGCCAATAGCATTGATCCAAACTGAAAATATTAATCAGACATGGAAATATTAAACATTTAAAGATGAATTTGTTTCCATTTACTTTGTTCAAACAATCAAATTTGCTTATTTTAATTTGATGAGGAAAATGTGGATTATCAATGCTGTGGTGTGTAACTATAATAAAGTCAGACTGTACAAGCTAAAAACAGTTGGTATTAGTCTTTAAATACAAGTATGATTTACAGTATATCCTGCTTTATTTTCTAGGAATAGAAATGTGTTTCTACAGTTTTCTTTTTCGCGATGTGAACATTTTAAAGTTTGGCATACAGAATGTGGTTCAGTCTGATTTTGGTAAAAATAAATGTTTTTCATTTAGATGTGTGATTGAGCTTGAGAATAAAATTTTTATGTAGATTTTCTTTTAGCTGCTTTTAGATGTTATTAATTGAAGTGATTGGCTTAAATCCTCAGGTGGTATTGTCTCCTATCAATCGAAATTGTGATAGTGTCATGCTTGCTGCTCTGCTGGGCCTCCAGTCCCTCATCAAGCTCATCTGCTCCACCTGTGGCACCCYTGATTAYCACACTACCTKCRCCTTTGCTCTGBCCTACTTAAACCCTCTCTCGTTCATGCTTCCCTGCCAGATGGTCATTTACCTTCACTGTGAGATATCCTGCAGTAAATCCTTGTCTTGTTCTGGATAGCTGTTGCTGACCTTGCTACCAAGCCTGGACTCCCCGTTGTCTGATCCCCTGCCAGACTTTCCTGATCTCTGCCTACCTGGATTTGACCTYTTYCTGGACYGACCWCCACTTTCTGCCTAGCCCYAYTTCCYGAAYCTKGWWRCTGTGCCTGCYGTCAACCTGCTYCYTTCCTGCCTCTACTCWTCCAGCGCCAAATAAACYGTTCAAACTCATCACCGTGTGTGGGCTGAATTTCYGGGTCTTCCTGAGACGATCATTACAGATAGAATTTGTGGCACCAATAACCACTGAATAGATATAACTTGTATCATCAAACTTGTTTTTTACACCCTCAGTTAAAAAGAAGCAAAAGTCAGTTCTACCTGCCAGTCTGGAAACCTTACTTCTTTTAATTGAGTCTTAAATTTGTTTTGACACCCCTATTAATTAGGATAGTTTTGTTATTAATACATTTTCTTGTACATGTACATTGACAGTGATGGTGATGATAACAATTACGATAATGATTATGACCATGATGATGCATTTCTTGTTGATGTCTGTCTGCATCATATGTGCATTAAAGTATTTATTCTGTTATCTTTTTCTCTCTTCTAGCTTGTTCTGTTTATTTCTTTAAGTCTTTTTAGTTTATTGTAATTCTTTTAATGCTTCTGTTGCACCCTGTTGTAATGCTTGTCATCTTTTATGTCAACCACTTGTACATTAAATGTGTTACACAAATAAATCTGCCTTGCCTTAACAACATTAAAAACAGGTCTACTACAATGCAAGCTTAATCACAAACTTGGCAACCATCTCACAACTAACTGGCTAACAGTTCTTTCATCTCTAGATGCCAGAATAAGCATCTTGGAGTACTTAATTAAATTGCAGGTAATTACTGAAATGACAAAAAATTGGATTAAGGGATGGGATATAGTTTCTGCATACACAAACGTGCACGTCAATGATTTGCACCAGCTGTGTATTTACTTGCTGAAGCACACGTAGCCAACAGGCTACTACTTGAGGTCACCACTAGGGGGCAGTGCACATGTGAAAAGGCCGATCTGCTCTACTGGTCACGTTGTATTTCCTAAACAACAATTTACCAATCAGTTGCCAACTGTTAAGGCACAAGTGTTTGTCACTGGGAGGAAAAATCATAAAGATGCCGGCAGTTTTCAACAAGGTCCAAGAGGTGCCACTATCTGCCATTGTGTTTACCTCTGGCCTTGTCTTTATGACAAGTCAATATTGCAACTCGCGCATGCGTCACGTTACCTCTTGTCAACGCAAGTGGCCTGCATGACAAACGAACGCTAGGAACGCAAGGCAGCCATGATATGTACGCGGATGCGTTGCCAACAGCATGTCTATCCCAGCCCTAAGGTTTTATCAATATTTGGATGAAGGTCTGTCTGTGTTATTTTAGGCCTCCTGCAGTACTCCAAATTTTTATTAAGACAGACTTTGGAGATTATTTTAATAACAATGAAACAAAGGTAATAAGCTCAAACAGCTGCATTGGACAATATTTATTATTTAACACTTGGCTTCATTCCACCCCAAAACAGTCGGCCAATTAACTTTATCTTATCCACAGCAGAGCAACGCTAAAGGACCAAAAGCAGCACCAACACAACCAAGAGCCACAACCAGCATGCTCTTCCACATATTCCTGTTCCTGCCCCCAGGTGGCAGCAAAATGCTATAACAAGTAAATATATGTCCTATTAAGGAATTTGAAGATTGTGCATGAATTTCTAGAGAAGCCAATGCTGCATCGTAGAGGTTAGAGGGCTATGCATCTGCTGCAGTTACATAAGTAGCTAAAGTTTTTGGCCCTTCAGTGGATTCATTTTGTATAGAGTTGACGATCACCACCAACATCTGCCTAATTTTTCGTGTGGTAGTTTTAACACCTTCTCTGAGCAATTAGGATTAACAGATACATTCATTTAAAATGTTTATCATTGTTGGACAGACTCTCTCCCTGTTTAGTATTCTTACTTTGTGCCAAGACATGGTCACCACAACAATGTAAGTTACACAATTCAACAATATTGGTGAATCAATCCACTGCTGGAAGGTGATGATAATCGCAGTTTATATTTCAGACATCTTAAGCAGTTTGTTTAGATTCAAACAAACTCTGCTNCATCTTAAGCAGTTTGTTTAGATTCAAACTCTGCAGTGTTTTCCCAGCAAGTGATTTTTCAGCTGGTTTGAGATATCTGGCACTGAGGGTTTGAGGTATCTTTTTAAATTGCTTTATTTACGAAAATAACAACAGGCTTATGCATGGCCATGTAATGTTACCATGGCTGTTTGTCCCGCTATCCTCCCTTGACTTTTTCTAGTAATTTTTGGCAAAAAAAAAAGAGAAAACGATTGTTGACGTTTCATAGCAACTGTACAGACTGTCTTATTCTCTTCAAATAACTCGCTGACTGACTAGCGCACCCTTTCAAACAGACCCAGTACCTTACTGTTTATCAACTTGAACCATCTTCCATCAGGAGTATTGTACTGTGCTGTAACTCTTACAACGCTGTACTTTGTCCTGAAGGTTGCAAATTTTATGTTACATTTTCCTTTCTTTTTCTTTGTTTTGTTATGTGCGATACATAATTTATGATGCCACTTAAATCAGTTTAATAATTAACATTTATCCATTGGGGACTTTGAAAACGCACGTATTTGATGGTTTTTTAAGAAAAGGGGTTTTTAGGTGGAAATACTAACTGCTGCTATAAAAAGTCAATGAAATTATGTAAATTGTTCATAATTTATCCAACATTTAAGATTTTTTGTATTCTGCAGGTTAACTAACAAACATTATTGTATAATAGCAACATAAATAGGGCAAAAATAAAAAAGAAAATTGGTTGAATACTGAGAAGTAATACATAAAAGTTTTTTTCTTTTCTGGTTTAAATGTTTTATTTATGCTTACTGAATTCTAATTTTTTTCTACATGAGGAGAAATGTGATAAATATATGAGCTATTAATGTGAATGCACCATAACACTGTAAATGACTTGCTTTATCTACACAGTGTCGCATCACACAAGTTACCAGAGACCCCCCACCCTCCTCTGAGTGATGTTCAAATGACATTTTACTACAGAGGCATGACATGTGCACAGTGAGTCAGTTGAAAATGCCTGTGCATAGCCTCAGTGTATACATTTATTTAATTTTTTTGTATAAAAACAGACAAATTAGCAATAAATCCCGCTTTTATGTGAAATTCAAAGATGTCTCACCTTGAAAACAGAGTTCTGTCCGTGTCTTTCCAGTTAAATCCAGTTAAACCTGAATGCTGCTGGTTTTTAAAACTGCAGAGATATTATCTAAATCATTCAGTGGTGACTATAATCCCATCAGACATAGTTCATCTGCTGGCTTCAAGACAAATTTCCTGATAGAATACATCTGAAACTAATCTAATCCAGATACACTGAAAGAGAACTTGAATGGGCTGGATGGTAAAATAAACACATAAAGAAGACAAACACAACAGAAATCAAACAACAGATATCCCAGGATTACAATTTTAGATATTAAAAAAGTACAAGGAATGCATTTAAATAATCTCTCTAAATAAACTTCCATCACATGATGAAGCAAACTGAAGTGAGTGTCCTTTCCTGTGTGATGACTGCTGGTAGAAGTCAGCCGGACACCATGCAGCAGAGTCCGGGGAAACGTCTCTTCCTCTGTCTGACCAGTGGGTGAGGAGTCAGATTTAACAAGCTGCTGTCATCTGCAAACAAAAGAAATGATCACGCCTCTTGTTTTAATACAAATTTTAGTCCTTATAGCTTTGCCTCCTGATTATCGCACCTTTATCAGGACCACCTGTTGGGTTTCTTCTTAACACAGATAATTATTCAGCCAATCACATGGCAGCAACTCAATACATTTAGCTATGTAGACAGCTAGTTGAAGATCAAACTGAGCATCAGAATGAGGATTTAAGTGACTGAACGTGGCATTGTTGCCGGTGCCACTCCCATCAGCGAAGAACAGGAAACTGAGGCAATTCACACACACTCGCCAACACTGGACAACAGAAGACATTTAGATGTTAGACTCAGAACATCATGAAAACATGGATCCATCCTGACTTGTATCATCAGTTCAGACTGCTGCTGCTGGTGTAACGGTGTGGGGGATATTTTCTTGGCCCACTTTGGGCCCCTTAGTACCAACGTGGCCTTTAACCACCACAGCCTACCTGAGTATTGTTACTGACCATGTCCATCCCTTTATGACCACAGTGGGGCATCTTCTGATGCTACTTCCAGCAGCATAATGCACCATAGGGTCTGCACACTTTAAAGTGCGGATTCGTCGGCCACATTCATCATCGCAGTGCACGAAGTACTGTCCCAATTCACAGAATTTGAAGGACCCTCCAAATCCACCCTTCAAATCCGCACTTCGTTTGGCCTCAAACGAAGGCTGATGGTGATGCATCCTTCGCGGCCTCTTTTCTCCCAGAATTCATTATTCACACGACGGTGAGGAATCAGCAACCTCAGAAGAGTCGTATTAAGTTTAAATAAAGTTTTATTTTTAAAAAGGATGCTTTTTTTAACTACACTTTAGTATAAATGTTACAAAACCAAGTACATTTAAAGCATGTTTGTTAAATGGTGACATTAAAATTCAGTAACCTTTGATATTCAAGGACTTTTAAGGGGCTAATGAAGTGTGTACCGGCTGGAAAACAACAGAGCCTCAAACCGTGTTTTTTTTTTTTTTTTTTTTTTTTACTGTCGGTGTTGCCGATCCTTGTTCAGCGTCTACTGAAGTGTCTTATAAGTAATTTCAGAGGTTTAAGTGATTCAACATCCTGTGTTGTTGCTATGGGAAATTCTTGTTGACTAGGTAGGCTGTCCCATTTCACAAACATTAAGCACACTTCGAGGTGTGTAGACTACGGAGGACGCTCTGTAGCCTACGTAGTCTGCGCACTTTGAAGTGTGCAGACCCTGAATTGGGACACACATGTCACAAAGCTCAGATCACCTCCAACTGCTTTCTAGAACATGACGATGAGTTGACTGGACTCCAACGGCCTCCACAGCCACCAGATCTCAGTCCAACAGAGTAGCTTTAGGATGTGGTGGAACAGGAGATTCTCATCATGGATGCAGCAACTGTGTGATGCTGTCATGTCAACATGGAGAAAACCTCTGAGAAAGGTTTCCAACAACTTGATGACTCTATGACACCAAGAATTAAGGCAGTTCTGAAGGAAAAAGGAGGTCCAGCCTAGTACTAGCAAGGTGGACCTGATAACATGGCCAGAGAGTGTCTGTACACATATGTTAAACTACACATAGAGTACCGGTATACGCTACAAACTGTTGGGCAGTAAAAAGTTAAAGGTAAGACTACTGAGCATCTTGCATTTACTTCATACAGGTAGCAGGAGGGTACATCCGAACTGATCAATAATAGTCCTGCACCTTGGGGCCGGTGGCGGTAAATAAGACCGTAAATCATGCGTACTATGTGACGTTCCTGCAATATATACATGACAAATACACATTTTCAACTTTAAAAGTGCTGAAAGTGAAAATAAGGTCCTATAACATAACAGTAACAATTTAGGCCTTAAGGTAAAAGAGCGAAAGCATTAAAGATATAATATTAAGTTGCCTTGGGTGAGACAAACAGATAGAAAACAACTAGAAAAACTATGTTCTTGATTAAAAGCACTAGCATAGCCCCACACTGTTCAAACACATCTTAGCTGAACATCTTCCTGCTTTTATCATTAACTTTATTTTTCTCTCATCACTCTGCTGCTCTGCTGTCACGAACCTAAATAATATAAGAATCTAATCTAAATATATATTTCACAGCTCCAGCTTTAGTTGAATACATTTACCTGCTAAGTGCATTAACATACCTTGATTTTTCAGTGGCAACGGCATTGTCTCCCTGAGTTTGCTGAGTAAGTTTCGCATCTCTCTCATATCTCTGTTAACACAAAGAAACACACAATCAGCCTTTGGGATTTAGTCAGAAAACAGTTTGAGCTGCATCAGTAAAAAAAGAAACTGTACCTCTCGATGTTTTCAATGTCAGTTCCCACCAGCCATTGCTCTGTAGGGTCAATGGGAGAGGAAGATCTGTCCTCCAGGATGGGAACGTCTGAGCTCTCGTCCATCCTGAAGTCCACCCTGGGCTCAGAGTCTGTACCTACAGGTACAAACAGAGGCAACAACTCCAACACCTCTGTCTATTGTATGAAGCAGTGAGTAACTGATGTTTTCTACATACTGTTTTCATAATGTGTCAGTTATATGCTCCTATATATAGTAATAAAGTTGCTCTACTAGATTCTGATTATAAGAATATTTTATAACACAAGTGTCATGAATGGCAACAGAAATACAAGTTTTCTTTTATTTATTTTGCATAAGTCAATGAAACAGAATCCTTTGTGAAATTACACAAGCTCCCTGCTGCCCCCTGCTGTTTCAACCTGGCGCAGCCAGTACTATGATCACAAAAAGAAAGTTGGGT
>CM047993.1:25010293-25027725 GCA_026261665.1 Melanotaenia duboulayi
AACAGCTCATAGCTATGACTTGGTTCATTTTTCATTTAAAAGAGCCGTTTGAGAGAATCGATTCGTTCATGAATATCATAGTGGGCACAGTGTGGGCATTACCAGTGTCAGAAAGACAGAGGAGGGCAGCAGGCGGCAGATGCTGTCAATTCAGTGTCAAAGGCAAGATACACCAGAGGCGTCGGTTGGTGTGACTTGATATCTCAGCCGGTAGGGCATATGTCTCCCATGCAGGAGACCAACGTTCAAATCCCACAGGGGTGAATCGCTTTGGAGAAAAGTGTCTGCTAACGACAGTACTGATGCAGGTAATTTGTTTTAATTTATATAATAAATGTATACAGATACATCTGAGACTGGTGCCAGTTTATTTAGTGTTAAATAATATTTCTTTCTTGTTGCTGAGTGCTCCAGCTGGGTGGGCGGTGTAGAGGAACACGATCACTGCTATTAATGATGTGGCAAAGGAGTTGCGGGAAATAAAGACCTCTAGACAGAAATTAGGACAATAAAAAAAGCATTGTGTAAGAATAAATAAAAGGAAATCCACCTCTTGTGTTTATATACACATACATACATACACATATATAATTTTGGCCCACCATTCAGTTGGTTAGAAAAAATTTGGCCCCAGGTCAAATGTAGGTTCCAGCCCCTGGTGTAGAGAACAATACCATAGACTCTGAATCAGTAGATACACGTTCTCTGGAATGACGAATCAAGCTTCATCATCTGAGAGTCTGATGGATGAGTCTGGTTATGGTGGTTGCCAGGACAGCGGTAATTGTCCGACTGCATTGTGGCAAGTGTAAAGTTGGGGGAGGGGGGAATATGGTTTGGAATTGTTTTTCAGGCTGGGCTTTATCGTCTTTTTGAACAGATTTTGTTTAAGTTTAATCAAAGTAAGTCCAATAAGCTCGACATACAGGAGGCAACGTCACTCCTTCTCCATTCATTTCCTATGGAACTTGCGTGATTAGGTGAAAATCGCTGCCCTCCTCCAGCCAAGCGACAGGTAACATTTATGCATGTGAAATGTTGTGCTTGTTCACATAGACGTACACATGGGGGATTGGTTTTCATTGCATTTTCAATGTTTTTATGGGTGGGTTTGTGTAAGGATGAGCTACAGAACAACAGAATTTCCCCATCCATCCATCCATCCATCCATCCATCCCTCTCTCTCTCATTTTGTCATTTAAGAGAGGAAATAAATGAAAGCAAAAACAGGACATGGTCACATAAACTTTATTTATAAACTATTTCCATTACCGGTGACCCAGCGAATACTTCTCACACAGCTATCGAGCAAACAACCCTTCATTGGGTTGATTTAAACCAAAGGAAAAAAAGTATTTCTCCACCAAATAACCTGAGCAAATACAGATTTTACACGGTTTTTCCTCAAAGTCAATACCAAATAATCACTCCTTCAGAATTTCTCTGCTAGCTCAGTTACTAAAAGATTAATAACATTTAACAACTCAGCATATTTTCCTCTAAACGTCTAAAACTTTGAGTTGTTTCCAGTTTCAATTAGTGGTAAACAACCAAAGGCACTATCATGAAATCTGGGTCCTTCAGATGAGATTCCATCAATACATGATTCAACGTTGTCAGCAGCACTTCCAACATTTTTGCAAGGTTTGCTTGAACGAACTCGAAACCTGTCGGCCGTGGGGTCACACTGCAGGTGCATATCTGTCACTGATTCACACGTTTTCCTGAATTTGCTGCAGCATCAACTTTGTTTAGACTTCACCCTTTTAGAAAGAGAGTACAGCAAGTTTCAGCAACCGTATGCCTGGATTGGTACTACGGCTCTGTGATATACATTTTATTTACAAGATATAAAATGGAAAATAATTTATATTGATGGAACATGATTTTTTTGTTTGTTTGTTTGGTAAATAACCTTTTTAATGTAAAGCTGTTCCAAGGTTCATACCCCCTCCCTCTGCATCTTTAACCAATCCTGGTTATACTCCTCATAACTGACAAATGAGTGACTTTAAAGCTCCTCTGAGGGCGAAGATTTTTTTACCTTTACTCTTCACAGTAAGCAGAAGCAACACATCCAGCTGACTGCACTCAATAATATCAACAGAACCAAAACTGAAACACGTTTTAAAGCTCGGTGACTTCGTTGAAGGACTTAAAAATCTATAAATGAGGACTTAAATGGGCTGCGTTTAAGTTGCTGTTACAGATTTGTTGTTTCCTGATGACATAAACTCAAAAACGTATTTATGTAAACAGTTTTATGGAAATTCAGATGTATTTAAACACTGAAAACACAGAGAGGGTCTGATAAATGTTATTACTACATTGCTGCATGTGATAAAAAAAGACGTTAAATGGCTGTGTAGCTTACATATTTAATATTTGGTCCATTTCTGAGTCAGTTATCCCTTTATTGTATAAAGACCCGGTGACATCTTGGCCTCAGCATGTTATTTGCTGTGTGCTTGACCTGCACAAGTAAAAATGCTTTAGATGCTCTTGACTTTGTTAAACTATTTACCGACTTTGTCATACAACTCTCAGAAACCAAAGTATTAATTCTGATGTCTCATCATCCTTTAGTAAGTCAGGAATCCACACCAGGGAAAATAAAGTCTCTTTTCAAGTCGACATGTAGCCTGTTAACCCACGTTGTCGACTTTTAGCTTCATCATCTCTGTAATAAAATAGAAAAAGGCCCAACATGCGACTGAACGAAAGAAACCACAAAATTTTTCTACCCTCCCTTTTTAAAGGAATATAAACCTGCGCTGCAAACCCTGCAGCACTACTCGGTGTTTCAGAAAAAGTAGTACAACAGGACAGAGAAGAGCAGGAAGGCGAGGATCCAGTTGAATGAGTGAACGCAGATGATGACCAGGCCGATGTCGAAGAGCCAGCTACACATGTCGTTGAACTGCAGAGCTTCCGGTGTGAAGCCTCTGTGGGCCGCGTGCCCGCCTCTCCCTGCAGTCGCTGCGTTTCTCTGATATTCTGATGTACAGGAAACAGACGAAGAACATATGAAGAATGATGGATGGTCTAGAAAATTATTAAATGACACAAATATTCCTGTCCAGGGTTTCTGCAGGTTACGGTCAACTAGACTTAGTGCTACAGTAACAGATGTTAAATAAAAAGAAAAGAAAAAGCATGCATGTAATGGCATCAATTACTCACTGTTAGGAAGAATATGTGCAAAAGTTAAACCAAAAGGAGGGAAATGAAAAAGAAACCGAACCATCCAACAGCTGTTGGATGACAAGACTCAGCATAGTCACTAATAACCAGGTAAACGTCTTGCGTGGACTACAATTAGCTTTGTGTTCATGGTCTAAAAACCGCTATAACTAAAACACAAAGTGGAGGATTTCCAGTCATTTTTCATGGAATATAAAACCTCTTCACACCTCATTACTTATGCTGCAGTAGCCGCTAACCATAACCAGAAACACACTCATTACTACTTGTTCAGCTGCTTATTACCACTAATTCTATATAATAATATAGAATGGACAGACTGGTTGTAGATAATGGAAAGGTAACGAGAATTCAAACAAACACTGGTGACCTAATGAAGGGGTCAGTGAGTGTATATCCACATTACTAGTTATCTGTAAAAGGATGTAAAAGTTTCTGTTTCGTTATTTCATTTCTATACTAGCAGCTTGATCCTGGACACACCACATGTCCCTCCTGGTCTTCTAGTTTCGAACTCGCTTCGAACTCCTGTATAGATAACTTATCACTGGCACTAAAGTGTGGAAAAGCAGCAATAAAACTTTTACATTGTGACATAAGCAAAGAAGGAAAATGAGGTTACACACAACCATCCAATCCACCTTTATCCTGCAGAGTTGCAGGTGGGAGGAAGGTCACTCACCTGCAGTCTGTTTATTTATTTCCTCATAACCATGGTTCGGAACTGAGAAATTACATATTAGATATAATTTAGACTTCCTAACCCCTATATCCTGTTTTAAAAAGTTATGATGGCGCTGTTGACTACAAGATTTGTATTTTGAAGTTTAAAGTGCAAAAAAGATAAAAAAAAAGATCAAATTTTCTTCACTGATATAATTATTTTATTACTCACAATAATAAATGAACCCTTTAGATGCCAATGTTGATCATATACCATTATTTGGCTTCTTTGTAAAACAACTATTCACACTTTAATTCAATATTTTAAAAACAAATGTCTACTCCTGCTTTAGATTAAAGTGAAAAATGTTCAGAGTTTGCCTGTAATTTCTCATTTCGCTGCAGGAAAATCTGTGATTTTTTTCTTTTTTTCCACTCAAATCTAGTTGATTTATGCATTTCCAGACGTTTCCCACTGAGCAACAGCCATGCTTCATGAAGCTGAAAAAATTCAGAATTTCTGTCAAGCTTCAGGGATTACAGCCCAATGAGAAAAAAACTAATTTGTTCTGATATAGATGACGATGACTGCTGTCTGCATGTCCATGACAAGATATGAGTGTGTTTGCATGTGTGTGTATGTGTCTGCATGTTTGCATGTATCATCAGATAATTAGATAATTAGTCTGCACCCCCTCCATTTCTCTCCTGTCTTACATAAAATACATTACCTTTGATGCCTTTCCTCCAAAAACCAGATGAAAACACTGATTTTTCCTGCCATGGCCAATACATGAAAAACACTGGTTTTCTGAGTTTACAAAAAACCCTCAGTGTCTGTGATTTGATGACACAAACAAACACTCCTGCTAAATGTTTTTTTTACTTCAACTATTCTGACTAAAAGAGACCCTCACAGAAAACACATCAAAACCATTTTAGCTGATAAGAAGAATTCTAACTGGTTTGCAGCCATGAACTATTTAAGGATGCCAAGAAAAGGTCACCATAGAGGCCAGCGGGGGAGGGGTTAAGTTTTATTTTTCCAAAACCTTCCTGCAGTGAAATGGAAGATTACAAGCAAAATGAAATTTCCCTTTAACTTAAAATAAAATGTGGTTATAATGGAAATCTATGGTACAAATCCAGTAGTTACGTCACAACATGAACATCCTGCACAGTCAAAATACAGCAGATATGGATGGAACGCCTTTCTAAATTCATTAAAGAACACATTTCCTTCTCAAATTTCCTGGCTATGTACCAAACACAGCCCAACATTTCCTTCACAGGGCAGAAGAGCTGCAACAGAAACAAACTGATTCTTACAGCTAATGGTTTCTCACCCCAGAAGGAACGGAAGTTTTTGCGGAAGCTGGGCAGAGGCCATTTTGCACACGAGGCGTTCTGGAAGTTCTGCTTCCGAGTGACGTGGACTTTTGGAAAGAAAGTCTTTGCTGTCTGGTTGAGCTCTGATGGAGAATGAAAACAGAACAGCAAAGGAATACACACCACTACACACATTTGAAGCTGGAAAGAGAAAAGTCGTGCGACTTCTGTTAGTCTCGCGAGTAAAAACATGACGATACCTTCGTGGAAGCTGGTGTGTGAGATGAGGGTGCGGCACAGAGGGCAGGGTGTGTTCGTGGGCCGGTTTTTGGCGAGCGTGCGGAGACACGGCTCGCAGAAGACGTGACCACAGGGCTGACAGCTGTACGGACTGAAGTAGATGTCCAGACACACGGCGCATGTGAGCCCCTCCCCGCCCTCCTCCTCGCCGTCCAACGGTGATCCGGTCACACGTTCCGCCTGGAGACAAACATCAGGATTTGTTTCCCAGCAGCAGTCTCTCCTCCGCTTACTGATCTCTGCTAATTCTTCAATCATTACAGCTTCTAATTCCTCAAATATCTGATAACCAATGCTGTAAAAAGAGCCGTGAAGAAACATGGTGTCAGATTTAATTCGGGTCCTTCACCTGCTCCTTCTCCAGCTGACTGTGTAGCCATTTCTCTCTCCTCCTCTGTTTCCTCCGCTGACTCTTCAGACGATTCTTCTCTCTTTTGCTCAGTCTTATCGAGGCCGGGAAGACCACCGAGGCTTGAAGCTGAACAAACAACACAAAAAGAAATAAAAAAATAACTTTAACCAACAAAATCCATCAAAATCTGGGGACGAATGTTAAAAAAATTACATCTGGATAAAAGCTATCAGGATTTGAGAACCCCAT
Organism: Melanotaenia duboulayi; assembly: GCA_026261665.1. Lineage (NCBI taxonomy): Eukaryota > Metazoa > Chordata > Actinopteri > Atheriniformes > Melanotaeniidae > Melanotaenia > Melanotaenia duboulayi. The sequence continues at coordinate 25,016,391 of CM047993.1, forward strand.
CTTTCAGAATTGAGGATCACGTAATCCAGTTTACTTGTATTCCGGCTGTTCAAAGCAACACCCTGATCACCCTGATCCAGAATCCTGGTTTTCAGGATCACCAAATCCGGATTTCCAGATTTTAAAAACAATGTAGGATTCCGGCTATGTGGAGAACAGGTAGAAGAGCTGTCATGTTATGTTATGTCACTTTAAGTAAGTTTCACTTTGCGACAACACACAACAACCATAAACATCCACTTCTATCTATAATTGTATGACTTCTCATCTGAGCCACAACAAATATAAAACTGATCTGTTAACAACTACATTGTGGATATTCTGGAAACGTCTGAACAAAAGCATAACGTCCCTCTCTGTGACAATGTTAATTATGCACCGGAGCCCCATGGTGAGGAAGCAGACCCACCTCTGGCTTTCTGTCAGGAGGGACGGACTGGACAGGTAGAGAGGGATACAACTGTTAGACATTTTTTGTGACGGGTTCTTCCCTAAATATGCAGCACCGAATGACAGGAACACAGATTATTATTTTTGTTTTTGTTGTTGACATTTGCTTTAGGGTTTACTTCATGGGGACGAGTTAATGGTATGTTTTATTGCTGACAGGCTTAACAAGTAGCCTGAACCTATTTTAACCACGTTATCCCTTTAACAGTTAAACAACATATAAATATTAGGACATGTACTGGCTAAAAAGATTATATTATATGTTTAAATCGGATGTTTTACAGCAGTTTCTTCCTGAAATCCGCCCTGTAATCCTACCCTCTGCTGGGATCGGGGTAATCCTGTTTTCTTATATCAAAGTTATCCAGAAGTTTTGAACAACACATACTGAGGGTTTTATCCAGATAACAACCAGGATTGAGTTGCGTGATCCAGTCGGATTTCGGAATCCTTCTTTCCTTTTTAAGATTTGATCCAACCTGATAACTGAAATCTGATCGGATTACGTTTGAACAACCGGCCCCTGTTGATTTACCAAAACTTCCTCTTCCAGCTCAGCTGCTCCATCAGAGACGGATCTCCTTGTGAAAGACAGAACCGCGTCAGAAACCTCCTCGAGGACTGACGTGGTCTCTGCATTTGAGTCCTCGTCCTCCTCAGCCGGCTGTAGCTGTTGATGCATCTGTGACCGCACACCTCCAGAAACAGCTGAACGGCGAGGAGCGACGTTAATCAAGGCTTCATCGTCGGGATATGAAACGGATGAGCCCGTCCTCATCAAATCAACAGTGGACATGTCCACAGGGCCTACAGGGCAAAAACATGACCTGAAGTCTCCTTCCTCCTCCAAACTACACCTTCTCCTGTGTGAGATGCAGTAAAACGGACTGAAAGAAAAAGGCTGAGTGTTTTCAGCGTGGTGTCTCGTATCAGGACTGATGTGAGACATGACGGCAGTGCAGTTGAGCTGTAAACTGTCCAGAGCAGTCCGGTTCATTTGAGGCCTCTCTCCTCCACTCCGAGAGCCGTCTGTCAGCAGACCAGCGTGTCTCCTCCCAGGCTCCGTCCTCCTGGGCTGGACAGAGAGGACATAGTGTCTATGGTCTTGATCCACGCGGCTTTTGTTAAGGTGGACGGTGGCGTCTTGGCCACATGGACACTCGGTGCGATTAAGGAAGTTGAAGCCACCCAGACGAGCTCCGCAGTTATGACAGTTCAGCTTTCCTACAGTCCACTGGGCCTGCACAGAAAGCACACACATCAATCACAACAACGAAATACTAAAAATTAGGATTTATTTTGAAGCATAAACAAAAAGGAACAAACCTAAAATCTTTCATGAGAAAAAAAACTAAATGACTCAAAGACAGCAAAGCTGTGAATATATTTTCTCGTTGGCTAAAATCTACATTTACTAGTATGATGGGGCTTATCTAACAGAAATAAAAATATTAGGCTCTAAGGTCACCAAGTAAATACAGTTATTTAATAAAGAAATAAATTAATAAATATCTTCAACGCCATGGTTTTACATATCAGTCCTTACCAAATCTTAACATTAAGTAAATGCAACACCAAGCAGTGTGTGACAAACCTGATGTCCACCCATGAACCATGTTTACATGTGGAAAACATCTTCTTGTGGGTTACATTTTCATTCAGATCTGTACGCTTTGCATGGAGCCTGAAAAAGTTGTTGGTTTCCTTGCATCACGTTTGAATAAAATCCATCATTTTGCCATTTTAGAAGAAGTAGAAGAAGAAACTATGATTTCAGATGGAAATAAACACTGCTGCGTGTGTGTATTTATTGCCATGTGACCAATTTCAGTGCCCCCCCTCTTTTAATGTGCATTTGCATCACACACTGACCAGCTCTGTTCTGGTCCTGCGATGTCTTCCACTAGATGTAACGTAAAGTGTGGGACTACATTATGTTGACGTGCGGATGATCTAACAGGCATGTGCATGCTCGCTGATTAGAACAATTGCGATAACAAATCTACACCAATCGGATGGGAAATTTGATCCGAGTGACTGTGTTCAGATCAGAATCTTCCCATGTTTGTGTTTGCGTGGTTTATTTTAATTACGATCTGGCTTTTAATCTGAATACTTGTGTCCATGTAAACATGGTCGTTGTTGTTTTTGGCCCAGGTTACTTAAGTTCTGTAAAGTTTGCAGGCATTTGTACATTTACAGCTCTGTTACTCTCACATTACAACCGGGTTGAGGTCTGGACTTTGGATCATTTCATCACCTTGATTCTTTTCTCTTTCAGTCAGCCATTCTGTTGTAGCTTTGCTGCTTTGTTTGGGATATTTGCTCCATCTCATGACCCACTTACAGGCAGTATTTGGCTGTCAGACACATGGACTCATATTTGATTCTTGAATACTTTGGTATCCAGAGTTCATGGTCAACTCAATGACTGCAAACTGTTCAGCTCCTGTGGCTGCATAACAAGCCCAAATCATCATCACTCCACCACCGTGCTGGACAGTTGGTATGAAGTGTTTGTACTAATACTTGATGACCAAACATCTTTTTTTTCTTCTTATCTGTCTAACGCACATTGTTCCAGAAGTCTTGTGGTTGGTTCAGGTGTAACTTTGCAAACCTAAGCTATGTCCTAATGCTGGCACACTCAGCTGGTTGGGCTGACCACACTGTGGGTACATCTTGGTACACTGAGTAAATGTTTAGTAAGTAAATGTTTATTTATATAGCAAGATAAAAATCACACAGAACACAAAATAACACATGGTCAAAGTAAAAGATGACTTTTCTTTGAAAATGGATGTGGCTGATGTGAAATCTATTTTTCTAGAGCTACCAAATGCTTTTCATGGAACAAGTGTTTTTGTTGGAGTTTTCTATTGGCCGCCTTCTTCTGTTAACAAAGATTTTAATGAAAATCTGCTCTTTTCACTTGACCTTGTTAACCTTGTGTAAAAGCCTTGTTACATCTTGGGAGACATTAATCTAAATCTTCTTAAACATAATTCTGAAGCATGTATTGGGGACTTTCTAAAAACTCTTTATTACAATTATTTATTTTCCCTCATTCATAAACTAACTGGAGTAATGGAAAATCAGTAACCTTGGTTGATAACATCTTATCTAACTCCTTGTCTGAAAGCACAAAGTCCTGTATTTTGTATTCTGATTTGTTGGAACATTTCACTATATTTCAGTTTTCAGTGATAAATGCAAATAGAACAGAAAATACAAAGAAAATATTGCTTAAAAGAAATATGAGTGAGCAAAATACACCTCATGGGACGATCTATACGAGCTAAATGAGCTACTGTCCATCAGTGGAAAACGTTATCAAATGTTTATGTATTTTTGTAATAAATTGTTTTGTTTTGTTTATTTTATGTCGAGGCTTCAGATAAAACAGACTGGCTTTTTGCCTCTTCTTGCACCGTATTTTTAATGATTTATTTATTTTCATTCTATGCAAATAAACTAAACTAAAACTGAAAATAATGTTCTTCTTCTGCAACAATCCCTGATTGTTAAGTCTTTTCTAATTACACTTTAACATTCAACATGCTAACTGAGGCCTGTGGACTCTGAGATGTAGATATTATGTTTCTAGTAGTTACTCTGGGTCATGGTCTCAAGGGTCATGGTCTGACTCTTAAATGAACTTTCTGGGATATTCACACCCGGGGAGATTAGCAAGCATCCTGCATGTGTAAAAGTCATAAATAATCTTTCTCAGTGTAGACGGGTAGACTTAAGAATTACTAAGAAGCAGGAGATTTATTATGTACTAATAGATTAAACTTTTGTTTCCAGTATAGAGCAAAATTCCTGAGCTGACACACTTACCTGGTGAACTGAGGTCAGCATCCACTCTGGCAACTTGTCAACATTCACGTGAAAAATAGTGCACACTGCAGATGAACTTTCATCTGTGGCCTGAGGTGAAAGACACAATAAGCAGGTGCGGCTGTCACAATCACCAACAGTCTCTCTGATGTCAGACGCTGAGGACTCTTTTATTACTCAAATAAATATAACTCAATAAATCTCCCCAAAAATAACATTATAGCACCTAAAATAACATAGTTAGCAACAACTTGTAAAACTGTCACCTTATAATTTAGAACTCGTCTTCATAAAATTTGTAAGTCATTCCTGAACATGTACTGTGTCCAGATGCTTGATAGTTTTTATACCTTACAAGTGTTNNCTGTGTCCAGATGCTTGATAGTTTTTATATCTTGCAAGTGTTGTTGCAGCTTGTACCACAGTCACCTTACTACTGTAATCTTAGACTAAGATTTCTTATTTCATGGGTTTACTGAAAGAAAATTAACTGAATATAGCTTTGAGCATTGATTACTATAAGAATGGTACTTTTGATCAGTTTCACTGAACGGCAATTCAAACCTCTAATGTAATAAATTGACAATGGCAAATTAAAATTACAGAAAACACAGGAAATAAAATCTTCACATAGTGAGAAATAAACATTTTCAACTTACTGTTGACAAGCATGTCAGGTCCAGGACGCTTTTCCGACACCGTCTACAGCGGAGCATGGTGTCCTCCCCTCTTCACTTGTGCTGCAGCTGCTTATAGTTTTCAGTCCATCGGCTGATAGGGAGGATGGTGGTCATGAAAATCAACAGCAACTGTACTACATTAATAATACTGTAGATCAAATATGCTCAGCATTGAAACAAGACAAAAGAAATGTTTCAGATCTGCTAATTTGTTAAATATATTTGTGGTTTTACACATACAGAGTGAAAGAAACCGACATTTATCAGCCTTGTGTTTAAAATATGTGGGTTAACAATATTTAAAATGTCTTAAACAGCAGATATTAGCAGCTACTGCAGTTATTTTAGACTACCAATATAACCTGATAACCTAATAACCTGATACTGTACCCATAAGGACGATGTTTATATTGACTTAAATATTTGTCCTGCATCTATTTGGACCAGCCGAAGGTCAGTCAAACACGCTAGCAGCATATTTTTCGTCCAAATGATGATCGGATGCAGCATTACAAAGATTTCTTTTCACTGGCAGTGAAGTGTTTTCTCGTATACAAATGAGCTCGAGACAGTAAGTATGTGAAACTGGCTGCTTACATACTGTCAACCTGGAATTTCTAATATTTACTCTCCACAACCACAAGTCCAATGTGACTTATTTAGCACTTTCGTCCTTCTCTCGCATTGTTTTAATGAATATGCCGCGTCGACACTCATAGTACAAAGCTAGCAGCCATGGCGACATAGTACGTATTAATTTAGCTAGTTACCCGCTCACTAATGTAAACNGACATAGTACGTATTAATTTAGCTAGTTAGCCGCTCACTAATGTAAACAACAACAAGCTCTCTCATGGCGGTGTTTAATCCCCTCAGAACCAGACATCCTAAAAAAATAAATGAATAGGACATTCAACATACAACTCTGCCTACCAGACAATGTGGAAGACTTTTACGGTTGAAATGACCAAGTGCAGAAACCAAAAACTGAATAAACCAAACTTTAGGAGGCTCTTTTTATCGCCTTTTAAACCAGAGCGTGACGTCACGAACATGGGATTTTACGGAAAGCCGAATAGGTCAAAAAGTATCTATCACTATCGTTCGTTTTGGAGGCGTTAGTTTGTCTAAAACACAACTCAAAAAGTCGAAATCTCATAAATGAAATAATGAACAAGTTATTAGATTTTGGGGGGAGATAAATATGGTCTAGCAAAAAGAAATGGACCACCAAACTCTTCAGTGTTCCAGATTATGGCTCTATAAAATCACCCAAGTACAGTTAAAAAAGAAGCTGATTTGCAGAATTTCTTATCAATTTAGGTGCTGTGTAAGCCTTGGGCGACACCTCCCCCTTAAATATTTTTCTTCCAAGAAAAACACTTAAAGTAGTTTTAAGAAATAGTTCTCCTGACTTTTTACACTGACTACACTCATTTTCAGTTCATTTCTTGTGCCCAACAATTTTCAGAGGAATATATTTTTAATTTGTTCAGCAAGTTAATGCTAATATATGAGTCATTTAAGCATACACATTTTTCTTCTAGAATGAAACAGTTCTGTATCTGTATAACAAACAACTTAGCCAAGAACAGATCTAAATTTTATTAAAGTTAGTTGCAAAAACGTCCTTTGTTCATGCCGATGAAAACCAGTGACAAGAAGTCTGCTCCCCATAGCTGGGCCACTAAAGTCTGACTGCCCACACCCCGGGGGCCACCCAAAGTATACTTTACTTAATTATGATAATTATCTATAATGTACATTGACCTTTTTTGGGGGTAAACCCCAAATGAGTACAACAAGTACAAATGAACACAGCACAAAATGTGCTTAGAGAGCATGTTCTCCTTTGTTGCAAGGGGCAAAAAGTGCACTTTCAGAAGNGAGCATGTTCTCCTTTGTTGCAAGGGGCACAAAGTGCACTTTCAGAAGAACAAAAAAGAATAAATAAATAAATAATAAGCTTCGTCGTAAAGAAAAAATAATGTTTAATGTGAGCACATGANATGAATGAATGAATAAATAAATAAATTAATCAATAAATAAATAAATAATAAGCTTTGTCGTAAAGAAAAAATAATGTTTAATTTGAGCACATGGCATTAAATTAAATGTAAGATTATTATAGTAAAATCTAGATTAAATAAATAGATTAAATTTAAATAAAAGGTTTCATACATCATGCATACTTGCAAATCAGCTTATGCTTAGGGCCATGTAGAGGCTCGGGTTGGCCCTGTTTATTCTGGCAATATAAGATGTAAGTCAATACTTGTGCATGCAGAGCTGCATTTCATCTAATTTATTTTCAATTTGTGTATAAATGCACATATGCACACAAAAATCAAAGAGGTTAATGGTTCATATTTGAACTATTTAAACTGTCAGTTAAATTTTTATACAAAAGGCAAAAAGCTCTCCATTTTTGTCATTCTGTCGTGGCAGCATGCCAACGCCAGGTGGCAGTGTTACTACTATAAAACTGTGGGATCATTTACTGCCCTGACCATGGTGCTTAAACAGTAACACCGACAAACTAAATGAAATGATAGAAACTCTTGTTTGTTTTAGTTCTCAGCTAAAACAGTCCCTTTGATATGTAAAAAGGGAAAGATTAAAACTAAAGTGTCACCGTCAAAAGTCCTACATCATTCCCTTTAAACTACTAAACGAAATAATTTAAATTAACAAATGCCCAAACTCAAAACTTGACTTGTAAATTGAAGAATATACAGGAAAATAAAGATTTATCTTTTAAATTTGTATCGGTGTCACATCCTTATTGCTTGAGCTGCCGATTAAACAGACAAGACCAAACCAGCCAACACTCTTTACCAACCTCACAGACAAATGACGCATTTTCCATCACAGGTATAAATACACAGCATCATTCTCCGTCAGCAGCCGAGACTTACAGTTCAGAGCTTCTCTGCACCACCCAGCTGTCCAGCAGCCCGCTATGCACCTTACAAGACGGCACCGCGTGATGCGCACCGGGTTCTCCACGGAGTAACCAAATCTCTCCAAAACAGAAAGTTTACCAACAATGGAGGCCGTGAACAACACAACAGCCTGGCCCGAGCTTGACAACGCAACAATCAAACCTCCCAAATCCGAGGACGAGGAGGTGAAGCTGAGTTATCAAGTGGTCACATCTTTCCTGCTCGGCGCGCTCATCCTGTGCGCAATCTTTGGCAACGCGTGCGTGGTTGCAGCCATCGCGCTGGAGCGGTCTCTACAGAACGTGGCCAACTTCCTGATCGGCTCTCTGGCCGTCACAGACCTGATGGTGTCGGTGCTGGTGCTTCCTATGGCAGCGCTTTACCAGGTCTTGAACCGATGGACGCTTGGAGAGGTTCCATGCGACATCTTCATCTCACTGGATGTGCTGTGCTGCACATCGTCCATCCTGCACCTGTGCGCCATCGCTCTGGACAGATACTGGGCGATCACGGAGCCCATAGACTATATGAAAAAGAGGACGCCGAGAAGAGCCGCGGTTCTCATCAGTGTAACTTGGCTGGTCGGGTTCTCCATCTCGGTTCCGCCCATGTTGGTCATGCGCTCGCAGCCAAGCAGCATGGCAGAGGACAGGGCAAATCCCAAGCAATGTAAGATCAGACAAGACCCCTGGTACACAATATATTCCACATTTGGGGCTTTTTACATCCCTTTGATTTTAATGCTGGTTTTATATGGACGGATATTCAAAGCCGCTCGGTTTCGGATCAGGAGGACCGTGCGTAAAACGGAGAAAAAGAAAGTATCAGACTCTTGTTTGGCGTTGTCCCCGGCGCTGTTCCACAAAAGGCCTCACGGAGAGGTGCAGGGAAAGAGCTGGAAGAGAAGCGTGGAGCCCCAGCCACTGCCGAACATCAACGGCGCGGTCAAACACGCGGAGGACGGCGAGTCTCTGGAGATCATCGAAGTTCACAGCAACTCCAAAGGCAACCTGCCGCTGCCCAACACTCCGAGCTTTGCGCCTCCGTTCGAGAGCAGGCATGAGAAGGCGACAGAGGCGAAGAAGAAGATCGCGCTGGCACGGGAGCGCAAAGCGGTGAAGACTCTGGGTATCATCATGGGCACCTTCATCTTCTGCTGGCTGCCCTTCTTCATTGTCGCCCTCGTCATGCCTTTTTGCCAAGAATCGTGCTACATGCCTGGCTGGCTGGTAGATGTCATAAACTGGCTGGGTTACTCTAACTCCTTACTCAACCCCATCATTTACGCATACTTCAACAAAGACTTTCAGAGCGCTTTTAAGAAAATAATTAAGTGTCATTTCTGTAAACCATAATGGTTCCACTTTTTTTTGTCTCGATTTCACTTATTTACTTTTTCTTTGCACATCATGAACTCACCAGATCACTGAGGTTTGATCTGAATGCACCCAGGTCAAAGGAAGCGCACTCTGGAAGCCAACAGCTTTTAGAAACATGTTCTGAATTCAAGAATGATGCTGAATTTGAAGAGATGGCTCATAATCGATTATTGTTGATAATCACCATCAGTAAATATCTCCAGAGGTGTCTGTAGCCTATGCATAGATAAAGCTGTGATTGTTGGATTGAAGCTCCATGTTCCCTCATTTTGTTCTGCAAAGTCTAATAAAGAAGTTTCTCAAAACTTTTTTTGTCTTTCATTTAAAATTGAGTCAGTGCAGTTAAATTAATAACAGCAAATTGTGAGTTCACATAGACGTGGTTATTGTATAAAATTGCAAATACTAAATAATAATAATAATAAAAAAAAAAAAATAATAATAATAATAATAATAATAATAATGAGTCTTTCAGATTTTTGAAGTTGCAATATTTCCCATTTTTATTGTCATTTTAAAATTTGGAGATTTGGAACTGTCAGAGGAATAACCAATTTTAAATAATCTATCATCTTTATCATTAAAAACAATTTATTTATTATTTAAAAACTATTACAAATTTGACAGATTATGGCAGAAAACAGCAGATGGTTAGTTTCTTCTTAATTATTAACACTGCATGTGGCAATTAGTTCATTAGAATTTAAAACAGTTATATTTAGAAATGGTTATCATAGTCAATCATTATATATGAATTAAATGCAAATGATGCATTAAACATGTGGCCTCTGTTACTCAAGTATCTCAAAGTCATGCAGGCTTATCATGAGCAGCTCACGCTGCAGAATCCTGGTGTTTTCTGTCTTTCCTCATCTTTTTTTTTCTTTCTCTCCATGAACATGAAGCTTAGAGACCTAGTGTCCGCATATGAGGACATTGGTTGTCTGCACCATAATACTTAATTCTGTGTAATCTGTTATGGTATCATAAAAGACTTGGTTTATTAATTGAAAACAAAACAAAACAAACAAAAAAAAACAACAAAAACAAGCTTTTCAGCCTCATTGATCAGTTCAGTCATTTCCAGCTTATTCTAAGCCAGAATTCTAAACTGTAAAAACTTGCTTGTACATTCTGGTAGATGTTGCCAAAACACAGGAAATATTGTGTATTAAATTAAATCTAAGCTCCTCAATATTGACAGTATTCAGCTGTATGGAAGAAGAGATGTTTGGGATTTTTGTTTCAGCATCAAAATGCCACTGAAGGACTGGACCCTGCATCTGGATCTGCTGTGTCTCAGTACTGATAGCTAATAAAAGAGAAGCAATGTAGTTAGAGTGAAAACCATTAACAGTCATAGGTGGAGAACTATGAAGACAGATGGACAGACTTGGAAGAAGATGCAAAAAGGAAACACAAACATACACATTGGTCGTCATATATGAGCAGTCATGAGGTGGAAGTGGAAAAGCTTCCACTCAGAGCCCCTTCCTGCCCTTTTCCTCCATCTTTCACATCCTCATAACATATAAGTCTGTCTAAAAAGGGTGTGAGGGCAGCGCACAGATGGAGGCTGGAGAGGTGGTCACCATAGCGACATATGGGGGATGCAAACTCTAGGGGCCGAGGAGCAATTACCTGATCAAAGGCTGCTGGGACACAGGAATACAGAGGTGTGCATGAGCAGTGCACAGCTGGCTACTACTGCAGACAATAAACAGGTGTATTTTTTATTGTTTACTCACTTATTTATTTATTTTCTGCTGCTGAACAGTAACATCAGTGCATTTTAATGTTTCGAGTTCCATGAACAATGTCTAATTTTCAATTTGATTTTTTTTGTATGAAATGGAAAAAAAGTGAAATTACAAGCTGCTGTAGTCATTTAACCAAAAAATACGATCAGCACGAGAGAATCAAGAAAATCTAATGAACAAGAAAATACAGAGGCAACACTGAAGTAGAAAGGGGTTAAAAATCGTTTTTATTTGTAAACATGGAGCAGACAAAAAAAAAAAAACAAAAAAAAACCTCA
>CM047993.1:25027730-25043821 GCA_026261665.1 Melanotaenia duboulayi
CCTCCCCAGCCACTTCATCACTACCAGGTTGGATGAGCTGCCCNCCAGCCACTTCATCAGTGCCAGGTTGGATGAGCGGCCTTAATAAAACATGTTTTGCTTCATATTGACATGACAGCATCACATAGTTGCTGCACATCCATGATGAGAATCTCCCGTTCCACCACATTCCAAAGCTGCTCTACTGGACTGAGATCTGGTGGCTGTGGAGGTCGTTGGAGTCCAGTGAACTCATCGTCATGTTCTAGAAAGCAGGTGGAGATGATCTGAGCTTTGTGACATGGTGCATTATCCTGCTGGAAGTAGCATCAGAAGATGCTCCACTGTGGTCATAAAGGGATGGACATGGTCAGCAACAATACTCAGGTAGGCTGTGCTGGTTAAACCAGGACACACTAAAGGGGNAGGCTGTGCTGGTTAAACCAGGACACGCTAAAGGGGTCAAAGTGGTCCAAGAAAATATCCTCCACACTATTACACCACCAGCTGCCTGAAAACTTTATACAAGGCAGGATGGATCCATGTTTTCATGTTTTCACCAAATTCTTAGCCTACCATCTGAATGTGGAGCTGAAATGAAGACTCATCAGACCAGCAACGTTTCTCCATCTTCTATTGTCCAGTGTTGGTGAGTGTGTGTGAATTGTAGCCTCAGTTTCCTGTTCTTAGCTGACAGGAGACACCCGGTGTGGTCTTCTGCTGCTGTAGCCCATCTGCTTCAATGTTGGACGTGTTGTGTGTTCAGAGATGCTGTTCTGCAGACCTTGGTTGGAACCAGTGGTTGTTTGACTTCCTGTTGTCTTTCCATCATCTCCAACCAGTCTAACCATTCTCCCATGATCTCTGGCATCAACATTCTGGTCCAGACAACTGCTACTCACTGTATATTTTCTCTTCTTCAGACTATTCTCGGGAAACCCTAGAGATGGTTCTGTGTGAAAATATCAGCGGTTTCTGAAATACTCAGACCCGCAACTATGTTTAAGTCTCTTAAATCCCCTTGGAGCTGCTGCCATGTGACTGACTGATTAACAACTTTCATAAAGAAACAATCAAACAGTACCTAATAAAGTGACCAGGGAGGGCATCATGAATTTGTATACTCTCTGTCCCTCATATGCTGCATGTGTAAAAAAGCTTAATTATACACTAGAAAATATCAATGTGTATTGTTAAGTGAACAATAAAGTGAACAATTCTTACTTAATCTTTACTTTATCTGGATCTTCATCATAAAAACAGTTACTTCATTATTAATCATTTCTTAAGTCATACTCAGTATTCAATAAATTGTTGAAATAGAAAAAAAATCTATCTATTTAGATCTCCTTACCAAATCTATTCTGACATATCTGATTTCTTTTCAGAATTTTAACTGGAAGGAGTTTATCAAGATTATTTGTGTGCATGGCATGAGGACAACTCTGACGTACTGTGTGGTCTCCTGCTGTGTTAGAAATGTTGTCAGGACTAACTCAAGTTACATTGTGCCTTCTTAGGATCACTTTTTCATTTTTAGATTACTTTTAAGGAGTCAAGTGCTGGGATGTATTTAGACATTTTGGTGTCCAGGGCAAACACAGCCATTAATCCCACTACTTCCCTTAGTTTTCATCTGGTTTAAACCCTTATTTCTATAATAAATTTTTGTTATGCTTGTCCCTTGCAGTGGTTTTCACTTAGCCAGACAACCTGTTTTGCGGCCAAATGTAAGACATTGTACAAAAAATTAAGAAAAGAAAGAAAATTTAAATGAAACATGGACAGTGGAGTGCATTTTGTGACAATACAAATGTAGCTATGATCACAGATGCTAATATACCAGAATGAAATGCAAGATGAAATAATGAAAATAAGAATAACACCAATAATCATTTCTATAACCAAACTGGAGTCATAATGTTAGTTGTCACTGGAAAAATAATAATAATGCCAATAAACATTAAGAAATATGTAAAATATAAGGGAAAAAAGAAAGGAAATAAAAACAGTAGATAAATTAATATCACTCTTCTGGATCACTCTTCATTTTCTTTTCTTTTTCCAAATTGTCATAGCTTTTAACAGGTCTTATTGAGCAACATCATGGTGTGTTGTTGTGGCAAGCCCAATATCTTTTGTTCATCATATAAACATTTTATTCCTTTTAGTTCAATGTTTTTGAGAAACACATAATTATCTAGTAAAACATTTGCTCAGTAAGTTGATTGGACATTCTCTAGAGACCCTTGATTACCACCTCTGCTACAATGCATCCGTGGGTCATACATATCCAGGCTGATTCAAAATATACTTATGTTTGAAGAATTTCTGAACTTGGTATTGTTATGAACTAATCAGAAATGAACAAGGTTTAACAGAGGAAGTCTGAGCCATCTTGTTCTCTTTCTTATTACTTAAGGTTTTCTTTTGCTTTATTGCCATCTTCAAACCTTCCACATCAATTATTACATCACTGCTCTGGTCCAACAGTCTCTCAGTTTCCTTTCTCACCAGGCCAGTCAGTCTCTTTTCCTTTCTCATAAAATTTCACTCCAGTTTTTTTTTCTCCTTCCTGCCTGTGCATCGCAACTCCTTCTCCAGTTTCCCAAATTAGAGCCTTATCAGATCCACATCCAGTAGACTTGAGGATTTTTCCATCATCCACCATCTTTGTCTTGATGTCTAACCATCAAACTTTATTCTAAACTCTTGTACACCCACAAATTAAGTCAAGCTTTTATTTGATCTCTCCTTACAGAGATTTGATTAGATGTAACCAAGGCAACCAGCAACATGGTGTCCTTTAAGAGGACAGCTGTGTTGTAAAAAGGATCCCTGATCGTTTTAAAGCATTACCAAGTAATATTGTCTAAACCCAACCAGGGTGTGACAAAGACTTTTAGTAGACTTCCTTTGTGTTACTGAAAAAAAAAACAACAACAAAAAAAACAAAAAAAAAAAAAAAAAAAAAAACAAAACAAAAAAACAAAAACAAAAAAAAAACAAAAAAAAAACCTTGCTACATGTTGGTCTTGACCCCTCCCCAATAATCCTCCTCATAAAGACTTTGTGGTATTTGTGGCAAGTGTAAAGAGTTTAATCCCAAGTAAATTCAAATAAGACTGCAAGTTCAAACAACACACCTGGATGAAAGACTGATTGGTGTGTGTATGAACATAGATATTTTCGTAATTTGTAAAATGTACACAAAGATAAAACCATCGATAACTATCTGCCAATCAAACTTGAGGATCCATAAGATTCAAGAGGAATAGATGCAAAGAACACAAAGTAAAAAAAAAAAGAAAACAAGAAACAGATCAGATTAATGGCTAATAATTCTGTCGTGTTCATGTTTCATGAGATAAAAAGTTTAATTTTCTCATTATCTTTAGAAATTAGCTTTTTGGCTCCAGATAACCACCCACTATAATTTGTTATCACATGATAATGACTTGTGTGTTCTCACAATCATGAGAGGATCACAGTGAGATAAAAACACAAGTGGTTAGCACCTAATTTGTCACACATGGTCAGAATCTATTAGAGTGAAGCTTTAAATTGAAGCTCTTCTGTTTGCTTCCTGGCAATGGTTTTCCTAAACTCTAACAAAGAAAGACTTCACTGTTCCATCATAGCTTTTGAAAATAATTAAAACACTTTCTTGAGAAAGTCCTTTACCTTGAGAAAATAAAGGTTAATGAAACGTGACTGCCCCTAGCTTTTCTAAAACATGAACAAAATCGACAGTTTCATAGTAAAACGTTGTTAAAACAAACTGGATTTAAAGAGTATAAAAATGTAGTGATTGTACCATTTGGAAAACGTGAATTTTTGCTGGAAATAAGGGAAATAAAGATGCTTATAAGTGTATGGAAATGTTTGTATTTGACCAACACTCAGGACTAAATCAGTGTTATCCTGCAAAAACAAACCATCAGTTAACTAAACATGAAATTTCTAATCTTGCAAAGAGAATTTATTGTAGATGAAAAGAACAGTTTTACTCTATCCTTGCAGCAGAATTTATCGGGGCAGGTTAAATTTTTGTCACCTTAGATTGAGATTAGATAGCACCTTAAGCTAGAAAGACCTTCTCTCAAAGAAAGGAAACTTCATGGGGTCATTTAAAAAAATGTGCAGGACTTAAACCACTTAAGCACTTTTGATGGTGTCTTTCTGAACACTTGTATTCTCCAGGTTGGTTCTCTACGATTCCACAGAGACCGCCGCTGAGTGCACTTGGCTGTAAATCAGCCAGCACACTCGAAGAGCAAGAGAGTTGGATTAAATTTCATCCGTACGCTCTTGAACTGTTGAGCCATGTTTCCCCTTCAGGGTTGCTGGTGGCCTTGTGCTGTCAGAGGAATTACATTCTGGCTTTTACACAACCTTGCAGGACCCCAAAGATGGAGCAAAGCTTCTCTTTCTTTTATGGATTTCTTCTTGTAAACTGTTGTCAACACAGTTAGAGGAAAATAGCAGGTCAGGAGCTGCAAAAAGAAACATCTAATTCCAGATTGAACTTAAGCCGATTTTATGTTGATAGAAATGAAATATTTACTAAGGCAAAATGGGCATGAACTTGTTGAAATGTTGAAATCTGTGTTTTTCTCTTGCAATGATAGAATTTCTAAAAAGTAAAATAATAATTTTACATGTAATCAACTTTCAAAGCCATAAATTATTTTTATAATTATGCAACATTTTCTTCTTTTTGTTGCTGTGATACTGGTGTTGGTGCGGGATGAGACACATGTTTTTGCTTTAGCGAAAACTGGGAAGGGTACCCTAATATCCAACCTGACCTGCTGTAATTTGTTAGGACCCTTCTATTGGGTACCAATCTGAGTGGAGGTGGAAAAATAAACGTTCACCATATTAAAAAGGGTGGAGCTTGCCACACTGCAATCAGATGATTGGTTGACCAAAAAGGTGTGACCTGTCATGTAAACAAAGCAAGAATGGCTCATTGTTTAGAGCAACAGATTTGCTTTTTGTTGATTAAATTTTTTAACTGAACCCCATGTTGCCTTGCGTTGTGTCTATCAGGGTATGGATGTGTATGGTAGAGCAAAGCACTTAGTATGTAACAGTAGATGTGCTGCATGAGTGTGTGCATGTGAATGTGACAAGTAGTGTTAAAGCGCTTTGAGTGGTCAACATGACTAGAAAAGCACTATATAAGTACAGCCCATTTAGCTAAAAAAATAAAGGTTTCCAAACCAGGTGTGGGCTCATACAATATTATTACATATACTACTACTACGAGTACTAATCTATCTGAATTGCTCCTGTGATATTCAAATTCCAGAAGAAGAACCTATGTGTTGTTAGCTTTATAGAAACTGGAGATGATATTCTGTCAGTTTGCTTCAGTTAACAACACTGGCTCATGCAGACCAAATGCAAGTCTACTTGTGGTTACTAGAGTTTATAAAAGTACAGTGGGAGGCAGAATCTTAAGTTATCAGACTCTCTTTTGTTGAACCAGCTTCCAGCTTGTGTTCAAGAAGCAGACATGCCTAATCTTTAAGATCAGGATTAAATACGCTCATGTTTTATCTACTACACGACTTCCTTTTCAAGTGAAATTCGTCTCTCACACACTCTAGAAGAATTCCTTTCATACATACTACTGAAATGTGATTTCAGAAATTTCCCTATGNCATACATACTACTGAAATGTGATTTCAGACATTTCCCTATTGTGTGTGAATGATTTCAGTATAGTGTATTAGAGGAGATTTTAGTACAATACATGAGAGGCAGTGTCAGTATGAAAGGGTTTAGTATAACATGAGAATGACTTCAATTTCATTTGTCTGCGAGACGGTAATTTTGAATAATGTTTCAAATGGCNGTCAGTATGAAAGGGTTTAGTATAACATGTGAATGACTTAAATTTCATGTGTCTGCGAGACGGTAATTCTGAATAATGTCTCAAATGGTCGCTCACATCTATGCCCTGTTGCAGTGTTGACAATATTAAAGTTAAGCCATACCACTAAAACTTAATCACATAAAGCAAAAAAAAAAAAAAAATGCTGTCATTTAACAGCTTGCAGAAGTTTTAACTTTCTTCTTCTTTTTTTTTCTTTATTTCTGTTTTTATTATATTAATCTTTTTTCAGTAATCTCCTGTTGGGGGAATTAGTATTAATATTGTTTTATTTAATTTCATTAAAATTTTCATTGTATGGTCGGAACTTGAGTTTCTGGGAGTTAAACTTTTGTTGATGGATCATCATGAGAAACATGGTTTCATGGTCATGCACGAGTGTCTCTCCTGAAGCAACAAGCAAACAGATGAAGTCTCTGGTGTACGGTCGTGATGTTTCAGCGTGCGGCCCAAGGCCCCTCCAACCACTAATGAAGTCATAACTGAGCTTGTGTACATGTTTATTAAATGACTTTAATAAAGTTTTCCCTGAACTAGTTTGGTCCCCTCATCTTTTATCTGAATAAAACTGATGCAAATGGAAAAACTAAATAAACAAAAATAAATACATTAAAAAAGAGGGATTTATGGGATAATTCACCTCTATTCTTTGCTGTTGTTCACAGTCTAGTCTTCTCTCCCTGGTCCTTTCATAAATCTTACAGCCTGACCCCCCTGAACCTGCAGCAGGTGTCAGTGCCGGCACTTTGTTTGGTTTCATAGTCAGTCATTTTAAGTGGGACATCAAAAACGGGCTTGTTGTTTGTTGTCTTGCTGTTTGATACCTTCTGCAGGTGTTCTTCACTCCGCAGGTTATTTAAGATTATTTGGGCTGTTTGGCATGCCTTTCATGTGGTTGTTTGGGCCATTTTATGTCTCACTTTAACCATGTTGCATATTTTTATGTAATTTCGTCCTTTTAAGGTAATTTCTTTTCAGTGCATGTCTCTTTTGTAATTAATTTAGACTCCACCCTAAAATGTGACTATGGGGCATGTGCAGAGAGAGTAACTGCACATGAAGGGTAAAAATGGGTTCCAGGTGATGAACCTGCATTATAAAATTTATTTATTTTCGACCGAATCATGATTGATTTCTAATCCTAAACAAATAGTATTTATTTTCAATCCTAACCAAGGTTTGTTAGGGTTGCCTAAATCCAGCCAGAAATAACAACAAACAGTACCATGTTGTGTTCATGTTACGAAACATTCGATAAATGGTGTCCATGACACCAAATAATGCATATTAGATTAAACCATGACCATTTTGTAATTATATCTGAATAGTTCTTTTGTTAAAAACAACTCCAGGAAATGAAAAATGTCATAACCCGGCTCACGACTATAACAAAATTAGGCCAATTATGATAATTTATTAACGAAAGATGAACCAAAACTAAGGCAAAATAAGAACACCATGAAGTGTGGCTGTCTGCAAAATCAGAAGTGTAGGTGCATGCATGGTTGTGTGAAAGAGTATAATGAGTGCAGTGTTGCATGGTGTAAAGCTAAACTAAAAGCAAAGCAAACGACAAGGTGCAGCCGGTGCAGGTGCGGCCTGGGAGCGGAGAGTGCACCGTCAGACTGGCCGTAGGCCGGTCTTTTATACGCAGTGCGTCAGGCCCTTGACACACGCATGCACAGCCAGGTACACTCCAGCTTCACCTGCACACAAACATAATTACAGAACACGGCCACAAAGAAGGGGCCATGACAAAAAACTAAAAGCACAGGGAGACCTCCACCAAGCCATGGGGATTATTTTTTTATATATATTTTTATACCAATGATTGCATGTATGGATTTTGTGGAAACATTGGTATGAAGTGGATTACCCCTTCTTACTATGGTTGGTACTTTAGAGGATAAATTTATGATTTAAGGATATGTGACCACACACGTACAGTAAACCACAGTTTCAGTTAGAGGATTTGTTACTCTGGGCTAGTACCCAAGAAGTAGTTAATAGAAAAATTTATTCATGTGAATTTTACCTGATGCATTCTCCCTTCTAAGTACCTACACATTTTTTACACTACAGGAAAACTAAGCTTCTAGGGAATTATGTATACCGTTCTAAGCTACAATCATAATTATAGATTCAGTAAATATAGATTCAGTAAACACTTATTTCAGACCAGTCACAACTGCAATTACCTTTGAAGCCATTCTGTAGGTGAAACTGCAACACAAATGTGACATCAGAAAGGGCCCAGTAAAAGTAATTCAGTAAGATATATTTTTTCTCCATTAATTATTTCAGATATTATTAAATGCTACTCTTAACATTTAAAAATGTTTATTTATGGGAATGTTGGTCTAACAATGATATTTTTTCCCAGAGAGAAGGAATCAGGGTCGATGGCATCCTCTGTGGATCTGTTCACATTTCCACCACAGGTCTGCACAACTGCAAAGGTAAGCTCACCTGGCTGTTAAGTGAAGTTATGGTTACTTTACTTGTTTTGTCTGATTGTCTTTACTTATTTAAACTCTGAGCATAAATGATTCATGTGCATTAAAATGTTGCAAAAGAAACAGCTCCATATTTATATTGCATAACTTAGAAAAAGTTTTAAATGATCTAATAATCCTACCACGTTTTCATACAACATAATTACTCAAGCTAACATGTCAGTCTGGCATCAGCCTGTAAACCAGAAACTGTAATAATATAGACGCCACATATTTGTTATTAAAAACTAGTTAACATTGGATGCTTCCATTACATTTCACAATCTTAACCACTTCATCCAACCAGTTAACCTCCCATCAGGTCTCAGAGCACTCATGGTATTTACCTGTATCTCTAAAATAAATGACTCGGTGACGTTTTTATATAAAGACGATTAAACAAAATAAACACTGATCAAACACAAGCAGATGAACCCATTTCTATTTCCCTCCCTCAGCCTGTAGTTTACAAGTGAAGTTAGCCAATGTGAATATAGCGACTTTAGAAGCCAAATAAAGCAGATTCGTTAACATTACTTAAAAAAATAAAAAACAACAGCAACAACAAAAAACTCTCCTACTTCTCTTTATGAAAATGCAGAGGGCAAACGTGTATGAAGGGAGATGGTGTTGAAAGTGAAACCGGGCCAGCCAATGTCTCAGTTACATCCTCAACCTGCTGTCCAAAGCCTCTTTTATTACTGGGAAACCAAACAAATCTAACGTCGTGGCCTACTCTTCTATCTCTTATTGTCGTGTGACTTGGTATGGCAGTCTCTCACACAACATGAGACTCCCATTTTATCAAAGATTATAATGCAGGCACTACTTTTATCCCGAGTTATGTCACCTGACAGAGACCAATGGATATGTGTGTCATTTCTTGTGTGATTGGCTGTCCCTGCTGTCACTCCACCTGGCTTGCACACCGGTAAGCTAGTCTGGGGTCAGGAGTCCTTAATATGTTGCTGTAAGTTGTGAGTCACGTCAGCTGGAAGGATTGTAATATCAGAAGTTTAATTTACATTAACGTTTGATTCTGTGCGCATGTGCTTGTGTGCGTATGTGTGTTTGGTATTTAGGCACAGCCAGAATGTCTAAAAAAGAAAAATAAATGTGTTACACCCCTCCTAACACCTTCACTGGCTCCATAAAGCAGGATATCCACTTTAAGATGATCCTCATCATTTACAAAGCTCATAATAATCTTGTAAATTGTATTCTTTTATTGGAAGTGCTCATAAATAAAATGTATTATTATTATTGTTACTAATTAAAAAGGGGAAAATACAATATATACAAATGTGATTTTTATATATCCAAACTAATGATAATTGTAAAACTAAGTTTTTCCTCTATAACCGTATCATCAAAATTGGTGATTGTTGGTGAATTGGTGAATGTCATGCACCAATATATTTTTGTCAGGATGTTGAAGAAGGGATTGTAGGAGAAGCTGGAGGAGATGGAGGAGAAGAAGCTGGAGGAGGAGGAGGTTGAAAGGATAAACATATGATAATCATGACATGAAGCATTGTGACAAATGTTAGTGATGATAATCTGAATCTGAGCTTTTAAAGTTCAAACACCAGACATCCTGAGGCATGCTGCCTGAAGTCAGAGATTTTGTTAATCAGGTGGAGGTCCTTGTGAGACTGTTGTTGATTGTTCTAACGTCTGCTGAAGCTGAGAGGAGTTTCAGCACACTGAGGAGGTTAAAGACCTGGCTTCACAACTGCATGAGTTGTGAAGCAATGTGGCAGTTTGTCACATACATCAAGAAAGAGTTGATCCCTTGGACAAGAAAAAGCTCTGCCAGGAATTTATCTCTGCCAAGTGTTTGGAAACTGTGGCTGAGTTCATTAGGTTGACACTTCTGTGGTCTTGCTGTTCACTTTTAATTTACAAAAACAATTTCAATGGTTCTGTGTAACTTATTTAAAATAAARTGTAATACTTCACTACTTACACTGAATAAAGGACATTTTATTCAGTTTCTTCTCACCTGTGATGCCAGGTTGACCTGCCCACCATTGGGTGGTGCTATGTAAATGATGATATTCCATAAATAAGTAAAATTGGTGGTACTGAGTTGGTGAGAAGTTGACCAACAAGGTGAAACACAGAATTGGGTGATAATGTTTTGCTACATGTTTTACAACCAGTCAAACAAGAAAAAGGAACATTAAGCTTAAAAGTAGCAACATAAAACTAGAAGAACCAGTAGAAAACACAGTGAGCTGAAAGATTAGTTTTATAAAAAATACTTTTGTCCCCCCCCACCTCTGAAATCAAAACTTCGTCACTGCCTGTAATGTCAATATTTTTATAGTCCAATACTTTCCAACATAAATAAATGGGCAATGCATTAAGCCCCTTTTAGACAAGATGTAACATTAATGACGTCTCTGACAAAGACATTACCTGGATGGGAGCATGTGTTGCTCTAAAACCTCTCAGCAGTGATGATACCATTCCAAATGCACAAGTTGCCATGTTGTTGGGCACTAATGCACCCATATACCATCAAGGATGTAGGCTCTTGAACTGAACACTGATTACAAGCTGGGTTGCACCTCACTCCTTTAGTTCAAAGGACACGCCATCTATTACTTTCAAACAGAATTTCAAATTGGCAAATAGTCTGACCTGAAAGTTTTTCTCTTTGTTTGGGTCATGTCCATGTATGGCCTCTTCTTTATATGATAGAGCTTTAAATTGTAGATGGTACACCAAACTGTGTTAAAAGACAATGATTTCTGCACGCGTTCCTCAACTGAAGCCATGATTTCCATGACAGAATCATCATGTTTTCATGTTTTTAATGTAGTGCTGCCTGAAGCCAAAACCATCACAGACATGTTGATTCTCCAAAAGAGGCTGTTGCAAGTCTTTGAAATAACATTTGAGAAATAAATGGAGTCCATCATTCATATATAAATTATTCAGAAATGGAAAACATTTTAAATAGTTGCCAACCCCCCAAGCTGCTGGAGATTGTCTGATAATCACCTGGTTAGGCTGAACCAAGGAGCCAGAGTAGAGAGGGATGGGAGTGGTGAGAGGCAAGGCAGGTTGAACGACTGACTGATGCTGTTGAAGCCAACTGGGGTGATGCTTGCTGTAAACCACCCTTCCATTGGTGAGCAGTTTGTAAAAAAAACAATAAAAACAAAAACAAAACAAAGCACTGATTCAGAAGTAAAAAAAAAGAGCTCTAAAATATGACTGTAGAGATTTTGTCATTCGTGTGAGATGCTTTAGCTTTTAAGACTGCTGACTGTTTTCTCTGTTTTGAGGGTTCTTTAACACCTCAGCCCTGACAATTTGACAGAACTTATTTAGCTGTGCTGGTTATTTCCTTATTTTTAATTTTCGAATATGACAACATCATCAATCTTATCTAGATTGCAACAAGGAGGAAACCAGTGTTTTCCCAAAAGTCATAGCATTTATCTTAGTCAATAGACTGAATGTTATTAACTCTGTTATCTACTAAACACCTGCCTATTTTCACAGTAAATAAAATAATGAACAAATAACTTTGAGGTTTTTAGTTTAGTTTAGTCTCTACTTATAGTGTTTCTTCAAACATTGGACCATGTTTCCCCAACTACATTTTTTTCTTCTTTTAACTACATTATTTCTAAATCAGTACCAGCTTGTAAATTCATGGGGGATGCCATTTTCATTTGTAGCTATTTGTTGCTCATGTGAAAACTCAGACCTTTGCATGGCATGCTTCTTTAGTCTTCTTGTATGGAAGTCTGTACAGCCACTGTCTCCACACTAAAAGCCACCTAATTCAATCTGTGCATGCATTACTGCATGTGTCCTATTGGCTGTAAGCTGAGAAGAAAAACCATTTGTAACAGTACTCTTTAAACTCAATTTGACAAAATGAGTGAATTTCAAATATATATTTATATTTGATATATGTATTTTATATCAGATGCAGGTTTTCATTTCAGTCCTTTTTTAAGTGGCTGTGGGAGAGGCTGAGTCGACTTTCTTAGAAAAAAAAATCTTTTAATGTTTTTTTTTAAATGTCCTTAGTATTGAAGTTATGTAACATCATGGGTTTAGCAAGGTGTCAGAGCTTGAGTGGAACCACTTTTATAGACCAGGAAATTTTTTATTGTTTCCACATTTTTTTCTAATGTGAAGGAAATTGGTTTATTTAGGCAATGTTTTGTTTTAGTTATCTGTTGGTTTTATTAGACAAGCTTGTCTTGTAATATAAATCAGGAAAACTGAAACCAAGGGAAAGAGGACTAACTAGGCACAGGTAAGATGAATGAACAATCAGACCAGGTGATCTAATGAGCAGGACACAGAACGCAACACAAAACCGACATGACCCTAAATACTAAACTACAGTGTTCTGGTGTGTGTAGTTCTGTTACTTTCTCATTGTTGTAATGCATCAAATTAATATTTTTCTGCTAAATGCATGAGAAGTTACAAATTTTGTGTAACTGACCCCTTTATCCCTGACCAAATTTCCAGAAGAAATTCTAAAAAGACAATGTAAATGAAGAAATGCTCCACAACTATAAGGTTCATAATTATGTTCTTGGTGTCTAAGGACAACCACAGACCGCGGAGAATGTATTCCCGGTATAAAAAATGTGTGTCTGTTACTCTGCCTGAGTAAATTGTAACATATTTGACAGAAGATAATATCACAATGATGCTAACAATGATTTCATGCACACAGATACCAGAGATCATCATCACAGAAAATTGTTTCTAAACTATTTTTACACTAAAATACACTTCCAGTCCTTTTTTTTGGACCTGATTCAAATTAAATGGCTCTCCTCAACAGCTTGTCTTTCCAAGCATGTTAACCTGATTCAGGTGTTCTGCAGCAAAAGTCCAAAACCTGCAGGACATCTGGCCACGTGGACTGACTTTGAACACCCCTTATCTAGTTGAAAATATAGACCATTGTTTTTATTATTTTTAAGCTATTATATCTACATTTTTTCAGCCTTATAAAAGAAAATAAGGCTGAAAGGGTTAATATTCATGTATTAACCTGACCTGTACACCTTCTGTTAATGTATTTTCTACATTATTTTCACAAAATAACATATTAATATATACTGTAATCCTGGATTAGTTAAGTTTACTAGAAATTTGTGTGGAACTTTCTGCATCAGGTAAATGATGTTGCTGCCGTTTCAGACCAGGTGTGCTTAAACATTCTTTCATTCAATTGTGTAACTTTCACCAGTCTAATCTAAAAGTAAAGAAGGAAAATAATGTATTTTAAGGTACATTTTGGAGCACAGCAGGGAGAATTTAGCCAGCCTGACAGATGTGAAGTTAAACAAATCAAACAAACTTCAATTCAGAAAACACACAAAGGAGCACCACCACCACCTCATCTTCCCCCCTTGGCACGTGGTGGGTGGGGGCCTTCTGGGGTTGGCGGCGGCTCATTGACTACTGTTTCTGTGACTCCAGGTCACAAGGACAGCACNGTATAATGAGTTCTATGGAGAATTTTGACCTTTAGTCAAATTTAATTAAAACCTTTAGGTTTTAATTACATTCGGTTATCAAAACAAGATAAACACTCAAAAAAAAAACATCTTCTGGGGGGCGTGCCATGTAGTGCAGCTTTTGGGGCCCTGGGCCCTGCGCTCTGCCCACCCTGGATGGCCGATGCCCTGCAGGACTACTGGCTTCCGATCTTGGTCTGTGCCGTGACAGCGAGGGGCTCTTGCTGGGGAATTCCTCTGCCACCTTCTGGGTGGGTCTGGGGTCATTGGTAGGGCTGCTGGGTTTGCTGCTTTCTGGGCTGGTCTGCCTCTAGCCTTCGTAAAGACGTGGTCACATTTGTACAATCACACTCATCTTTGAGTTCTCTTACTCTGCACGCTGACATAGTTGCTGTTTGTCCTTTGGTCTTTTACACTAAGAGCTACTTTTGTTTAGGTTTTTTGTGTGTGTGTTTCTGGGACTCTGGTTTTTGCTGTGATACATGTTTGTTTTTGTTTTTCAGTTTGCTCATCTCTTATAGGCGCTCATGATGATTTTCATAATTTATTTTCCTGTAAAAGCCATAGGAAATTCTCTGCTCTTTTTCCTGTACAGATGCTTGGATTGAAGGGTCATTGTCTTCTGTTGTATATCTGTCTTCTCTTTCTTTTCTCTCCTTTTTATTTCTGTTTATACTTCTTTTTTTCTGTTCCCTCTGGTCAAGTCTAATGATATTATGGAAATTCTGTAATTCTAAATAAATAAATACATAAATAAGAATTTAAATAAAAAATCAGATTACCAAGAGGAGCCTTATATCTATAAAGCTCCCCTTGGCAATGCAAATTTGTTTGGCACAACACAGCAGCCAGACCAAAATTCTGCTGCTACAGGACAAGTTAGGAAAAAAATAAATGTATTTGTGTGGAAACCTGTTCCACTTCAGTTTTTACAAATGCTGAAACTAAAGAGGTTAAGTCGTATCAAGACAGAAAGCCATTAGTGTTTACTAAAAATCCTTAGTTGACTTAACTAATTTATTGATCCCAGGTTATTTGAAGTAACTCTCTTAAGCAAACACTAGATCCTTCACACAAAGACTGAATCACACTGACTGTATCATGGGAAATCAACTCAAAAGACAAAATTTCTTCCAGCTTAAATATGGAACTAATCTAAAAATAATTCAAGATTTGCACTGAATTTTTAAATACACCTTTTAATGATATTAATTCAAAGGTGTCTCTCGCATTTTTTTGGCAGTGGTTCCAAACCTGGATGGGAGCTCCCAAGGGGGTCCCCGAAGCTTTGACCACTCAGAGCCATTGTGATTAAAAATTAAGACCATGTCCACAGAGAAATGGGTTGAAGTGTGTCTGTGCATTTCATTCACATGGAACTGGCACTTTGGGAGCCTGAAAACACTAACTTTTTAAACCAGATCCCAAAGTGGATAAATAGGGTAGTCAAAATCAGCTATACAATATTTTATTACGTATCCTTAGTAAAATAAATAAATAAATAATTAAAAGTAAATACATAAATAAAGCCACATATAAGGCTATAGCTTGTGCATCCAATCATTTTTTTATCCATATACAGGTGCTTATAGAGGTCAGTGAGCAGGTAGAGTAACTGTTAAAATAAACTGCAATACTTTTCTCGGTACTGGGTAATCTAATTATTCTTTCCATCGTTACAGCACTGTTACCGTTACTGAGGATAAAACATTACTGACAGCGTGTTACTATTGTAAGATGGGATTCATTTTGTTTGGGGTTAAATAAGTTTCGTATTTGTTCAGGTTACATTATGCTACTGCTACAACAAAAGAAAATAATCCCGATAAAATTACTTAGAATTAGAATAACTCCCGCTCCCATTTTCTTAAACATGTATTTAGTCTTTAGGCGATACATTAAATTTGATGAAATGTTCTCACCCTTCTCTTTAGACAAGCTGCTACGTGTTTCTAGCTTTTTTAGAGGTCAATTACAATTTAAAAAAAGGGAACAACAACAAAACAGTACATGGTTCACACCATGTTTACCAAAGTCGAATAAACCCAAACAGAACAAATAAAGTTGTATTTCACTCATTTCTAAATGTCATTAACTAAACATGTTTTACAAGCGGCATACACTATGTTGACACCATCGCACTTGACTCACGTAAAGTTCATTAATATGTCCGCCTTTTCTAACCGGTTCTGCCAACCT
>CM047993.1:25096788-25108305 GCA_026261665.1 Melanotaenia duboulayi
AGACCCCTGATCTTTTGCCATGCGACTTCCCTCTGAACGGCCAGGTCGCATTAATCCGGCCTACACATCATACACAACATTGTTAAGAAACTCCTTATCTGTAAAGGCGCTCACATCACTCTCCCACCACTTCTGGCGACTCCTTACCCACGTTTCTGTGTACAGACGTTGCTGCTGCTGCTCCACAAAATGCCATGGCCAAAAATCTGGCTCTCCTCTTCTGCAATCTCCTCCTTAAATGATGCCATCGGAAATGTGCTGGCTACTCTTGGATAATAAATTAAAAATTGCAACATAAGCTCCACTGTTACCGTCCACGTTTATTTCCGCAAACACGAAGACGTCACACGCACACTCACTGTCACGTCGACGTGTCTTGTACGCATGCGGGACACTTTTGGTGTGCATAAGGTTCATACAGGAAATCACATACAAGTCGCATTTAATTGTAAATGTGAACAGACTCTCAAAAAAATCTGAATTGAGCATCATGCCCTGCAGTGTGAACCTAGCCTTAGCCTTAGTAAATGCTTTGTTGTGTGGTGGCTGTGAGTCCGATGTATTTGGCTTCACAAGTTGATAATGCCACAGTAGATTGTTTCTTTGTTTTGTAAGAGCAAAACAGTACCCTGTAGTACTGCGTCTGTCTTGCATTGATGACGTCCAGTCTGAGTCTCTAAATGCCACTAGATTTAGTTCTTCTCAATTTTTCTTAAAGACTAGCTCATTGTCATTTGTTCCCTTTAGGTATCTGAGGACATGTTTTGTGGTCACCAAGTCTTCTCTTTTTGGTTGTGCCAAAGTCTGTGAAAGTTTGCTAACAACCCAGCTTATATCTGGTCTGGTTCAAGTCATGGCATAAATAAGACTGCCCACAATCTCCCGGTACTCTCTGGGATTAACAGTCTCGAGTTTGTCATCATCTCCGCTAATGGTAGTGTCCATTTTCAACTCACAGGGTGTAGTTCTGGGTCTGCACTCAGACATACCAAAACACTTTAACATTTTTTCTATATACTTTTTCTGGTTCATTCTGATTTCATTCTCTCTTTGTTCAAACTGTATCCCAAGAAAATAGGATATTTTTTCTAAGTCCTTCATGTTGAACTTTGACCTCATTGTTTTAAGCCACATAGAGATTTCTTTAACTTGTATACTCACCTCTTTTCAGATCCAGTCTGTTCAAACCCTTCAGGTTGGTCCATGAATATTTCTTCTTCTATAGGTGCATGCAAGTATGCTGTTTTGACATCCATTTGGTGTACAAAAAAATTGTTCTGAGCTGCTATCTGCATAAGAGCACACACAGATGTAATGTTAGCTGTTGGTGCAAATGTTTCGTGGTAGTCTATTCCGTCTGTCTGGCTATATGTTTAGCCACAAATCTATTTACATTTTTCCTTGGTTGTTTTCTTTTACTGCATAAACCCATTTTCCACCCACTGTGGTTCTACCTTCAGGTAATTTAGTCAGTTCAAATGTCTCATTTTCTTTGAGAGAGTTCATTTCTTCTGCCATAGCTCGCTCCCACCTCGATGCCTCTGGTGACATCAGGGCCTCTCTATAGGTTTGGGGGATCCCACATGCTGCCCTGTAACAATAATCAACACTTACAGAGGTTCCATTTAGTTCATCTTTACAGTTTGATGTGTAATCCTCCAAATATTTTGGAGATTTTGTTTCTCTTTTTAAATATCATCCATGCTGATGTTGTTGCTCAGTTTGTGTTGTTTCTACTATATCACCTTTTAGTTCATCCACATTTCCTTCACAGTGCTGAACTACTTCATTTTCAGGATTATTTTCATTTTGTTTTCTGGGGGTTTTGTAGTTGTACATTTCTCTTTCTCTGTCATACTCTTCAGTCTGTGTTTGTTGGTCAGTCTGTTCAGCTGGTCTCTTTTTGATAAACTTTACCAGTCTATGCTTTGACACTTTTTCTGTGTGGGTGTTGTGAACCTGGTAAGCTGGGCTATTTTTACTATAACCCAAAAATATTGCTTTTTCACACTTGGGGTCAAGTCTCTTGTGATCAAGCATAGCACTCAGACCCAAATATCCAGAGATTGGAAAAGTCTGGTCTTTTGCCTGTTAACATCTGATATGGTGTACTCCTGGTTCTGTTATTGTAGCACCTGTTTCTAATGTGAGCAGTATTTTGAAAATCATAAGGCCAGAGTGATTTAGGTAGTCCCTTTTCTAACGACTGGCATCTACCCATTTCAAACAGAGTTCTCCATTGTCTCTCAGCTGTCCCATTCTGATGAGGGGAATATGGCGCAAATGTTTCATGTTTTATCCCTTTTTCTCTTAGAAGTGTCTGAAAAGTACTGCTTGTGAATTCAGTACCATTATCTGATCTAATTCACTTAACAGTGCCATAAGGTGCACAGTCTGCTAAAAACTTTCTGTTGCCATTCACTTTTGTGTTATGGAAAACAGACTGACACTGCCCCTGAAAATTAATCTAGGAATGATATAGCATACTTATGGCCACTTTGCCTAACTACAGTAGCTCAATGGGGCCTGCCAAATCTGTATGCACCAGTTCCAGAGGTTCACTGGCTTTTGGGTCACATTTTCTGTTTCTGCTGTTGGAGAATTTTCCTTCAGTGCACACATTACACTCTAGTTTGGTATCTCCTGTGATTTTCATTCCCTCCACTACTTCCAGTAACATCACTGATATTGCAATGTCCTAAGATTTCATGCCATGTTTTTACATCACATATCAGGTTTACATTGTCACAAGATGTTATGTCACTGAATGAATCATTATTGTTTACCGTTTTCAAGTAGTAGAGTCTGTTGTATTCTTCGATGGCAAAGGTAGTCCCATCTTTGTGAATTAGTTTGTTGTGTCCTTTCCTGAAGACCATCTGAGCTCCCTGTGCTGTAGCTGCTTTCACTGAAAGTATGCTCTGGGGGTGGGATGGAATGAAGAGAGCAACCTTCAGTGTGACGGTGGTCCAAGTTCCTTGTGTGTCCTGTAGAGCAACGTTAGCGTGTCCTCTCCTCAATGCCACGTTGTTGGTCCTGGATCCATCGGCAAGTTCCATGAAGTGCTTCTTTGAATCAAATGTGTTGTGAAAATGCTCTTCTCTGATAATATGTGAAGTAGCTCCACAATCCACCATTAATTTTTCATTCATCATGTCTGCTGGTAAAGGTCTGTGGCTGACTTTGAACACAA
The DNA here is from genome assembly GCA_026261665.1 of Melanotaenia duboulayi. Classification (NCBI taxonomy): domain Eukaryota; kingdom Metazoa; phylum Chordata; class Actinopteri; order Atheriniformes; family Melanotaeniidae; genus Melanotaenia; species Melanotaenia duboulayi. The sequence goes on from CM047993.1 coordinate 25,099,982, forward strand.
AGGTTTGCTCTTCTCTCTGATCATCTTGTCTTTCAGCTGTTTGTTTGTTCATCCTTGTGTTTATTTTTCCTCCTGCATGTCTCATCATTGTGCGTTGAACTTCTGTGATAGGTGCACCACTTTGGGACAGCTTTTTGTCGACAGTCCTTGGCGACATGTCCGCGGTTACCACATCCATAACATGTGACCCATGGTCAACTTTCATCACATTGTCTGCTTTTGGTTTATTTTCTAATCACTCTGTCTCTTCATTGCTTCGCAGATTACTCTTAAACTGCGTGACCGTTATGTCTTCTTTGCTTTGGGATATGTGAATGTCGAAAGGTTTATACGTTTCTGGGAGCCCCTTTAAAATCATGGCAATAATGAGGCCGTCGCTAATATCTTATTTTGCATTTCTTAAGGCAGTTAGGGATTTCTCAGCTCGTAAAATATAGTCAGTCACTGGTTCATCTGGTCTCTTTTGTAGGGATGTGAGTTCGATATACAGTGCAATGATTCTGGGTTTACCCTGGCTGGTGTAGTGGTCCCGTAAAATCTGTAGCGCTTTTCTACCGTTGGCAGCGGCATCCCACATGACCAGAGATAAGCTTTTGCCGTTGAGGAATTGGATTAGTTCTGCATAGTATTCTGTGTTTTTGTCAGCATCAGGGTCAGTGGTTGAAAGTATAACATCTTCTAGGCCTATGATGCATAAATGGTCAAGGAATTCCCCTCCCCAAAGTTCGTAGTCATTTTCATCTCCACTGAACACCAACCTTTGCCACCTTCCGCCAGTATTGCGTCTGGGCCCATAACCTGTTGCTCTTGTAGCATCCTCCACTTCTTCTGACATTATGTGAATGTAACAGGACAAACAATCTCTTTTCTGTTTCTTTTATTTGAACTTTGTGTAGTGAACGTACCATCACTTAGTCAAGTTAGCTTATGATTTTTAGTGGGCACAGGAAGTGAGGTAACAGGAGGAAGTAGATTATTCATGACCTTTAACAGTACAAAATAAAAGCGCATGGAAGTTGTTCAAACATACAACAAAATATACAGAAAACCAAAATAGTATTTGAGAATCCAACAGAAAAAAAAGAAAAAGAAAATGCAGAAGGCCAGATCAACATGCTGGCTGACTGTCAGTGTTCACATTAATGATTTATTAAACCCTAAGTTTTCTAAAGCAATGAAACAAGAAAAGAAAAGAAACCTGAACACCAGAACAAATGATCTCCTACTCACTCTGTGTTGGCAGAAACGCACTACAAAGTAACTACTCCAAAACTGCTTACTTTTCATTACTAGAGCTAGATATGGTATTACATGTCCTTGTCTAGAGCAGCTAACTACCACAGAAGAAGAAGCCAACCAAATCTCGCTTCCCCCATGAATAGGTTGATTACCTACAAACCATCTCTTAAAAAATCAAGTTGGATTGGTTAATTTAGGTCGATCAAACACTGGAATCTTATTACATAAAATCCTGAATACCACCACATTGTTATGTTGCCTGTGACCAAAGTTCAATTTTGGTAGTTAATCAATGTAAGTTATGTTGAAACTTGAACCCCCTAAATGCCCAAATTTATTTATAATTATATGAAAATAAATTAAATACAGGAATAATAACCTAATAATAAATACATAAATGAGAGAATAAAAGCAAATAAATAATTAAATTTGTTTCATAAAAAGAAATAAAATAGACAAAGGCCAGAAGTGGTTTGTTGCAAATTTGCTTGGTTGTCTGGATATATTGTTTATTTTAGTAAAGCATAGGTAATAATGGAGCTGACAATTAAAAAAAAAAAACTATCTAGACTGATTGTGTTTACTCCTGCAGGGTTCTGGTTCTTTGGTTCTGGTTAAACTGCCATGAACACGAGTTGCCAGAAACCACCAAAGTTCTAAGACTGTGGAACTGAGCCAGAGCTGGTTCATCCAATGGCCTTTACAGCCACCAGATCTCAGTCCAGTAGAGCAGCTTTGGGATGTGGTGGAACGGGATATTCTCATCATGGATGCAGCCGACAAACTTGCAGCAACTGTGTGATGCTGTCATGTCAATATGGAGGAAAATCTCAGAGGAAGGTTTCAAACAACTTGTTAAATCTATGACACCAAGCATTAAGACAGGGCTAACAGTGTGATAGTAGATAGATGGATGACCTCAGTTTTAATGCTGCCTGTGTCTCACTGTTTCCATATGTGTTTGATTTATTTGAGCCGTTTTCTCACATCTTGAAGTTAGAACCCATCTGCTGATCAAGAGGCTCTGCTTGCGGGAAGAAGGATTGAAGAAGAAGAAAAACCCTATAGCTCTTTTTGGCCTTGAATTAAAAACCTGTGGGGAAAGCATAGAAAAGCTACTGCTTGTCACTCAAAGCTTCATCCCTCCCAGGCTACGTATTAAGGGATGTGTGGTATGGTTTGGAAACAAAAACAGCTACAAAAGCAACTAAATCTAGGCATCCACAACAATGCTGGTGTCCCAGAGGACAGACAATACAGTGAGAGGAGCAGATTTAGTCGCATTTGGGACACACAGGACTTCAGTCTGCTTTTTAGCTGGCCTGGATCCACCATCCTCACCTACTCAAAGCAAAGGTTTGTAATCACCATGTGATACTGAATAATTTCTATCTGTCTTGTTGTTAAACAACTGATAGTTAAATGCCCCATCTGTTTTAGAGCTTTGCTTTTTCTAGTTTGCTCCAAACAAACTAGAAAGAGGGAACAGATATCTAGAAATCTAATGTAATGATGTTTACCATACTCCCTCATTGTTACCCCACTACTAGCATCTGTTTGTACTCAGTATGTGAAGCACATTGGGGTTTATTCCATATCCTTCACACTGAATGTTAGTCCTCTTTATTAGAAAAGAAATGAAAAGAAATATAATATTGAGCGTAATTCCTCAATAATGTCCGAACTCTTTCTTCTTTTCATATCTCCTTTCACCAGCTGCAGATTGATCATTATTCTTGACCCCAATCTAGCCAGAGACTTTTGAAACATCATCAGAAAAATGTCCAAAACAGAAATTTTAAAAGCCTGGATTTGGGCTTGCTGAGAAGACCAAAAAGAGTCTGAATGACTCACTATGTCATTTTATCTAACTGTGTCCAGACTGCAGGCCCTGCAACCGATGCAATCATCAATCATCACATCCACCCCATCAATATAAATGCAAATCATACAATCTGGTGGGGGACTTGGTAGTTGCCTGTCTGTGCAAATGTGGAGAAAAGGTCACGGGCTCATTAAGCTTGTGTGATAGCCACGAGGGGAACAAAAAGCATAAGGAGATGAGCTGCTGCTCGTCACTACATAGAGCAAAAATATTGTGAAAAATCTTTAAGATGTAGACATCTAGGACTGCAATTTTATGACAAAAACAGTGAGCTAAACATGTAAGCTTTTATGACCATATACAAAAAGGCAGAGAGGGGTTTTGGGGGCAGTAAATGGGAGGGAAGGGGGACCTGCGGAAATGTCCTTGTCTCTGGGGTACCTAGGTGGTTTTGCCTGGGGCGGTCGGGTTCCATCGGGTTCCTGGGCGGGGTTCTGCCGGGGGGGGGGGTGGCCCTTGGATCTGCAGGGTGCCTGCCATCCCGTGTGACTGGTGCCGCAGCGCCCGGTGCCCACTGGGCCTGCTCACCATCGCCCTGGGCTGCTTGGTGCCCGTGCGCCAAACCATGGAAATGGAAACATTTCCATGTTATTTCTTAAGCAAATCTTACAAATAATTACTGTGTGAATGTTTGATAGATATCCTCAATTTGAATCAATGTATTGATTAAGGTCGAGGTTTTATTACATCTCTACTGGCTGCTATCAGGGGAAAAGCCATCACATTCTGTCATCACATAGAAATGATTTGCAAAACCAGTCCCAGCTCTGTTGCTGTTTTTCTCCATAGGACCACATCAGGGCATAAAAAATAGATGCAGATTTGTGTCTGATAAAAATGGATCTCACAACTAGATCACAGCAGCTGAAGCATATAAAAATATTGATGTAACCAAACCTGAGGACTCGGTCACCAGTCTACGATCTACCAGAGCTCAACACCAAGCATAAGAGTAACTCGGCTGTCACCTACAGCAGGGTAGAGAGTCTTTTAGCAGAGTTCCAGTCCCTTGTGCTGCTGGCCGCTGAAATATCCATCAATACATTGATGTTCCCAATCATAGTTTCCATCTTACTGATCCTCTGCTGACCTCTACCTCACTTTTCTCATTACTAAGTCAACATTGAAGAATTATATATAGCCCGGTTTCCACTGATGGTTGTGGATTGGGACGCATTTTTTCCACTCATGAAAAGAAAATACACAAACTGTTGGATAGCTGCCATTCTCCTCCTTTATCTCAGGTTACAGTTGGCTGTGGAAACACAACGAGATTACAGTTTAAAAACCATATCCGACCTGATTGGCACAGTTGGTGAAAATGAGGCTTATGTAGTGAGTTTTACATCTTCAGAGACATAAAAAAAGGATATTTCTAAAGTAAATCTGTGTTCAAGGAGCATGGACAGCTGGACAATCTCAACCACTAAGTTACAGTGTTTACTGTTTTTTTTAGGCTCTTACCATATGGAAACATGACAAATTTTCTACAAATATTTCATGGCTGCCAGATAACTTTGGTTGAATATCAGTTCAATCACTATACTTTTTTCGCCAAACTAGTGTTTTTCCTTTTTTTTTCCTTTATGTAATTTCACTTAAAAAAGAAGCCAATGCAATTCTTTTTCATTGCATGTAGTACCAGTTTTATCAACACTACGTGGACAGATATTTCATCTATCCGTTTGAAATCAATCTGATCCAACTGTTTACTAGATGCTAGATAAAGTAATCCAATCAGTTGTATTTACATGATGGACATTTTTAATATGATTGTAAAGCTTTTGACATGCGCAGTGCCTGCTAGTTTAGAAGAAGTCCTTTTTTTTCTATTTTGAACCTTTTGATCGTTGAAATGCTCAATTTTCCTTAACTTTTTCAGTTTCTAGCAAAATCATATCCACCAGAGTTTCATTCTGTTTGGCTGCCACCATTTTCCAAGTCTTCCCTGAAACTCATTACATCACACATCTGGTTCAAGCATGCACAGAAACAATATACACCACAGAACCCTCAGAATTAGTATACAGTACATGTTTTTTGTTTGTTTGTTTTTGTGATCCAGTTATAAAAAACAAAGTTCAAACCCCCCTCCTGTTTGGATTGACAATTCTTGCTGATCAAGGTCAATCGGATCAGCTGACACATTTATACGATGCATTTTTATTGGGATTGGAAGTTTGATCGGATCAAAATTTCCTCCCTGTAAATGTGCTCCCTGTAAACTTATCGGGCTACCACTTGGAGAACAAGTTTTCACTTTCACAACATGAAGTGTTGTAACTTGTGCACAGCAAATTGCAACAGAGTAATATTCCTGCCTGTCAATGACAGGCTGGCTATTTATTTCTTTGTCTTCTTTCTTATCGTCTGCAAGCTGTTTTTTGTCAGTTTCAGAGCCTCCATGTGAAATGATGCATTTAGTAGTTTAGACTTTCTCTGAAGAAAATGTGAGCAATGCCCAATTTTGTTGCCCAACAGCACAACTCTAAATTAAAATTAGCGTCTACACCCAGATATTATGTTCCCATTGATTCTGAGCCAAGCTGAAGCTGAGTAAAACACAACTATGTAATTTAATGTGGGACTGAATGACAAACACTTTTGTTGTAATCAAGAATCAAAATAGTGATTAGCTACACCATAGCTGGAGTAGCTAACTAGAAGCTTTGAGAGGACTCCTAGAGATCAGTTTAACAGCCAGGGGAGCGTTCAGGTTGGATAAAAAGGTTACTTGGACTATTATAACACCAAATAACTTGACATGTCAATTTCACTTTCCACTGCCATGCACATCGGCCCAGTCTTCACACTCTTAGACAATGACGTTGTCACCACATGATCTTTCAAACCTTAGCACCATGCATATAAGAATAAATCTGCAATGAACTACAGAACGTTGGAGGGCCTACTGGCAGAGTTCCAGTCCAGCAAGCTGGCCTACCTGTCTAGACTGGACCACCTGAACCTGTCTAAAGCACTTGGTCAGGTCTTCCTGGTGTAAAATTATTTGTTGTGTGTCACAAATGTTTCTAGTTAAAAACAAACATGCAAACAATGATGTATGTCAGGGTTACAGATGGTGAAAGTTCCAAGCGTATACTTGGCTTTTCTTCAGCTTTACCAATCCAAGATCTTCTGACGTCACATCTAGTTGGCCTCAAGAGCAAATTCCACCTAACCCCACCCCTCATAAGCATGATGGCGAAAACACTATACAGTAGAGTGAGCAATACTGTACTTAGTTTGGTTTTCCCAAATTCTCAAAGGCAATTGAGATAATGCAGTCCAACTGAATGCATAGAAAGTGAACATATTCCCATCATGATACTTAACAGCCAGCCATCTTCTGGCTTTAGCTTCTCATTTAATTAGTTCCTCACCCAACAAGTAACCAGGATTTGTTTTTAATAAGGAGGGACTTTAAGCCTACATGGTTAAACAAAATTGTTTACTTTGTAAAACAGCCTTAAGTCTTGAGACGCATGCACATAGAAACAACACACACACACACACACACACAAATAGACACCTCTGCCTTAGACTTAATCTAGTGGTGGCTAAACTCCAACCTCAATCAAACAGTCTGTTTAAATTGCAGACCTTTCTCCACTTCAGAGATAATTACCCCCATTATTGTATTGATCAAGTGGCACCTGAAAATCCCTTTAATGTTTTACTCTCTTTGTATTTAGCAGGAGCAACACAGCTCTTGTGTTGTAAAAGCAAAAAAAAAAAAAATAAATAAATAAAAAAAAGGGGGGCTCTAAAGACTATGTGGGCACAGGTTCAACATTTGGAAAAATTAAATACCCACTTGTGTTAAACTGAAGTTAAAGAAGCAACAGCTCACATTGCTGCTTCTCTTTGCTTTAAAAATATAATAAAACAAAGCCTTATCCCCTGTTGTTGAACCCCCAAGGACAATCATCATAAAACATAAAAGTCAGAAAGTTATTCAAACATTAGAGACATCTTGCTATTCATTGAACGCCTCCTTAACCCCCCATCTTCAGAGTTTCCAGAGAACAGCAGCCATCCTCATTTGTTTTGCAAACTAATTCAAAGCTATTAGCAGCCAGGCCAATTAATTAGGCAATCTGTTGCGATCAGAGGGAGTCTGTCACAGCGAGGTCACTGCATAAGGTGTCTATTATCGTCAGCTCCCACTGAGGTGTGTGGAAATTTCCCGCAGTTGACCTGTGTCTGTAAAATTAATTCTGACAGCCAGTATCTCTACATAGCTGTGTATTAAAACTACTTTATTGCAAGTCTTCTTCACACATTTAGACATTTAGCTCTTTGTTTTAACATGAGCAGTTCATGGCATAATTGTATCAAATAGGTCAAAGCTGAGTTTGATATTGAAGTCTGTCCCTTTGATTTCAACCAACACAATCAGTGGTTGCAACAATCACATGGCTCACATCGGCTAATCTCCTAAGCATTTGATTACTTGAGTTTGCATTAAAGGCTGGCATCCCTAAATGATGCATAATCCACCTAATGGTTTGAGTGAAGACTGTCATCCAAGTAGGGTAAATGGACTCTACTTATATAGCAGTTTTCCAGACATGTTAACCACTCAAAGCCCTTTACACTACATTCACCCAGTCACACACACACATTCATACCCTGATCGGCCCATCTTGCCCATGGACACTTTGGCATTGAGTAGGGGAAGCCTGGAATCGATCCACCAACTGACTGCTCATCTTCCTGAGCTACAGCAACCTGTAAGCATATGTCATCTCTGTGTTACGGTTCTGTTATGGTTACTGGGTTTTTGTGTTTCTTGGTTTATTGGTTCTGATTATAGTTTGGTTTCTGGGTTTTTGTCATGTCTAGTTGTGTTTTTCCCTCATGTGCTCTGGTTTCTGTTCCTAGCTCGTTACCCCACCTGGTTTGATTTGTCATTCACGTCACCTGCTCCTTGTTACTCCCTCTGTCTATAAATGCTGTTGGTTTCCAGTTTTGGTTTGTCAGATCCTTGTGTATGTGGCTCATGCACCTGTACCGTGTGTTTCCTGCTCCTCAGTTTGAGTTTAATAAACTCATTTTCACATGCACAACCTGTCTCCTGCCTTGAATGCCTGCAAGTGGGTCCGCACCTCTGACAACATACGCGTAACAGAAGGATCTGACCAGAACCGGACTTAGCAGGCAGAATGAACTGGCCATATCAGGACATCTCAGAGCA
>CM047993.1:25109005-25121998 GCA_026261665.1 Melanotaenia duboulayi
CTCCAGTGGTAACGCCTCTCTTCTGGTTCATGTCCCTGAGGGGGTCTTCAGTGATGACGCCTCTCTTCTGATTCCTGTTCCTGAGGGGGTCAACGGTTGTGATGCTCCCCTTGTTGTCCCTGTCCCTAAGGGGGTCTCCAGTGGTGACGCCTCTCTTCTGGTTCCTGTCCCTAAGGGGCCCTCCAGTGGTCACGCCTCTCTTCTGGTTCCTGTCCCTGAGGGGGTCTTCAGTGGTGATGCCTCTCTTCTGGTTCCTGTTCCTGAGGAGGTCCTGGGTCAAGACGCTCCTCCTCTTCTGGTCCCCGGCGCCGAGGAGATCGCCCCTCCTTCGCCGCCAGTGGTTGATGAAATGACTGTGCTGTGTTCTCTGGTTCCAGGGCTCATTGCATTATGGTGCCTGCTGAACCCTCTGGAAGGTCCATTCCAGTCAGTGAGCCTTACAGAGACCCAGCCTGGCCATCCGCCGCCAGAGACCCAGCCTGGCCGTCCGCCGCCAGAGACCCAGCCTGCCCATCCTCCTGTGCTCCGGTCCAAGCCTGCCCGTCTGCCTGAGAACCTGCTGTCTATGCGTCCCCCGGGTCTTCCTCCAGTGGTCCTGCCTCAGTCCATCTGGCCCCCGGCCGGCCTCCTGACCTGACCCTGTGGTCTGCTCGGCCTCCGGGTCGCCCCCCTGAACCCTGTCGTGGGGTCTGTTTTTGTTTTTGGCCTGGACACTCTGTCCAGTAAGGCATTCTTCCATTGGCCTCTGAAACACAGCAGGGGCAGATTTTAAACCAGCAGGGATTCTTGCCCACTCGTACAGTCTCCATGAAGTAATAAATGCTGCGGGAGGACAGCTTCATTGCTCCAGGAAGCCCTGATGGTACACCTTTTCCTCAAGATGGAAACCAGGAAACAGGAACCAACTGGAGGCTACTGTCCTTCTTCACACATGGTAGGGCTGGAGTAGGCTGATTTGGATTTTTTTTATACACCCTCTGTTTAACAAATTTTCCAGGGACTCTTCTTCCTCCTTTTTTAGGGATTTTGGGACTGACATAGATTTGTCTTATCAGTGTGAGGTCTCTGAGGCAAATCTTGAGTTGCAGGGAAGGTATGGTGCCAACATTATATTCATCACAAGCAAAGATTGCACTTTTCCCTTAAAGGTAGGGTAGGAGATCTGGGAAAATGCTTCGAGTAAGTTACATTTTGAAAATACACAAATCAAAAGTCCAAATCCCTTTCTTCAGACTTCCCCTCAAAGCCACACCTCCAAAGCACAGAAATGCACAATGCTTGTTCCCGAGGGTTCATGAGCGCTGGGCAGCATCAATTCGCTAACCTTCGCTACAGTTGGTGTGTGTATTTTAGTTGAGTTGGTAAACCACACACACTACCAGATTCACGTTGAAAATTTTGATTCAAAACATTGATTCAAGTGAAAAACACTTTTGATACGCTGCAACTGCAGTCAGGCACAGTCTGTTCACCTAGCATTTGCCAATTCATGTCCGAACCCCATCACACACTTCTGCACCAACTTGTCATGCCGACAACCCGCAACTAGTGCCAACTACGTACACAACTGGAAATCGAGGGAAAAATATCATGTAGGTGTTGTCAGCTTTTTTTACTTAGCAAACTTAGCCAGGTAAAAACAAATGCTACAATATTACTTACATTCCAGTTCGTCCAATTCATTTTATCCTCTAACTGGCTGGATACGTGTTAAAATGACAACATAATGCCAAAAACCTATGAATATTCTTCAAAAGTCATAGAGACATAATTTTATCTTACCTTACCCTTGCTGAAACCTTTTCTGCCATGTGTACTGTAATTTGTTGTAGTAAGCTAGCCAAGTTCTGGCTCTCACTTCATTGCCTCTACAAATGCTCCAAGCATTTGAGAGCGCACGATTCGTGCATGAAGAGGAATACATGCACAGGGGTTAAGGGGTTAACTTCCTTATTCCCTCTGATCTTGTGACTGTCATATTATTCTTTTTTGTTGCATACAATACACAGCTTACCTGTAAGCAGACATAGCACACACTTACCATTTAAAAGTCATTACCATAAACATAATCACGAGCAGACGCCACGTTGACTGTGACCGCCCATAAGAGCTGTGTGGCTGCCATCTTGGACCTGTCTTAGGAACAAAGCTGATTCTGCAAGTGAAGAGAGGCGACTGTGGTGAAGCCTTATTTTAAGGAACACTGACAAAACCAATGGCAATAAGTTGGAATGATGGTTATCAGTGCCAGACTGTCTCCTCAATGTGTTCCCTCAGAATACACTTAAATACACTCCAAACAGAAAATGCTAACTTCTAATTCACTTACCTTATGTTTAATGCATTTGGTACATTTAAACCTAATTCCAAAAAAGGTGTGAAATAGAGATAAAAACTGAATAAATTTCCAGATTTGCCAATTACATAAACCATATTTTATTCGCAGTGGACCATCCAATCCACTTTGAAACTTTAAAACCACACTGTCACCCAAAGTGCCATACACTACAAGAGTAAAACACAACTATAACTAGTAATAACGCCATAATAAACATTCAAACATTAATTGGTAACTAAAATGCGGTACTTCCCCTTGTGGTGACCTCCACCATGGAGCATTTTTGCCGCACCATGCTTCCGTCGGTTGCAGCAAGTATACACAAACGTAGCAGAACGTTGATGTGTATGCTTGTGTTCACGGCAAGTATATTCCAACCCTTAGGAGAGGAATGTTGTCCCATTCTGATCTGATGCTGGATTCTAGCTGCTCTACAGTGCTCAACCTTGGTTGCTGTATCTTTGCTTTTATGGTGCTCCAGATGTTTTCTATTGAAAGGTCTGGGCTGCAGGCAGGCCAGTTCAGCAGGTGGACTCTTCTCCTGTAAAGCCATGCTGTTGTGATGGATGAGGTTCAGCATTGTCTTGCTGAAATCTTCAGAAAAGTTGTCTGGATGGGAGCAGATTTTGCTTTAAAATCTCCATGTACTTGTCCGCCTTGATGGAGCTTTACAGATGTGGAAGCTGCCCATGCAATAGGCACTAATGCAACCCCATACCATAAGAGATGCAGGCTTTTCACCTGTCCCCTGATAACAAGCTGGATGCTCCCTCTCCTCTTTAGTCCGCAGGAAATGCTGTCCATGCTTTCCAGATAGAATTTCAGATTTTGATCCATCAGAACCATATTCCATTTTGTTTCAGACCATTTTAAATTAACTTTGGCCTTGATAAGACACATTGTGGATTGTGTCCACATATGGCTTTTTATCTGCATGATAGAGCTTTAACCTGCATTTGTGGATAAACAGTGTTCACAGACAGTGATTTTAGTGTTATATTCCAGCTGATTTTTAAGGTGGTGACTCACTTATTAGGGAAGAGAACAATACCACTTTGTTATCAATCCTTTCAAGTTTAAAGCACAGGCCAAGATGTGATGGAAAATGCTGCCCTCTGCTGGCTTAAATAAGAACTCAATTTACATGTCCCTTAAAACAACTGCAGCTTTGAGTTTCAAAAACACAATAAAATAGAAAATAGTCACTTGTATTTGTTTAAACAGTTTAAATAAAGGACATGACTTAGATCCAAGAAAAAAAAGTGCAACAAACCCCAAATCTGTCATGGTACAGTGGAGAAGCAGGAGGCAGATGGAATGCAGGTAAAAGCTTTTATTCCATGAACCAGAAACACAAAAAACTCAAGGAACCATATGGCAGGGAAACAAGACATGATTGGACACAGAACAACCAAAACCATAGAGAATAAAGACACTGAGGAACTAATGACGCATAGGCAAGGTGAATGAACAAACCAGACCAGGTAGACTAATGAGCAGAAACCAAAAAATACAGAACATGACTCTTAATACAGGAAACCAAAATCAAACTAACAGCATGACAAAAAACAAACACAAGAAGCCAGAACATTTAACCATATAGTAAATCGTGACAAAATCTACATCTTAGACTCTACAGGCCTTAGTTAACGGGTAAAATATTAGACTTCATGACTGTACAATTAGCAAACGACTGAACACAAAACTTATTTGGGAGGGTACCTTTGGAAAACCTCTGAACTTCTCTCTAAACGTAGTGTGTAGAACATTTAGGTATGCAACATTAAATATAAACAAAAGTACAAACCACAAGTCTTCTGGAACAATGTCCTTTGGAGAGATGAGACCATGGTACAGATATTTAGACAAAATGTACAGCAGCATTTTAGGAGAAAACCAAACAATACCTCATAGCAACTGTCAAAAAGGGTGGTGGAGGGCTGACAATTTGGAGTTGTTTTGCAGCCACAGAATGTGGGCACCTTGCAGTCACTAAGTCAACCATGTATTCCTCTGAATAGCAAAATATTTAGATTCAGACGTGAGTCTGTCTGTCTGACAGCTAAAACTTGGCAGAAATTAATTCAAACAACAGGAAAATGACCCCAGAGCAACAGATGTTAAACAGAATCAAGATCTTGCAATGGTTCAACGTTCAGATCTCAACCTGATTTAAATGATGTGGTGGGACAGCAAAACTTCCTAAATTGAAGAAAAATGGTCAGAGCGAAGTTTTTGCCAAATAATGTTGAATGCATTGTGCCAAGTATTATTTTTTTTTATTTGTTCACTAAGACATGAAACAGGCTGTGAGAACAAATGCTAAACTTCATTGTAGTGTACTTTGTAGCTGTGACCTGATGGTAGAAGTTAGAAGAAGGATGGGTTCAGCGGTGTGTAGAGAGGGTTCAGTCATGAAATCACTGCAGTGAGGACATGAAAATGTCAAACAAGTAGGTTTAAAGAAATTATATATATATATATATATATATAATCCAAAGATTGGGTCAAAGGAGTCACTCAAATTAAGAGAGTTAAGTAATTTCCTGATGTCTTGTAAAAATGCTATGCCCCACATGCAAGGTCTTTGGGTTTTAGATGACTATGAGGAAAATCAAAAATTACTCTTGAAACTTCCATACTTGGCAACAACTCAGTGGAACAGGCATGCGACTAAAATGTTGGATGATGGAAAAGAATACCCAGGTTTCGCTGAGTTTGCAGAGTTTGTGGCTGAGGAATAGCATACAACCTGGTCTCGTCTTTGATTGCATCAAGAACATTTGAAAAACCAGAAAAAAACAAAAACGCGTTAAAGTGAGTGTCTTTCTCAGGTTAGGAGCAAAAATCAGATTGAATGCATTTGCTGTAAGTAAAGTCACTTAATTTACAAATATGAAAAATTTGCTGCAATGACACTCGAAAAGAAACATTCATTACTGAAAACAACATGTGTTTTGGCTGCCTTAGAGTTGGACACTTTTCCAAAAACTGTCGCCAAAGAGCTAACTGTACTATTTGCAGGAAAGGCCATTCTACTCCACTTCATGAAGAATGTCTACAAGTGGATAGATCTGAAACTTCACTGCCAGAAGGAAACGCTTCAGCTGTGTTAAACAAGTGGACAATAGCAGTCGTACTTCAATGATCGTTCCTGTTTGGCTGTCTTGTACAACAGGTAACGGACAGGAAACCTTGGTTTATGCTCTGCTAGACACACAAAGCAGCAATGCGTTGACCAAGAAATTTGTGAAAGGATTCAAGCAGTCACGAACCTGTCAAGTTAAAACATATGACAATGACAGACAAAGGCTCAATCGTCCCAAGTGTCAGGGTGAATGGACTTAGAGTAAGAGGGTACCACTCACAAGAGTACATAGAGCTACCACCCATGTACACTTGTGAATACATTCCCCTTGAACAAAACAGTATTCCCACTTGTGACACAGCAAAAGTGGGGCCTCCCTTGTGTGGTATTGCAAAAAAAAAAAAAAAAAGCCCAATCTGTTAGACTGTCCTGCTGCACTTCTGATTGGTTATGATTGTGCAAGAGCTCTAAAATCAAGAAAAGTAAAACAGACTTAGGTTGGAGTATAGTGGGATCCATTAAGCCTTCGTCAAACACTCTGGATGTAACAGTAACATGCCATCATATTACTGTGAAAAAGCTGCCCCGATCACACCCTCTTCTGTCATAAAAGTGTTGGAAACAGATTTTGCGGACACAAATCCTAAAGAAGGAAACATATCTCAAGAGGACGTTCAGTTTTTGCAGTTCTTGAATTAAGATGTTCACTACAATGATGATGGTCATTTGGAAATGCCTTTACCTTTCAGAAAGCGCCCGCATCTTCCAAATAATAAACAGCTTGCAGCAATATACCTCAAACATTTGTAAGTAAAAATAGAACGGAATCAGAAATACAAAGAAGATTATGTGAGATTCATGAAAAGCATCTTTGAGGATGGTGATGCTGAAGAAGCAGATTGCATATCCCAGGATGGTAACACATGGTATATACCTCACCATGGGGTGTACCAAGAAAGCCAGAGAAAATAAGAGTTGTGTTTGACTATGCTGTTAAAAGTGATAACATCCCTTTAAATGACCGCCTTCTCACTGGTCCAGACTTGACCAATACTCTCATAGATGTTCTTTACAGATTCTGTCAACACCTAATCGCCATCACATGCGATGCGGAAAAAATGTTCCACCACTTTCATGTCAGTCCTGAAGACGGAGACTTCTTAAGGTTCTTGTGGTGGCAGGATGGGAAAACTGTCACTGAGCCCAAAGTATATCGTATGCGGGTACATATTTTCGTTTTTCTGGACAGATTCTCAATTTGTACTTTATATCTGTAATGCCTTTGTTTTATGTACAGCACTTTGAATTGTCCTGCACATTAAATGTGCTGTACATTTTTTCTGTTTTCTAGATTTTCAAAACTGGAATACAGCTCTTAATGTTGTTGCGAGACTAAAAAAACTTGCTAAAGGAAACAAATCAGGACCAGTTAGTGTTGAAGAGAGACGAGCAGCATCTTTAGCGCTTATAAAGGCTGCACAAAGAGAAACCTTTGCACAAGAGTTGAAAACTGTTGAGTCAAAATGCTGCCAAATTAACCAAAAGTCACAAGTTGTACCAACTTGATCCCATTCTTGATGATGACCTACTTAGGGTAGGAGGCATGTTAAGAAAATCTACTGCTTCATTCGAACTTAGACACCCAGTTATTCTTCCTAAGGAAGGCATTGTCACTAAGCTGATTCTTGTCTACTGTCACAAGAAAACACAGCATCAGGGTAACAACCAAACACTAAACACACTCAGAGCCAATGGTTATTGGATAGTTGGAGCCAGCAAGGTTGGGGCCAAGCACATTAGGAGTTGTGTGACATGTAGGAAGGTGCGAGGGTCAACAGAAGAGCAAAGTATGGCCGACTTACCAACAGAGAGAGTCAATCCCTTTCCCCCTTTCACATGTACCAGATTAGACTGTTTTAGCCCCTTTCTTACCAAACAAGGCAGAAAAGAATGTAAGTGCTATGGTCTTTTGTTTACCTGTTTGAGTTCTAGGGCCATTCACATTGAGATGCTGGCAGATCTCTCCACTGACTCGTTCATAAATGGTCTGAGATGCTTTATTGCCATCAGAGGAGCGGTGAGACAAATTATATCTGACCAAGGTACTAATTTTTTCGGAGCTATTGATGAGTTTGAAAGGAGTCTTTCAGAACTAAACAAGTACAGGATTGCTACCTTTTTGGCTAAAAACCAATGTTACTTCCAAACGAATATTCCCGATGCTAGTCACAGAGGTGGTCTTTGGTAACGCAAAATCAGAACTGTCAGAAGTGTTATTAGTTCTGTTCTGGCACAAGCCGCAGAAAGACTTGAGGACTCGTCCTTAAGAACTATGTTTTATGAGGCTATGTGAATCGTAAACAATCGTCCACTCACTATTAAGACAATCAATGATCCAGAAGGTGTTGAGCCTTTAACACCAAACCATTTGCTCACAATTAAAAAACAGTGCCACTTCCACCTCCAGGCAGATTTGTGAGGGAAGATTTACAGTATATGGCAGAAAGAAATGGCGCTGAGTGCAACTTTTCTGGCACAGGTGGCACAAAGAATATTTAACCAGCATAAGCCTAAGACAGCAATGGCATGCACCCAAAAGGAATGTAAACGTAGGAGACGTGGTGACAGTCAAGGAAGACAACATTCCAAGAAATGAGTGGAAACTAGCAAAAGTAGTTGAAACACACAAGTTTGTTTGGTGCGAAAGGTTAAGATACAAATGGGTCAAAGGGATTTGGGAAAGAAAGGTGAACGCTTGAAACAAGTGTCTTTTATTGAGAGACCAGTTCAGAAACTAGTGATACTAGTGCAACATGTATAACATGATTAATAAAGGTTAACACTCGGGTTGAGGTTGATTATAATGGTTGTGGTTTGGAAAATTACAAGATTTTATTTTGTGTGTAAATATAAATCTTTTGTAATTCTGGTGGCAGTGTAACTGTCTTAGAGGTGAATAATATTTGTATTTCAGTTTGAGAAATGTAAAGCCTTTGCTCAGTGTTCCATATCTGACCTCTTGTGGTAAAAAGAAGAATTACATGTGCATGCACCGTTCACATGCTAGTGACACTTGGAAATGAGGGACATGCATTCTGGAAAATGAGAAAGGACTAGAATGAGACTGCATGGACACGGGGATGTATCTCATGCTAAGAGCAAAGAAAATGCTCTGGAATATGGATTAAACACTCCTGAATGTTTGGTCATTCTATTTATTTTATTGTATTTTGGTTTCATATATGTAATTGTTTTACTGATAAAAGGTTATATTTGTCACAGGTTATATTTTCACAGTGATTTATGGTTGGTCGTGGAAGTTGTTGGTCAGGTCCAGTGATATAAAAAGGAACTGCTGATTGCTGTGACAAAATAAATACAACCAAATATCAGTTGGAGCGTGGCTTTCTCTGGTCCAAACGAAAACTTTCAGGGACAGTTAAATTAGATAAATATTAGAGTCATTTATCCAAACTTTTGTGCATTAACATTTACTGTAGCATAAAAAGCTGCTGGTTATCCTACAGGTGGTAAAACATACTGAATGTATTTCCTCCTTTCTCTGCAAACTTTTAAAGGTTGGTGAAAGTATATCACTTGACACCTTGGTCATCTTTTGTCTTTAATCCAGAAACAAACTAAAAAGGAAAATCCTACAGGCATGTCTTAATCTATTTCTTTGGAGGGGAAAGCTCTTCCTCTGCTGTAGTCTCACACTCAGGCAACCTCTTCTACAGCCCTCACGGAACAAAACAAAGCAACGCAAGCAGAAACATGTGGTGGTGGAACGTTGTTATGTTCCATGCAGCAGTTGTGCTGATATAATTCACACATAATATTTTTTATAAAGTGTTGATTTTGAGGGATCTTTACCATTGATTAATCGTAGTGTTTACTACCAGGATTAATTGTAAAATTAAATAGATGTGACATCCTTAGCCAATACACCCGCTACCAGATAAAAGTACAGATGGCTGTGGAAACACAACAGATATCAAGACTTACCAAACCACACCACACCAAACTGTTCCGTACCAACCCAGACCTGCTGGTGGAAATAGGGCTTTACTGTACAATAAAGGCTACTAAAGCTCACAAATAAGAAATAAGAAAAAAAAACAGCATTAGTGTGGAATGAGGGCATACATTAATTATGACATCAGCACTAATGAACTGATTGATTTTAATTGGCCTGACAAGTCACTGTGTAGTCACTTAAAATGCACATCACTAATATTTTCTTCCAATATTTGATATTGGAGGCATTGATATTTCAGTATTGATCCACCAGCTCCTTCACACAGAAACAAGGCTGTTTCTAAAAGTTAATATTTGCACTAAAATACAAAATGTCTAAACTTTGAGCAACAAGTAAAAAATAAACATTACTGTCGTGTTATTATTTGTTATAGAAGGTGATTATATCTGACATTTTTTCAGCCATTATAAGGGCGATCAGCTGGCTTTAAGTTTTAAAACAATGTAAACAAGTTCTGTTTTCTGAATTCTCCATCAGTGAAGACACATTCATCCTCTTTTAGAATTAGTCTTCATGCCTCTTAGTTTACTGTGTATCAACTTATGTTTTGTTCAACTTTCGATTCCCTGCCAAATGAAAACATCCTTAATTCTAATGAAACACGACACTGGCTTCTCTATCGTTTGGCCTCACCCCCAGATTCTAATATCAGTCAGTTACAGTCACGGTTAGCTGGAAACATAACTGCTGTCCAGAGGGAGCAGACAGAGCTCTGCATGCAGAACACAAATCCACAATCAGGGAGACGTTTACTGACTCGCAGTGATGAAGGTCAACTTTACCACTCTGCTGGCATGTGAGTAAACTCCTCTGTCCACCCGAATTTACATGCTCATCTGCATATGTTTGAGAAGCTTGAAAAGTTATTTCCAATCTCTAAAGGATGAAAATATGCATGAAAAACAAAGATGATGTGAATACATGGGAATTAGATTTTTAAAAAAAATCTTTTCAACACACTTTTTAAAACTGCACTAAGTTTCTATTTTTATGTTTTTAATTTTTTTATTTTTTTACGAAACAATACTGTTCAGTATAGTCAGGTTCAGAAAAGAAACAGTTTTTCATTTTCAGTGTCTTTACAGCAAACTATTTTAATGATATACAATATAGCATTGTTATGTTGTTGAAATGGAGAAAAATACCTCTAAGTCTTAAAACATTTAATTATTTTATCCAAAAATAATAAAAAAAAATTTAAAAATAAAATTGAACAATGTAATATCTAATCACATTTTGACATTTTAAAAACAAGGAAATAAAATTATTTCATAAAACATGCATTAGTAAAAAAAAGAGTTTAAAATTAATAGTGGTTTATTTGTTTTTTATTTATTTATTGTGAATAACTTTTTATTAAATCAACAGGTCGCTCTTCCACTGGTATAGTTTAAATTACTAGTCTCCCATTTAGCCCAGTGCTGAAATGGACAGTAATGATGGACTTAAAAACAGGGCAGCACTGTTTTATTTCAGTGTAAATCCAGAAAACGCAGTGAACCAACCGTTTCTGTTCAGGTTTACAGGAAACAGAAACCTATCACACACTCACATAATGAACTGCCAAAACAGTTAGAACAAAGGAAGTCTCCCTTGACAGGTTAAACCATGAAATATTGCATTAGATTTACATCAGATTTAAAAATTATTTATGTATTTAGATTTGTGTTAATAATCATCTCAATAGGCCTGAATATTTATTTTTCACTGAATTATATTTAGCAGGTACTTTGTGGGTGAACTTGATTATTAAAATCATGAGTTTATTAAAACGTTGGGATCATGAATGGCATAAATCGTTTACTTAATTGGACTTAAACAAGTAACAGAAACAAGAGTAATGTAAGATCTGTAAGGAAATTTTCGAATTAGTGGTATGCTGGACACACCACCCTACCCAGAAACGGTTAACACCTATCGTAATGATCATAACTACATGCAGACGTACGTGCGCTGCTCTAAAACAAACAAACAAAAAATAACCAGGATCCTCCTCTTTGGAATATAAGTAAGCGTGGCTGTACTTGAAAATGTTTCTTCTTGCTTCTTAGGAGCGTGATGTGTTTGTGCAGGTGTTGTGTTAATGGTTGCTAAATTCTAAGGAAAATGGAGAAAGAAATACAAGAAAACCAGTACGCTAACATGCCAGTTGAAGAGACACATGCTAATTTAAATGTCATTATCTTAGTTGTTTCCTAATGGTTTGCATGAAAATATGTAARAAAGTAGCCAGAGTAGTTCTTCATAATGTTGGTTTCTGGTTCGCAAAACTGTTATCTATCTCTAACCAGTCCTCCATCGTCCTCTTCTCCACCCTTACGCCCCCTTCTCCCAGTAACCTTGGTCTTACATTTATATTATTATTTGTAGGACATTAGAGATCTTAGAACTCCACCCCATAGGGGAAATAAATAAATAAATGAATAAATAAAAATCAATCATCTTTCAGAAAACAAAAAAAWTCTYCTTGAAGGGTGARAGTGATTAAAATAATACCTCAACTGGCTTGAGTTTCAGGTTTAAACAAGTACATCTATATTTCTTTTTATTATTATTATTATTATTTATGTTTTAAGATCTTAATAGATTATGAAACACCAAAACGAGTCTTTTGTTAATGAAGTGAACATATTTCAGAAAATGTGCTGTCTCTCATGACATTGCAGGGCTGCTGGTCTGTTGCACCACTCAAGCACAGACTCCAGATCCACTTGAACCATCATCTTCACCTCCAACACCAACACCATTCATTTCTAGAGCCGACAATAATGTCACTGCCATCGACTTCCAAACTACACCTGTTTCTGTGACTGAAAACACTCCAAGAAGCAACACAACTTCGGCTCAGACCAGCAGTGATGATGGTGCAACTTCAACACTTTCTACTCAGTCTATAGACCCAATGATGGTCAGGACAGGTAAAACTAGCACCACCAGTACTGTTTCCAGCTACATCATCTCCTCAGGTTGTTCTTCACAGTTAACCCCATCTCCCACAGACCAGCCAACAGTCTCTACTTCAGCATCCGAACCCACATCTGTGGCCCAGCATACATCAGGTACCATCACAACCAGTAAAGCTGGCAGCAGCATCAACAGCAGCACCAGTTCAGCAGATGACATGAACTATGTTGGTCAGAATATTTCAGGTAAGTTGGTCTGGACATTTAATGTAATTAGTAAACTCATATTAAAATAAAGAGAAAAAAACAATGCCCGAGATGATATTGTGTGACGAAATCGTGTAGTTATGCCCAAGTCAAAAAAAAAAAAAAATTATATGCTCTGCCTCTAGCACTACATGACAGCACCTTGGTCCAACTGTCTGACCATCACTTAGTTATGATGTCCCATCTTGTTTGAATTCTTGCTTGTGTAAGCCGGTTCGGATAAAAGCGTCTGCTAAATGACTGTAGAATAGAATTGTTTGTTTGTTTCTTTAAACACTGATGTGAAAATAACTCATTCGACTGTTTTATTTTGCTTTTTGTTTGTTTATTTTTAGGTAAGGCAAGGCAAATTTATTTG
>CM047993.1:25264716-25276464 GCA_026261665.1 Melanotaenia duboulayi
TTAGCTCTTATTACAGAATAAAGTGAACATGCATCACAACAAGAAGGTGCAATATAAATTATTTACAATTATTTATCAGGAAACCATCAGGTTCTCCAGACTGAAATCACCCTGACTGACTGCTGATAGCCATACATTAAAATAATATTTTATTATATCAAAATCAATAATGATAAGAAACATGATCCTAAAACAGGGGTGTCCAGCTCTGGTCATTGAGGGCCGAATCCTGCAGGTTTTAGATGTCTCTCTGATCCAACACACCTAATTCAAACAGCTTGTTAAGTTCTGCCCAAACATGCTGACCCATCAATCTGGTTCAGGTGTACCACAGCAGGAAAGAGCCAAAACCTGCGGGAAGCGACTTTGGACACCCCTGTCCTAAAATGCTGAAATAAATATTCTCAAATTAGAAAGCAATGTACAACTGAGTGTCACTTCTTATTTTACTCACATTTTCCTCTGATTCATCATCATCATCATCATCATCATCATCATCATCGTCTTTGCTGTCGACAGTGGCAGTATCTGTGGTGGGAACTGGTTCTGTCCCATCAGCTTTGACCTCTACTGGAGACTCTGCTGCTGCCACTCCCTGCAGAAACCATTAACATTCAACTGCACTTCAGTATCATAGTTAGAGGACATTAAACTGTAAAATGCATCAGATGTCTCTCACCTCTACCTCCTCTGAAGTCTCTGTGCTCTCATCTGAATTCACTGCAGCTGCTGCTACAACAGGCTGAAACATCACAGATACAAAGAGTTTCTTTAGAGGTCCTTTAACTAGCTCTTTATATTGAAGTTTGCTTATCTTTATTTTTTTTATCAACTTTGCAAACAAAGATATGAAGGTCTTGTAAAATATGAAGATGTGTAAGTTATACATAGCTACAACTACAACTGTTACCACTCACATAAAGCATTAAAGTGATTGGGAAGTAACTGATGATAGATTAAATAACTTGATATGTCAGAAATAGTTCAGGCTTGTTTCTCTTTTTGCTAATTACTTTTTTAAATTTTACTATAAAATCTATAATGAAAATTTGGAAATTTGGAACAGTCTGATGGTCAAGAAAAACCTCTGTAAGGGTGTCCCATATTGACACACCCTTTTCTAAAGTTTCTAAATGTAAATTATGAATTTATTGTGACCCTTTCCATTTGTTGCCCTGGTGTTGCCACAGACTTCCAGACCGGGTCACAAAACTACCCCAGTCATGTTTATACCATTTGGCTTACAGATTTTATATTAGTTTTCTGTTTAGGTTGTGACTGTAAAACTTACTGACATGCATTGAAAGTGGATGTTTTTAGGGTCTTTCATAGGTCTGAAAAAAAAACAAAAGAACCCAACAGCCAGTACCCCCTATATTTCTAACCTTTTGGATCACCAGCTACACAATATCAACATGACGTGTGTCAAATGTTTTTTTTTTTTTTTTTATGGCCAAGGATTCTGGGCATTATCTGTTGAGTTAGAAGTTTTAATGGCAAAAATATCCTTATCACCCAATAGTAAAGAATCATTAAAAGATTCCTGGATCACCTCTAAAATGTAATGACTTGGACTTTACTGCTTTATTACTAACTTTTTTTTTTTTTATCAAAATTTGTCCATAACATTTTGAATTTTGTTTCTAACAGAAAAAAAAAAAAACATATGCCACCGAATAACATGACGTCCGCCTTGGCGGAACTAATAAAGGAATATTTACCTGCACAGGTGGAGGTGCCACTCTTTGCTTAAAAACCACTAGTTGCTGTCTTCTGATGGCTGGAGCGGCTGGTCGCCTCACCTGTGGAAAACGCAAACATCTTAAAAGCTGCCTCTCCAATTTCACCACCCTCTAATCCCAAAACTTTTTAGAAACTTACCACCTCCTCAGAGCTGTCTGAACTGCTGTCGGAACCTTTTCTTGCCTAAAAAACAAACATATGTACAAATATACTTTACATATATATCAAAGTGAGTGTATATACTAAAATTGTTGACAGCTTTTCACGTAAACTTATGACAAAGGAGGAACAAAACTGACTTACCGGCCGACAGAGAACTGTGGCAAAGAGGAGGACAAACACAACAGCGACTTTCATTGTGTCACAGTTTGGTGCCTGGACTGAAGAGAAAACACTCAGGTTAGAGTCGCACAGTAAGACACTGTATAACAAAATGAAACAATAAAACTTAATCATGATTTGCACCACTTCTTCAGCACCAAAATAAGCGACTGAAGGCCATAACTTCACAAGAAACACAATGACATGTCAAACTTAACGCAGGCTCATGTCTCGCACCCAGATTCCTTCCTAAAAATGGAGGCTGCATGGTCACATGACCGTTAAGTAGCCTTGGTATGTTGCTGGAAGCTATTAAGGCCTTAATTACAGACCTAAACCAGCAGTTTTGTATCTCCGATCCAATACAGTTGAGCTTTTTTCTTTGCCAGAAAATCACATCGTTCTTAAGCGTGGTTTCTTTAAACTGTGAGGCAGGAAGTTTCTGACTGATTTTGATCCAAAATATGTGAAAAAATAATAGGTATAATTTTGAAAAGAACTAAAATTAGTTTGTGGGCATTTGGCTGGAACGACTGAAGGAAAAAACAGAACTGCATCATTTGGAGCTGAAATAGTCTGACTGCAGGTTTGCTTTTTCATTTAGTAATTCAGTTACACTCATAAAGGAAGTTTTACCTGGTTACCCTCTGATAATATAATTGCTGAAAGTAACAGAAGTGCATCCTTAACTCTAGCTTTTCACAACAGCTAATAAATATGAACTTCGGCTGTAGAAATATCTCCTTTTTGTCTTGTCTGTCTTTCAGTAACACATTTCCTCTCTGTGTGCCCTAGGATGAACATGTCTGGATGCCTCCTTATATCTTTAATGATGGACTCTTCCTTTAGTGTGTAATTCACGAGTTATAATTGGAAAGCCACAGCGCAGGCACAACTAGACAGACGCCCATAAGACTATATGACTATGAGTATTTTAGGACGCCTATATTTGTGAGGATCTGTTTTAGTGTTTGACCCAGTGATTGAGGACATTCTCCAGGAAGCTGCTTGGGAGTCAAGTTCGGGTTGTTGAGTTAAAAGAACCACACAAGTGCAGTAGCAGGAATTTTCACCATGTCTGTTCATTCTTACACACCCAGAAGCTGAAGTGGTTTGAGAACTTCAAAGCTCTGACATTTTTCCAACAAAATTTCAGTTCTTGTCAGCAAAGTATGTTTTAGGGTTCTAAAGTTAGCAGTGAGGCTATAGTGTTTTAGATATATTTATTAATATATTTATTTCTTTTTAAATAACATTGTAATATATGTATATTTTAACTGTATATAATTTATTAATATTCAATTAATAATTGTAGTAGAAGTAGTTGCAATACTAGTATTATTAGTATTATTAACAATAACAATAATAGATAAAATGTATTCATATTTACAATATATTTATTTATTAAACCTACTATAACATTGCAATTTCCCTCTGAGATTAAAGTATTTTTCATTTATTTTATGTTGCTTCAAACATTTGTCTGGATTTAATTTATTCTAAACAAAGGATGTTAGAGTATTATGATTTGGTCTTTTAGGTAAAGGATTGGTTGGCTATAATGCTGTGAGGGTTAATTAAAACATTACATGTTTAGGGGAAACATGCTTTACAGCGTTTGGCTAAGAAATAGACAGGAAGTATGATCCTATCAGTATCTAGATTAGCTAGATTTAGTTCCTTTTTATCACATGAACAAGAAGCTACCGCTAACTAATTAGCAATGGTTATGCTAACATACTGAAGGTATTGAGGTAATTTAATTGCCCAAGATGTTAGCTGACAGAACAACTGTTGCTTTTTAAAAAGCAAGAGGTTTTCTCATCGAATACAGTTTAAACTTAGGTTTTTCCTGTTTAATACACGTATATGAAGCCAACTGAAGTTAAGATAACTTGTTTTGTTTTAGAACACAAAAAACCTTACTGAGAACATTCACCCCCAAGCTTAGTCTGCGTGCAAGAATCAAAAGGGATATGTGGGGGACACCTGGCTAGGTCCAGATACTCTCCCAGATACAGGTGAGAGAAGATCTCTAATATGAGAACAAAACATCTGTCATGCTGCTAGTTGTAGACTGAGCAACCTTTATTTGTGATAACTGCTCACACAATAGATTCTTTAGAGAAATTTCAGACTTTACTGGAAGGACACTTTAAAAAAGAATAAAATGAGATGGAAGTTACCTGAAGTGGATTTTTTGTGGTCAGATGACACTGTACTTGGTGATGTGACACATTAGTTAGGTTAGTTTTTTGTGGCCTCAGCTTCCTTTCTGTTCTTCTACTATTACTGTCGGACATCAGCAAATAAAAACTCTAACTGGACTGCAGATATCTACACCAGTGTTTTTTCTTTTTTTGTTTGTTTGTTTTTGTGTCAAAGTCATTGTGAGGCTGTTTAATTTGTTTTTAAGAGGATATTTTGGGTTTAAAGAAAGGCTGAAAAGGAATGTTTTTATAAATCTCTCAGGAGCAGATAGCCAAATGTACATAAATTATTTCATTGAATTCAGTTCAAAGTGAATGCAGCAGTTGTTGCCATGTCTTTATAGACCTTTGTGCAAAGAGACATAATTATGAATTAGTAAATTATCTGTTTCCATCTAGTTAGGAGCCCGTTTATGTTCTAAAATATGATTACATCGAATGAGTAAGATATCCATTCAGTTTAAATGTTTTGTGCTCCTGAAGTGGATCTTGGTGCCTAAATAAACATGCGTGCAGCAGACCTGCAACTTTTCTTCAGGTAATCAGGTAAGATATAAAACAAGTTTCCAGCAACTTGTAATGAACTTTCAAAACCTCTCAGACAAGCAGGGCTGAGGAGAGACACCAACCAAACATTTTATACACAAAACATAACACTTAGTCTGCCATGGATTCATTCTGACCTTGTTAGGAGATGAAGGAAGCTCTCAGCGGCTGCAGCAGAAACACACAGATGTAGTTTGTCTTTATCTCTTGGGTTTCCCTGAAAGTTCTTCACTGTTCGGTGATGCTGCTGCTGGAAACAAGGCTCCTGGTTGGCTTATAAACCCTCCAGCCACCAGCAGCAGCCAATCATCCCAGAGCTTGTGATGTCATGAGGTTAACCACTCCGTGGTCCACCTCTCCTCTCCTTCTCCCACTCTTCCTGTGGTTGGTGGTGTGCTGTGTTGGCACACACACACACACACACACACACACACACACACATACACACATACGCATACACAGAATGCAAAGACAAACACATGGACATGCAGACTCTAACAGCCCAGACAGAAGCATGTGAATGCACTTTTTTCTTTTTTACCCCTTTCTTTCTCACACTCACACACACACACTTGCTCACTGTGTGTGAAGTTAATTTAAGGACATGTAGTGACAAGTTAAGGGGAAAAACAGCAGCATATAGTGGTAGTTGGTATGACAATGATTCAGCTTCCTCACAGACAGGAGAAAATCATCTGACTGAGGTCTTTCTGGATAATTAAGAATCTGTCTGCAACATCAGACCAATTTGTCTCAAATGTCAAACAAAAGTTTTTTTTTTTGTCCTCTATGTGTATGTATAACTTCCAATGTTGGAACCAGATCAAATACAAGGAATATATACATATAAAATATAAATAATACATGAATGTATATGAGACAGCCCCTCATTTATTTGGGAAAATGATCTACGGTATAGTTTGTGAAAATGTTTCATTAGGTGCTTTAACATCTAGCACTGCACTGAAATGACAGAGGTGTGATGTCATTAAAACGAAAAAGAAAGGTTAAATAAAACTTATAGATTTTGCACTACTAACAAAACCTGAGAAACAAAAAAAAAAAAATAATAATACAAGGCCCTCAGTTTGATGAGGTAATGGTCAAGTAATGGTAATGGTCAATGGTGCTCAGTGGTGTTTCCTGGTTTTAAACACCTCACACTGAAGCAACTCATCATTCCTTCTGTCACTAACATGGATTTAACCATAGTTGAACAAAGTAGCAGCTAATAAACTAAAAACTGAAAAAAATGACACATTTCTTTATATGTTTAGGGGGGGGGGCTCAACATTGTTGTTGTCGATGAAACAGGGGGCCCTGAAGAAAAGGTTTGGGAACCACTGAATTAATCCAACCTCGAGGTGATCGGGCTGTAATTACCATCTTCAGGTCATTAATGGAAAGTTTGTGATATTCTTTGGTAGAAAACGTCAAGACTGGAAAGAAAAAGGTTAACTATTACAACATTCAGAAAGATCCCAGTTTATTTCTAATTAAAGTTTCCTTCACCTTTGCAGAGCGTACAGAGCTGAAGACGGCTTACAGTCTTCGCTTCCTTGCTTGTCTGTGACAGCGATGATTTTCTATGATTAGGATGCTGTTTTAGTGAATTCCATGTAATAATATCATTGCTAAAGCAATAAAATATACTTGTTAGTTTTCATTAATTAATTGAGGTATTGACATCTTGCATCTAATCTATAAACTAACCCATTGCTCTATTCAGAGATCCTCAATTCGCTGATGCTGTTCCTCCTGGAAGCTAACAGAGGCTGCTCAGCGCCCCGTCAGTGTGTGCTTACATGCAAGTCACTGTTACAGAATTACTGACAACAGTTTTGCATTCAGTGATGCTTTCATTCCCTTTAACACAGGGACCATTAGCCCCCTTAGCTCTGTTCACTTCTGATTTTCAGTGTGATTTTCTTGTATCTCATGTATGTAAACATATAGGTGGAATGGGAGGTTTAAGATTTATCAGAATAAAACCTGACTGTAAAAATGTTTCACAAATACAGGTTGAAGTTAAAACTACATTAGAATAATCAATCTAATTTCTTTTTGCCTTGGCAGATAAAGAACCCTAAACCTAACCCTTTCAAAAAGGTTAAAGGATTTTTCTTTATTCCTACTTATTTATAATGTATTTACCTTTTTATGCATAAGTCTGTTCTTGCTGAGTGGAAAACTTTATTACCTCAAGGAAATAAACCTCAACATGATTATTGTTTGTTTTATTTTTTTATGGTAGACATTTCAAAAAGTTAGTTTCTAGTTTCCCATCTTTCACAGATGAGACTGAACTGAAAATATAAGAGGAGGGAGCAGCAGCTGTGTTGAATGCAGACAGACAAACATTCTTTGAATACTCATAATTTGATTTTATGCGACAGAAACATTATATATGATTGGCTTGTTCCACGTTAAACCTACAATTACAGTAAAATGTCTGAGTCTGTGTTGAAGCCTGACAAGCTGACATAACCAGCTGTATAATATACACACACACTTAATCAGGTCCACCTTGCTAGTACTGGGTTAGACCAACTGTCTTTTTTAGGCAAGGCCAGGGGTCTGCAGCTCCAATGCCACAAGTGGCTCTCTAGACCTTCAGCAAGGGCTCTTAATACATTACTAAAATGCAAAAGAATGAACTAATGTTTTTAAATATTGATATAATAAACAGTTTTTTTTTGTTTATTTTTTGTTTTTTTCTTCTTTTTTTGGTTTGGTTTGGGTTTTTTTTGTTTGTTTTTAGTTACTTTTTCATTCTTTTTTCATGGAATAATTATTGCATTGAACAACATTATGCCACTAAAAGTAGCATTATATTTTTTTATCTATTTTTCATCTCATGACCTTTTCCTTTTTTCATCATTTTCAAATATCTACATACCATAGAAGTCTGTCTATCTTCTTTATGCAACAACCACCTACTTATTTTAATATCTAAAAATGGAAATAAAAATGTGGTTCTTATTAAAAGGTTTAGTAATATTTGTGACTTTAAACAAGTTTTATTTTGCAGGGCTGAGAGAAAAATGGCTTTGGATTTTAAAGGTTGCAGACCCCTGAACAAGGTGTTGAAACACCTCCATATTGACGTGACAGCATCACACAGTTGCTGCAGGTTTGTCGGCTGCATCCATGATGAGAATCTCCCGTTCCTCCACATCCCAAAGCTGCTCTACTGGACTGAAATCTGGTGGCTGTGGAGGCCGTTGGAGTCCAGTGAACTCATCGTCATGTTCTAGAAAGCAGGTGGAGATGATCTGAGCTTTGTGACATGGTGCATTATCCTGCTGGAAGTAGCATCAGAAGATGCTCCACTGTGGTCATAAAGGGATGGACATGGTCAGCAACAATACTCAGGTAGGCTGTGGTGGTTAAACCAGGCCACGTTGGCACTAAGTGAGTCAAAGTGGGCCAAATTGTCTTCACCATGTCTGCATGACTAAATGTGCTGAGTTGCTACCATTAGATGGTTGCATTAACAAGCAATCAAACAGGTGAACCTAGTAACGTGGTTGATTTCAGACACAGACACACTGTCATCACACTACTCATACAGACATGTTGAAATCTGACAGGTTGATGATTTGTAAGTTCTTTGAATCATAAAAGGTACAGTTACATAACAGCTCCAATCAAAGCTTTTTTGGCAAAGCTTGCCAACTCGCTGAGGTATGTCGCACTTTAAACACAGCAGGGGAGTCCTGCTCAGTCTTGTATAATCCAAATCTTCTCTTTTATTGTTCTTGTGTAAGCTCACACTGTAGATAGTGTATTTGCCTTTTATTCATTTCCTCCATTCTATTATTAATAAACTATGATAAACGTGAGGAAGATTGTTGCCGATGATGAGTTTTGGATCAGATTCTGACTGATCTTAAATTCCCTGGACATTTGAAAACAAAAGGAGATGTGATATGACACTTTTATAGAAAATAAAGTGATTGAGCAATAAAATTTCTAAAGATGTCTGTAAAAAAAACTAAAAATTGTTACGACATTTTTGTAACAGTTCTTATTCTGAAATAAAAATATCTCTGTCCTATATCTTATTATCACTTATCTCAACAAATCAGAAAGGACTGTTGACAGTGTACAAATAATATATCTTTAATGTGGTCAGTTTAATCATTGGTGGGGTCTTTTTAAGTATAAAGACTACAACTTAAGACAATGTATTTAATTGCAATAGGCATTTCACTCTTTTCCAAAAACATTTGAAAACACATCTGGTATGCCAGATGTCCATTTATTTGCAAAGAAAAACATATAAATGATGATTTTGTAAATACAACAAACAGACAAAAATATTTGCATAAAAACTTCCACTTTTTCCTGCTATAGAAAATATTTAGAGTTTGTGTAGTGCTAGCTGCTATTTTAGCTGGTAGCTAGCTTTGATTTGTTTTTCTTAATTTTGCTTACTTCCTAATTAACTAAAAACAAAGTGAATATGAATTAATACAGTAAATAATGACTATAAACATCAGACATCACATGCAAACACATTTTTGTACTTTACAACCATTTGTTAAAGTTTTTATTTCTTTCAAATCTGTTTGGTTTTGGCAATTTTTATACTCTTCCAAGATAACAGACATGTTTACAGCACTGGCATGTGTTGTGTGAGCCAGAAGTGGAACAGATGTTAGTTGCCAGCCTGACTTGGATTATGGCATGTCTCCTGTTGGCCACATGTGGTCCAGATGTCAGCTGTTGGCCTGGACCATAGACTGTATATAAAAGATGGACGGAGCCTCAGTGACATCTCCCGTACGTTTCTGTAGAGTTGAATTGAAGCTCACTGGACGGTTCCCGCCGTGGCCATCTTGGCAGCGTCACGCGTGTGATCATTCCTGGAAAATCCAAAAATGGGCAAAAAGTGGAGCTGAGAGGGGGACTGTGAAGGTGGGGGTGGATGACTGACACCCATCAAACTCCAAGCTGCCTGTAGCTAAGAGCTAACTGAGCCAACTCAGATTGGCTAACAAAGGTAGGTGGGCTAAAGCTAAGGTGCGCTGTTAGCTGGGGGAAAAATGCATTTGTGCTACATGTTTATTTCTACTGTGAAGTTGGTCTTTTTAATAAAGGAGTCTATGGGCATTTGGTCTGTTTTGGAGCCAGCCCCTAGCGGATGAGGGGTGAACTACAATTTTTTCACACTTCCGCATAGCCTTCACATTTTACCGCCTGAGGTTGCCGCTTGGCCTGGATGTGGGCTAGAAGGTCCTAACATGGGAAGCCTTCCTTATTGCAGTTTTCTTGTGGGTCACATATGGTGGTCATGTGACTGAGCAGCCATACTCTTATGGTAGTCAGTCCCGTAAGTCAAGGATAAATTTGGGCCAACAGAAATGCCCATTTGGGATCTACATGGGATTTACATAAGATATAGGATCTGGTGTTCATCTATTTTACAAGTAGGTCTCACTAAGGCCTTCTTTACAGACCTACTGACTTTCTTGCTTTTGCATGCAATGGTAAAATATTTGTTCACCTGTTTGGTCCCATTTCAAATAATTCTGTTTCAATGAGAGATAGCTTAATACCCAATAGCACATCCTAAGGTTTAGTGGGGGTGCTGCACTCAGGGCTGCAAGAGTGGATACAGCTCACTTTTTCTTTTACTTTTACTTGTTAAAGTAACAACCTGCAGGCAAGATGAGAAGAGATTTATTTATTTTACCATGACAATTGACAGCTTATTCTAAGTCCCACTGTGTTGAATCAGTGTTCACAGACATCTCAAAGAGAAAAAGCTACCCTAATGATTTTCTATTGCAAGCTGTTGTCCAACACAGCCTGCTGGATAAAGTTTAATTTTACTTCTTCATGACAAAGTAGCTTGTTTGTCCCTTGGGCAACAGTTGTGTTTCTGGGACAATCCTGTAAGGCCTCTACACTTTCCAGCATGAACAAAAACAAATCTTCATGGTGTGAACTAGTTGTGTGAAATTTATTTGGAAAACAAAACAAAACAAAACAGTAGTCTTTCATACATCAATAAAATTCGCAAAAAGGACCCATATGAGTTTGTATCTTTTGCTCTATGAATGTGCGTGAACATGTGATGAGTTTCTGTAACAGCCTGCTGTTTGCATGTCTTAATATCTGTTTGTCTTTTTTTCATCTGTTGGTGGTCATATTATTGCTATCCTCATAAATGTGTGTGTGCATGTGTGTGTGTTTGTGTGTGTTGTCCTTTACTGAAGAAAAGGATTTACACTGACTGTCTGCAGAGCCCACCAATAAAATCTAATTAAACTTCGAGCCCACAACACAACCACAAAACAACACTCTAACCTCAGTCTGTTATTGTTTCATTTACTGTGTGCAGTTCTCAGAAAATATAAAACACAAGGAAATTTAAGAAAAGGAAATACGGAGGTAAAAAAAAAAAGTCAATTAAAATCACTAGTTTAATTATTTAACCTTTTTAGCATTTAACATACATGCATTATCTAAGAATGTCTTAGCCATTTTTATATATTTTATTGAGTTCTGTTATTTTATTATGTTTCAAGCAATGCTGAAACCCAGAAAAATCCCAAATATCATTAAGTGTAACTGTGTGCTTTAGTTTGGTTGTTTCAATGTCCTCATAGCTTGTAAAATGTGTAATACAGGCCTTCTCATAATTGCAACAAACATCATCTTATTCAGGCTCATGAAGTACAGTGCTACCTAGAAAAAAAAAAAGAAAACCAGAATACAGCTGCCCACATGCATTCATTTTACTTCTTCTGTCCAATGTTAATTCAGCACTGCATCCATGGTATCAGTCCATCCATCCATCAATTTTTTATCCAGAGTGGGGTTGCAGGGACAGCTGCCTAAGCAGGGAATCCCAGACTTTCCTGTCCCCGACCACATTTACCAGCTCATGCCCGAGGCGTTCCCAGGCCAGCCGAGA
>CM047993.1:25285416-25296971 GCA_026261665.1 Melanotaenia duboulayi
AAAAGAGAGGTACAGTGGGGCAAAAACATATCTAATATCTAGTCAGCCAACAACTGTGCAAGTCCTCCTACTTAAAAAGATGAGAGAGGCCATAGGTATACCTCAACTATAAGAGACAAAATTAGAAAAGAAAAATCCAGAGAATCGCATTGTCTCATTTTTAAAGAATTTGTTTGCAAATTATGATAGAAAATAAGTATTTGGTCAGTAACAAAAGTTTATCTCAATACTTTGTTGTATACCCTTTGTTGGCAGTGACAGAGGTCAAATGTTTTCTGTAAGTCTTCCTGTAAGTCTTCACAAGGTTTTCACACACTTGCTGGTATTTTGGCCCGTTCCTCCATGCAGATCTCCTCTAGAGCAGTGGTGTTTTGGGGCTGCCACTGGGCAACATGGACTTTCAACTCCCTCCAAAGATTTTCTATGGGGCTGAGATCCTGAGACTGGTTAGGCTAGGCTATGCTGAAAACCCAGCCATGTTTTACCTTCAATGCCCTTGCTGAAGGAGGTTTTCACTTAAATTTCACAATACATGGCCCCATTCATTCTTTCCTTTACACGGATCAGTCCTGGTCCCTTTGCAGAAAAACAGCCCCAAAGCATGATGTTTCCACCCCCATGCTTCTCTGTAGGTATGGTGTTCTTTGGATGCAACTTCTCCTCCTGTTTCTTAGCAGTAATGCATGACGTTAGAACAGAGATCCTCAATCCTGGTCTGCGAGGGCCAGTGCCCTGCAGGTTTTAGAAGTATCCCTGCTGCAACACACATGACTGAAATCAGTGGGTAATACGCAGAGCTTGACATCAAGTCCTGCAAAAGTCTGATTCTGAGTTAGATGTGTTGAAGCAGGGAAGGACCAGGACTGAGGATCCCTCCATTAGAGACAAGTCCAGGCTACAAGAAGATGGCTGGGGCTATTGTCTTTTCTTTTCTTCTTCCTCACAACACATCCTACACAGTTGTGTAATCCCACCCTGCAGTAGTAAGGACCTTTTCCTTGCAGTGCAAAAATGGCTGCTTTTGAAATGGTAAGGTAGATAACATCTAGTTTGGTCACACTGCCTGAAAAACTTGACTGGGAATATTATATAAAAATGACTAGGCTGCTGACACTATTGGATAAATTGAGTTCTTTTTGCATAAAAATACTAAAATATCCATACACTTCCTTTTTTTTGGCTTTGGTTTCTGCTTAAGAAGGTAATACACTCTTTTAAGACTGCAGATGAGCCGGAAAACATGGAAAATTGTGTCATGGCATGATGTCTTTGTCTGCAGCTACAGCCTAAAAACACTTCAAAGCACCTACAAATGTCAAGTGCTCAAAACTTAAAAGTTATGATTTTATCATAATTTTTTTTGCTCCTCAATCAAATTTGTCACATGCTTCCATGTTTCTGAATACATTTAGCTTTATTCAAACAGGACATAACTGCTAGAGTGATATAATTTAATGTAAGAGGGCAAAACAGAAAGGTAAAAATATGAGAACAGGAACACAGGCATAGATGCATGACTTTGTGGTCTTACTTTCAACAAAAACAACTGTCTTGGGCCAAATCAAGCCACAACTTTTCAGTCTCACAATTCCGCTAAAGAACAATACGTGCTATAAACCTAATGTGTTATTGTTTTACAGATGGAGCAAAAACAATGATGAAACTGGCCACAGTTTGGGTCTTTTCTGCCTGAATTTTGGATCTTCCATAAACAGAGTCTGAACCAGCCGCATTTGTTGAGGCTGGAAAATAAATGCATTGTGAAACACACAAGACTCTGGCTTTATGTGACTGTGGCTGCCTGTCCACCACCTTTCTCTGTCCTCTACAACACAAACAAAAAGCTCAGAAAAAAAATACAGTAGATCCGGTGGGAAGCTTTTTAATAAAAAAAAAAAAAAAAAGTCTACAACACTTTTAATTCTGTTGCTGCAAAACTGAGCTGGACAAGCACAAACATACACAAAAAGGCTTTTTCATCCAGGTTGCTGTTGTGAATTTTGAATCAGACATTTTTTTTTCATGATCCAAATCAAATATAAAGTGACCAGAGAAAGCAATAAAAAGAGGGACAAATAGAGAAAGACAGCTTGGAGTAAAACATGTTTTTCAAAACAGAAAAATAAAATTGTTGTTTAGACTTTTAAATATTTCCAGCTGTGATTCTTTTCATGCCAACCACAGGTTCACAAATCTCTCTCTCTCACACACACACACACACTCATAGAAAGTTGTGTCATTCCATGCAAACATGCTCTTGTTTCCAGGAAGTGAGAAACTGCAGCCAAACCAAATACAGGAAGCGAATGGCCACCCAGTCACTGTGGAAACTGTAGGTGGAAGCTAAGAATACTGCAGACCTGTGTGTATGTGTGAGTGTGCGTGTGTTTGTGTGCGTGYGTGTGTGTGTGTGTGCATGTGTGTGTGTGCRTGTGTGTGTGTGTGTATGTGTGTGTGTGTTACATAACAGGTTTCAAAGCAGCCCTGAATTACAGTTGTTTTAGATTTCTATTGCACTTTGATTTGTCTTGTACATGAAATGNGTTGCACTTTGATTTTTCTTGTACATGAAATGTGCTACACATATATATATGGTAACAAGTGAAGTTTAGCTTTTCCTTACATGTGGTGTTTTTATTTTATTCTGTATATTTTAATGTTAAGAAATAAACTCCATAAACAGCATGGATACAAAAATAAAGGTAGACTAACCAATCAATGAAACCCTATGTAGCAATTTTCATGTCAATGTGGCTCAAAGCACGTTACAAAGGGAAAACCGGCAGACAGACAAATACATAATAAAAACATTATACAAAGAAAACATTAAATAATCCAGTACACAGAAGATTTAACCGCAAAAACAGTAAGTTACAAAACAGAATAAAGGATTTAATCAGCAATAAAATATAGATGAAAGACAAATATATACTGCTAAATATAATCCAAAAAAAAAAAACTAGTTATAAATAGGTTACAAAAATCATAAGAGTTTTTATTGTTATGGTCTGACACATTATAGACATTTGACATAATTGCTCCTTTTTTACATATGATTCACTGCAATAACCTCATGGACATATGTGTTGGTGTCTGCTTAGTTAGATGTTTGGAAATGTGCTTCTCTTTTTCATTGGCATATTCAACAAACAGAAAACAGCTTGTGGATATTTATAGGTAAAAGAGAAGCATAACAAAGCTCTTAGTTAACCAGTTGTGTAGATAAGTGCATACCATTTTAACATCTTCATATCTTTAAATTCTACATGNGTAAGTACCATTTCAACATCTTCATATCTTTAAATTCTACATGTTAATACGCAGAGATGGGGACTCCCAATTCTGAGACACAGAAACAATCTTTACTTTTAATGGACAGACATAACACTGACGTAACATCACACAAACACAGAAGAGCACTCGTGTGCAATCAGGATGATGGTATGAAATCCAGAATGATGGTATGAATTCCAGGATGATGGTTCCACTACATCCACCTTCAGCTGCCACCTTAAAACACACCAGAAGTCCGACACTGTAATATGAACGTTAAATGTTAGCATCTACTTTAGTAACAAGCTTAAAGCCACAACAGCATAAACATTAGCTTGTTACTACCTTTGTGCTAACACAATGTTATCACAGTTACATTAGCATTTACTAAATATGTTCCAAAGGATAATGAAACATTTACTGAACACAGTGAGTTGTTTGGATAAACTGCTGGTTTTCGTATGACCCACAGACAACATTAAACTGAAGCCAATAAGCCAGTAAGCCCATTGGAGCCATCACGGTTTTACTGGGTCTGCTTAATAAGACAATTGGTTAGTAATGGAACCAAATAAATTAAAAAAATTTAAAGTTTTTTTTTTGTTGGTTTTTTTTTTTTTTTTTTTTAGTTTGTCCATAGTAACACATTAATTGCAGTAACTAATTTAAATAATTAATTGCTTTGATTTTTTCAGGGTTTTCTTTTGTTTTTTTAAATAGACATACAATACAAAAACAATAAACAAACAAATTGCTCAGCAGGCAAATGCCCAATCACTGCACATCATTTGGTACGAAGTGGACTTGTACTTATATATCACTTTTCCAGTCAGCTTGTCCACTCAAAGCACTTTATGCTAGTCACCCATTTACACACACCCTGATAGGCACTTTGGGAGGCAATGTGGGGTTAAGTGTCTTGTCCAAGGACTCTTTGACATGTAAACAGAGAAAGCCTGGAATTGATTCACTGACTTTTCTGTTGGAAAACAACTGCTCCTTTTTTCCTGAGCTACAGCTGCCCAAAGTAAGAAGTAAAGTCATGTCATAAAATACGCTCTTAGTCTTTTGAGAGGAACGTTCTACACAGAATAACTGAAATGTTCACATTGATATGGTCCAAGAAGGGTTTCCATATTTTATAAAAAAAAAAAAAAAAGGTTTGTTTTGAAGTGAGCCACATGTTAGGAAGTCCAGAGGGCTATGGTCCAAAATCAATAAGTGCCATCCAAAAACTGTGGACTTTTCTGGGGAAGTCCATTGTGTTAATAATTTTAATGCAATTAACCCATGTGGGGCATAACAAGTCCAATACATTTGTCATCTCTCCATTATGAATGCAGGGAGGTGAGGTAAGAAGGAACAAGATAAGCTGGGCAGCTCTATAGATGGATTTGAGAATAATAAGAACATAGATGGAGCAATGTGGGTGTTGAGGATGAGGGTGTTTTAACACCTACACTTTTCCCGGTGAGAGGGTTCAACTCCCACATGTAAAGAGCAGTTCATGGTCCACATGATCCCATATTTACCGCAAAGTATTTTTTTTAATTATTTTTTTTATTTTTTTGTTTTTTGTTTGTTTGTTTGNTGTGACACTAGCAGTTCATGGTTCTCATGATCCCATATTTACCCCAAAGTATTTTTTTTATTTTTTTATTTGTTTGTTTGTTTGTTTTTTTGACAGGACCCTTTTCTAACAAAGTAGTTTACAGATGGGACAAAGGATTTATACATCAGCTATGCAGGGGCAGGTCTAGAAAAGGTTTGATGGGAAGGGCCAGGCAGGGGCACTGGCGAGGAAACGGGGGGGAATATTCTTGACTTAATATCCTGATGCAAATCTTTTATCAAAAGTTTCCCAGTCAAAATCATCCTGTAATGTTTCTATTAGTTTTTTTTATCTTTGATTTTGTGACACTTCTCAACAGATTGATGAGCTGTAGTAGAATCCTGATAACCTTAATCCTATAATAGTACTGTAGATCCTAATTCCTCTTCTTGGTCTTTCACTTGGTCCCATCTTCTTTTTTTGACATTGACTTTGGATGGCTATATGACAACTCTTCAAAACATTTTCCTTACAGTCCACTAAACCATGCAACATATTTTGTTTTTCTATCTTCCCAGAGACAGCTCCAGGATCACATTTGCATCAACTTAAGTAAATAAACATGTAAATTTAACTGTATAGTTGAAGTTTTTGTTATGCTAGAACCTGTGTTATGTCACACAAGTAGCGCTTGGGGCCTGTGTGTTATTACAGGTCTGAAATAAACTGTATGTTGAGTTTCCTGTCTGTGTGAGGAGCTCAGGGTGGTTTTCTTAACAACCTTTCTCAGACATTCCTCCTCTAATTATGCCCAAAAGAATATGTGTGTGTTGGATAGGAGCAGAGGTGGTTGGAGGATTGTAAAACACAGTTAAGGAGTGCCCACATGTAAAGCTCTATATTCCACTTAATGACTGACACATTATGCTTTTGTGTCTACAATCATTACCATCAACACAGAATAACTCAGTGCTCTGTTTGGTTTGGCTTGAAATTCAGACGAGATATTATGTATTTTGTTGACTTTCTCGTCTAAGGATGTCATTTTTAGTATTGTGGATATTGCTAGGGTGGAGCTGGATTTAAGTTCACTTTAATTTTCCAGTTATTTATATAAGTGTTTTGCAACAACTCTTTGTAAGTTACTGTAACACTCATTACACTGGGTAAAACGCTCTTGGATCAACAGTCCCACTTTGATACCACTGGGTTGGACCCTCTTTTTCCAACAGAACTGCCCTAATTCTTGGTGTCATAGATTCAACAAGATGAATATTCCTCACAAGTTTTGCTCCATATTGACATGATTGCATCACAGTTTTGTTGGCTGCACACCTTTGATGAGAACCACCACATCCCAAAGCTGCTCTATTCATCTGCTATAGCTCTTTTTAGGCCTGCCACTTCTTTTGTTCTCCAGTTGTCTTCTGTTTTTTATTAAATATTTTAACATCTTTTCTTTAGGAGGCCTATTTTTTCTACCTCCTGTCCAAAATTATATACCCCAATTAACCTATGTTCACAACTACAAGGGATCTATGTATATGTATGATAAATAAGCACTTTCAATCACCAAATTGTGCTATACAAATAAACTTGCCTTGTCTATAATCTGGGTCTTAAAAGAGAGCTGAGATTATTATAGAAGTGTCAGATATGTGTCAAAGTAAATTTACCTGGATCACAGTAGAAAATGTAAAAGGTTATCACCTCCTAAAAGAACACCACATGGTTTTCAGTCAAAACCAGTGGATCACAGTCCAATTCATCTAGGAATTAGTAAAGTAATGTCTGATGAGGAACTATGCAAAGTAGAGACAAACAAGGGAAGCAGTTTTACAGATGTTTCAGTGTAGGTGTTATGTTGTAACACAAGGCAACAACAAAATTGACTCCCCTTTCAGTCATCAGGCAAGATAATTTAGGGATAACCCCCACCATTAGGGATAAGAAAAGAAGTCAATCTCAAGATAGTACATCATGAGAAGAGTAAAGACTTCGCTATAAACCTTGCTTCATCTCCATGGAAACTACCTGGATGACAACTAGGACTACCGTCATGATTCAGCAAAAATAGGATGTGATTTATGATTCTAGGGTTTTTGCCTTATATTCTCAACACACAGGAGACCATTTCGCTCCTACTCCATTCATTTCCTATGGAACTTGCGCGAGGTGAAAATCACTGCCCTCCTCCAGCAAAGTGACAGGTAACATTTATGCTTGAATGTAGCCTTGCACACGGGATCTTGCAACACAACACAAGAAACCATAAAAATTTAACATTTCTGTCGCTGTCACATGGCACTNATGTGAAATGTAGCGCATGTTCACGTAGACTTGCACACGGGATCTTGCAACGCATTACAAGAAACCATAAAAATGTAACATTTCTGTCGCTGTCACATGGCACTACAAGCAACTAGCGAAGGTTTCATTGACTGACCAATGAGAGCAGGCTAGACAGTGCAGTCTGCAAACACTTTCAACTTGGAGGAACAGATCATTTTAGCTGTCTGACTTTCACATATACAATACTACACGCAAAGATAAATAAAAAGCCAGCTGGGTGGCGCCAGGGTGAATTTGTCCTAACATAAGTCCTGGATTTATCTGGATCAGCCTTAAGGATTGCCATGATGATATTCACCATGCTGTTTCCCAGTTTGTCAAGTAGGATGAACCCAGGGTTGTATTAACTCTCAGCATATAATGGCTCCTCAACCCTACTTATCCTCCTGGACCTAACAGCTGCATTTGATACAGTCGACCACAACATCCTCCTCCACCGTCTGCAACGCACTATTGGTCTCTCAGAAAATGTCCTTAACTGGTTCATATCATACCTCACAAACAGAACTGAGCATGTTGCCCTGGGAAATTCAAAATCTCATACTCATAATGTCACCTGTGGTGTCCCTCAGGGCTCTGTGCTAGGCCCCACCTTTTTCACCATCTACATGCTCCCCTTTGGCAATATCATCAGCAAACATG
The DNA here is from genome assembly GCA_026261665.1 of Melanotaenia duboulayi. NCBI lineage: Eukaryota > Metazoa > Chordata > Actinopteri > Atheriniformes > Melanotaeniidae > Melanotaenia > Melanotaenia duboulayi. The sequence goes on from CM047993.1 coordinate 25,293,236, forward strand.
GGATATCCTTCCATTGTTATGCTGATAACGCACAGCTCTACCTCAAAACAAACCCCACCTCCTCTGCTACCCTGCCAACATCCACACTGACCACCTGCCTGAAGGAGATATAGGCATGGATGAAACTGAATGAATGAAAACAATCAGCTCTGTTCCTCTACCATCACCAGCATCACCTTCTCTGGCCAAAACATCCCCCTTCCCACATCTGCCTCTAACTTGGGTGTTAAAATGGACCATCACCTTACTTTTGACACCCACATCAAACATGTCTATAAGTCTCCTTCTTTCACCTTAAGAACATCCCGAAACTCCGTCCAACACTCACCGTGGCAGATGCAGAAAAGCTCGTACATGCCTTTGTCCCCTCCAGGCTAGATTACTGTAATGCACCCCTCATCTGGATCCCTGGCAAGAGCATTCAGAGACTGCTAAACATCCAGAACAGTGCTGCCAAAATCCTGATGAGGGTGCGCATGCAAGATCACATCACCCCCATCCTGAAAACTCTTCACTGGCTCCCCGTCCCATTCAGAATAGAATACAAGGTCTCCCTCCTTACCTACTAGTGCATTTATGGATATGCCCCTCTTTACCTACATGAACTCCTCACACCTCACACCGCCTCACAAACCCTGTGGTCTACAACCACAAACACCCTCCAAGTTTCCAGAACCAAGCTTCGTAGCATGGGTGATCGGGCCTTTTCAGCTGCTGCCCCAAGACTGTGGAACACCCTACCAGACCAACTGAGAAGTCCACAGTCTTTAGAAGTTTTTAAGCAAAACTTCAAAACCTTCCTTTTTAAAAAAGCCTTCTGCTAAATAGTATTTTATTGTGTCACTTGTCACTGTCATTGGTCGCCGCCGTGTGTTGAGCCCATTATTGTGGACTGCTGAGCAAGAATAAGGAGGACTTTATAAAGTAAGCAGGACAAGCCCAAATAAGCAACTATACTACAAACAAGACCAAAAAATATTTCCAAGCATCTTTACAGAAAAACAAACCCAAACTTGCTTAAAACAGGCGACTTGGCAACACTGTCCAACAAGTCTGGGCCTTTATTGCAAAATATAACAAAATAAAAGACTTTTGCGTAATACTATGAACGATTCAAGGTCCTATATCTTTGTGTTTTGTTTTGTTTTTTTCTTCTTCTTCTTCTTCTTCTTCTTCTTCTTCTTCTTCTCTTGTCCCTCCCTGTCTGTCTGTAGGATAAATATTTCTTCTTTCCATTCTTTAATTTACACACTAATTAGCAAGGATCAAGACCATTGTGTGGTTTCTGTGGCTGCTGACTTATAGACTTATGTCACCAATTAGAAAACAGTCTATTACTTTAATGGATATACATGTAAGTCATTTTAGGGGTTTTTCCTTTGTAATCAGCAAGTACCACAGACATTATTTATTAGTATCTTACAGTTTGCGGTTAAATTTCCTGCTTGCTTGTAGGATTAGATAAAAATGGGATGAGAACCAGTAACTAATCCTGTGCTTGTAGACAGCTATTAGGTCAGAGGTATGGTTAAAACCAACTTATTTAATTGGGTTACAGGGGGAAACAGGGCTAGAGCAATGATATCACATCAGACTTTCTCAGTTTATGCCTCATTAAAAAGCTTATGAGGGTCTGTGTTTGTGTGCACAAATTACATTTGAGAGCCATTGTCATATAACTGTCCTAATTATTGTTTAAACAGTGGTTAGGCAAAGTCAGAGGTAAGATAGTAGCTTTGTAATTGAGGCTTCGGTACAGACGTATACTGCGTTGGCAGTTTTAATGTTTTAATGTACTGTACACTAGGTATGATGTGTTTTTGTTACCGTGCAACAGCACAAACCTCCACATAATAATGTTTAAAATCTGGCAAAAAAGGGTGAACAGTTGTTTTATTTAGCTAGATAAAACAAAAAACAAGCAGTTTTTTACATTATTTTAATAATGCTATTTTGATCAACAGTAGAGTAGAATCACATTTGAAATCAGTATGTTGGTTTAATGAGTCTGCTTTACTAAAGTTGGAATAGACATCATAGCTTTTGGCATTAAGGACTTTGAACAGACAGGTGCTGAACTTCTCAAAGGACAAAAACCACATCAAACCACAAGACCTTTTTCAGATCAGGTAAGAAAATGGCCTTATATACACACATGACCCAAGATTTCTTCCATAATAATAATATAATGGTCCGTCTTTAGTTTGTTAGTTTAGTGAGTCAACAAGTTCCACTGGAAATAATTAAGGATCTTTCTATCCTCGCAACTACTCCACCCCCCCCCAATCCCAGCAAATTTTATCTCTATGCAATAACTTCCAGGACTATTCTAAATTCATTAGATTATATGGTGAGGGTTTTAGGACTAGGTATAAAAGGAGGCTTTTTACCCATAGGCTTAGTCTTCCAAGGAAAGATGTATCATAGCTTAATGCGATTTGCGACAATCACTCAGAGAATCAGTTCCCAAATGTATTTCTGAGTGTACATTTGGTCTTTCAACATAAAAAGTTGAACAATTTATTGAGTCTGATAAATGCTCAGTGTGTAAAGTCCAAGAAAGAAAACCACTGTTGGATATGCATTGCCTTTAAACCCTCACAGGATACTCCATAAGAAATATCATGGTCATGCCACTAAGATCAATATAGCCACATGGGTTTGGGAGAACTTTGGCAACACTTTTTCTTTTAACATGGTCTGCCACTGTAAAGCCTGTCCAGAAATGCTGATGAGTTTGTTCTGTGGTAAGACAAGTCCATGCTTCAAGTAGTTTTTGGAAAGAAAAAAAATCATGTCTGTTTTGTTTTGCCAAAGATATGAAAGACCATCCATGATGATATGGTCATATGACAGTATCCATGACATGGATGACTTTCATATGTTATAGAGTACTTCTGAGGGGAGCCATTTTGCTTGGTTTGGAATGTATTTCAGGGTATAATGTTAAGATCTGGGACCTGGCTTTGGCCTTACACAAGTGTGGCGATGTACAGCAGAAAGAAAACAACAGCAACAACTGTACAACTGAAAAATAAGCAATCCTAACAGCACTGGACTGCAGCAAATCATCATTTAGACATCCATTTTACCTGAAAGGAAACATTTGGACCCATTGGTCCCCATTCTCAACATAAACTCTCCTTTTACTTCTTTTTGCTTAATTTTTCCCAGCAACAGCTAGAGAGTGTGTTCCTCTGTATTGATGTAAAGTTTCTTCATCAAAAAGAAAAAGCCTTACCAAAGAAGACTTTATATCCTTGGACTCAGTGAGTGTGTTTTAAGTTTGATATTAAGGCAGTGATTGAATGCAGGCTGGCTGTATCCAGGCATCATCTGCAGGGTGGTGTGTGTCTAGAGGTTGTTTGGTGGCAGACTTGAGCTGCCTGAGAACTCTTACCGTTAGCAGAAACTGCTGTGGTGGGCGGCACTGTCGCCAGGAACCACACTGACTGCCTGTACCACAAAGAAAGCACTCGAATGTTCAGCTGTTGCATTCCCCTGCGCCCATCCAGCCAGGTCATGCTGGCTGATGATTTCCAGGGTGTTGGTCTGTTTCGTTGTATTCTGCTCATCAATGGTGTTTCATGAACAACATAGTTAAACCAACTGTAATGTGCAAAATGCCTTGATATAAAAAAGGAACATTTTCCTTCCATACCCAAACAAATAATCAGCATTAATTGTTAAAATTATTAGACCTATACCACACCTGATTTTACTTCTATGTCAGATT
>CM047993.1:25357165-25370236 GCA_026261665.1 Melanotaenia duboulayi
GTAACCTTGTAATAAAATTCTTTGATTTAAGTCTAGTAGCCTGAAGTGCAAAATATAAACAAGAGTCCATCATTCAGCAATTCAACATTTCAAGTCTTTCATAAGTTGATGACACACAGCTCTGCTAACAACTTCAGCTAGTGAAGGGCTTTCACTAGCATATTGCTAACATGTTATCATATAGATGTATTTAGGACTAAATGTAACATTGAAATTGTCCCAGTGCATATAGCATGCAGCAGGTTTACTGTCAACAACTCCGTTGTTATATTTTTAACTTCCAAAAGCACACAAGCAGCTTCCTTTTTCAGTTAAAGTTAACAACCTACTTCACGCTTTAATTACCGGAGGAATAAACTACTGTTGGTATTATTTTTAGTACCTTTGAACACTGTCAGACTACTACACACATTGTGTACATGCACTAATACTAAATACTAAATTTCTGATAATTATGTTTATAATAACATAATACAAAAGGAATATTGCTCCGAAATTTGAATTATTGGTTTTTTTTTTTTATTGTTCAGATACATCATCTTCAGTTCTTTAGTCTGCTGCTCTCCTTTTTGTTTTGATCTAGGTTTTTTTTTTTTTTACATTTTGTTGATGTGCAGAACTTTGGAGACTTTTCTTTGTTTTTTTAATGTGCTTTATAAATAAAGTGGATTGGATTTTTCAAAATCTTCCAGGTGTTGTGGCCTCTTACAGAGACCGAAGTGATGTATCTACATGTGTTAACATCCCAGATTAGATCTTATATTTTCAAAGCTTTCCATATCATGCCCAGTCATCAGTCATTTTTGACCACTAAGATTCCCATAATATCGCTGATTTAGACATTATGTAAGAAATTCCTAAGGAAAGCCACATTATCTGTCATTTTCTCTTTTAGATAGCTTCTGTTTATAGTTCCCTTCATCCTCCGTATGGTTAAATTCCTGCCCCCTTGTTTATCATCAGCCATCTAGACAAGAAATCTGAATCTGAAACTCCCTCCATACCCATAACTGACGTTGCTGTTCAGGTTTATTTCAGGTGGGCGGCAGATTGGCATCAAAATTCATTTAAGAATGAAACTGCAGCCCAGACTTTGTGTGTGTGGTTGTGTGTGTGTGTGTGTCTGGGAGGAAGCATGTTTGAATGAGTGGTACGTGAGCAGCTTCTGTGCTTTCCTTCCTGTCAAACAGCAGCTCGCTGATAGGCATCTCTGGCTCAAGTAAAGCAGAGTAAAGAATGAAGGAAAAAAATATAAATGAAGGAGGTGAAGTAGATTCAAAGCTTAGAAACACATTCCTTTTGGATAACGTCAGAAAAGCATACAATTTTTTTAGAATCGTCAGAATTAGGGATGTGAGAATACCCCTGGTCCCACCCTTAAATTCATCAGAACCTAATCTTTTCTTCTGTCAGTTGGCAGCACACTTAGAAAAACAGAAAAAGTACAAAACCATCATGTTGTTTCAGTATTGCAGTGCAGATGGAGACTTGAGGAAATCCTCATGTAAGTGATAAGCAGTCGTGACCTTGCTCATACTTAGATTAGGTTTAGTTATTGTAGAATTATATGTGCTTATCAATGCGTGGGTCTGTTTTGGCTGCTTATCAGTAAATACTGCATGAGTGAGAGAATAAACCACATCATAGCCTTTGGATTCCCTCCTGAAGTTTTCACATGTTCAGTATGAATGTGAGGTCAGAAACAAGCTGAGGTTCCACCCTGGTGATTTACTGCTGTCCAGATTCCTGTGCCCCAGATTCCTTATCTAATTTATGAAGAGTGACTTACAAAACAAAAATCAGAAGTGGTAGTTGAGGTTAAAGAGTTTTCAGGTGTAGTATGAATTGTAGGCAGCCAAAACAAGTTGAAGTGGGATTTTTAAAAACTTTACATCCAATGTGGTAATGGCAAACATTTAACATTTGAGAATTATTAAATAACGGGTCGAAGCAACCCTTAAGCAGAGAATATACTTGCTTTTTGACCTCGTGTTTGGTTACTCTGTCATGGGCATTGATCAGATACTTGCTTGTGTACACTACCTATCATAAGTTTGGGAACACTTTCCCATTAAATCGAGTGGAAAAGTTTCCCAAAACTTATGACCGGAAGTTAATGCATACTATGCTTGTTATCAGGGGATTCCATTAGGGGGCAGTGTTGCTACTTTGGCTTGTTTTTCCATAATCAAGCTTGGAAATACCATCTGTTGGGTTTTGGGCTTGTTTTCTTAAGTTTAGTTTCTTTATTTAGGCTTCCTCTTCTCCCTTAATGAACCCGCTCCTGATTCTCTCTCAGCTGTCCACAATAAAGCAATAATCCTTTATTAACGATCGGGAAACTATAGTTTGTTGTTTTATTTCAGAAACTAGTGTCCACAGCCATGTTTCCTTGGTTACAACACTCGTCCACTACCATCACACACCCATACAACTCACCTGACAGCATGACAGAGTGACAATACCAGATAATGAAGAAAAATGGGAAACATATATAGAGTAGGAGAAAGAGAGTGCATTGACTGGCAGGTGGGAGGCATTCTGCTCATCATGCAACATGCTGGCACAACTTGGCCATACTGTTGGGCTGTTGCTTGTTTCTCTCAGGAGATCTGAAAACACTGCTGGGCGGCAAATTAGAGAACTCAGCCCAAATTAAGTTGCTGATCATTAGTAAACAAACTAATGAACATGACAACAATAGAGGAGGTTAGCAGATGACTGCAGTCATTTCGTAGATGGCATAAGGCTCCTAAACCAACCATGCCATGGCACTGATGAGTACATCTGTCTTGTTTTGCCTGTTGATACCTTAAATGTTGATATGTGTCATTGTCAAATGTTTGCAAGGACTTTTAGTAAGTTGTTCACATAGTGATATTGTCTGTTAAGCAGATCATGTTGCTGTCAAATTCTGTTTCCTACCTTACATCTGGTCAAATTGGTCCCTACACTTACCCTACTAATCAAATCAAATCAAACTTTATTTATATAGCACCTTTCATACATAAAAATAGCAATTCAAGGTGCTTTACAGAGAGTAAAATCCCCCAGAACCCCAACCCAAGAGCAGCAAGCCCACCCCCCACCCCCATCCCATCAAACACACACAACACAGAGGGTAAAAGCAAGTTACACTACTCACACTTTGCACTTTGTGAACGATTAGCATTAATCTCTGAGGACAAATTACGCTTCAAACTGAAAATACACATGGCAGTCATGATGGGCAGGGGCACATGTCCGGGAACTTTTATGATCTGCCTGTTCAAATGATGTGACCATATCTCAGAAACATATTACTATGCTCATACAGACCTGTCACTCAAAGCTGAACTCACAAACTTTTTTAATGTGGTATTTAATTCTTTTATTACTTATATCATAACCATATTTATTACTACAAAGCCTTAGTTTTAAGATTGGAGGGAACTTCTTCTTGATCATCAGTAGAAAAATTTAAACCTAGCAGACGGATGGAAATTATTGCCTGCAGCACTAAAGGACTTCACATTGAGGTCTGTCTCACCCTATAGTAGAACCTGTTCCTTGTTTCACCTTATAAATGGACAATGGCAAGTGGAAGTAGTTCCTACCTATCCTGATAATTTAGGTTCTACTGTGTTCATGTTAATGATAATTATTTGTATGAGAAGGAGATTTGGTTTGAGAAACCGTTCGAGAAAATAAATAGTTGGTATGGGAGAAAGCGATATTTCAGGATCAGTCCATACATCACTGCTAACTTGTCTTCTCAGATAACCACATAGCTCAAAGACATTTATTTTATTAATTTTATTATATACACGGTGGAAAAATGCCAAGAACCGAACCTTGTGGTCTTCAATGATAGCTACGGCCATGATGAAAAGCTCTGGAAACTCAACATCTATCCCTGGTTTGTCTAAGGGCTGGGATAAACTGTTATCAATGTGTCCATGTACATGTCATGGCTGCCACGCATTTCTAGCGTTTGTTTGGTACGTAGGGTGCTCACGTTGACGTGAGGTAACATGTCTAATGTGCGAGCTGCAATACTGACTTAAACACTTGAGGCGCTCATGCAAACAAGAGCATGAACACGACAGATCTGAGGCAAACACAATGGCGGATAGTTTTAAAGAGAGAGTCTCTCGGGCCTTGTCCACAACTACCTGCATCTGTATGATTTTTCCTCCCTGTTGCACAATGATAAACCCTCGTAACTTAACAGCTGGCAACAAATTGGAAGCGTTTTTGTTGATGGCCTGGAAAAACATTGTGACCAGTAAATTAACCTTGTCACTATTTCAAAGTCCAAGTGCTGTGTATTTGCCCCAGTGGTGACCTCCAGTATTGAGTGTTTTTGTTGATCCATCGTTTGCAGCAAGTATAAAAACAACCGTAGCAGAACGTTGACATGTACGCTTGCGTTCACAGCAAGTATATCCCAGCCCTAACCAGGTCTCATCTCAGACCTTTTTTAAGCCTTGACACCGAGGCTGTAATATAACTGTAGGACATTGTGGATACTTTCCTATGAAAAACCGACAGAGAAAACTAATAACTATGAAAACCAGTTGCAAACTCCAACCTGGACGCTGGTACGTTGCAGTTTGCTTTCATCAGTAAGCCATGACTTCTGGGTCGTGACCAGTGTTGGGGTAATTACTCTAAAAAAGTAATTAGTCACTAGTTACTCATTACTTCTGTAAATTGTAATGAAATGACTTTACTCCTTACTGCATTTGAAAATGCAGTTTTTTTCTCAGCTTGAACCGGCTTCAAAGTGATTGTCTTTTTCTGATAGTGGAATCAGTGGGGGGCTGCATCTGTGCAAAATACTGGAAGTTAAGAAAAATGACTTTCCTGAGTGGGCAGGTGTTTCTCTCTCTTTATTTTTTCATTCTTTACGGGTCTGTCAGTGTAAATAACCCTTGTCCAAAATGATTACCTAATTCAGTTAAAATATACTGAGGCTGCAACCAAAACATTAAGCAGATTTCAACCGCTGGGTTACAAAGCATTTTCCCTGGGAAAAATTGGATTTTTTTTTAAATCCAAGTTCTTCAGCCTTGGACTTCGAATACACACACACACAGACACACACCCTCTTTCCGCTTGAGATCACTTGATGCTGCTGATAAACTGGAAGTTGCAGGCAAATTTATTTGTAGATGAAGACCTTTATTAAGCTTGTTTACTTTTTCTCTCTCTTAGTGTTTGCTCTCACACACACACACACATTCATATTTTTACACCATGTCTTGAACTCCATCTAAAAGACTCAGGATGCCGTGCATTTCCTGTCTCAACAAAAGTGTGTTCATGCATGAATCTTAGCATGTATATGTAGCCTACTATCTCACCCTGACAGTGTTTATGTGTGGGGGGAGAGTGAGGGAGATAAAAATCAACAAAAGCAGCCAGAGAGAGAGAGAAAAAGAGAGAGAAAAAGAGGCTTTAAAAGAATCTGTGAGGAGCGAAGTAGAGGGACGTGGAAAGTGAGTCTGATCAGAGGAGGCAGAAAATCTGACGGACTTATCCGTCTCAGTTTGGCTCATATGAGGCGCAGCAGCAAACCCAAACAGGACAGAAAGAAAAGAAAGTCCTGCCTGTCTGTCGTCTCCGTCATGGACGTCCTGCCAACTTTTACGTCTACGGTGTTGTCCTCCACACTCAGTCTGCTGAGGGAGAGCCCTGCTGTTCAGAGCATTAACAAGAGACTCAACCTGAGGTAGGCAAAACCTGAGTGAGTCTCATCTGAGTCATTTACAGGCTGGTTAAGGAAAGAAAAGACTACTAAAATGAAGGAAATGGAGGCCAACCAAATCAAAAGGGATTTGTAGAGAAGCACAACGGGCAAAGAATGACTCCACTGAATCACCCTCGTCATCCAGGATCAGAAAAATCCTCACCGAGCTGCACATTGAATCCTTTATCTTGGACATAATGTCACCAACTTCGTTTAATATCTGGGTTTACGGGATTGTCTGAAACTGTCAGCATGTGTTTGGTCTTAATTTCTTCATTCCCATCATCTTCTGTGACTATTTTCACAGTTTCACTCTTTTTTTTTTATCCCCTCCTCTTATAGAACCATGTCGTCTGCAGAGATGTGCTGGCCGGTGCCAATGCGGGCCATCGGGGCTCAGAACCTCCTCACCATGCCAGGAGGTGTAACCAATGCAGGATATCTCCACAAAAAGGGAGGAAGCCAGTTCAGTCTCATGAAATGTGAGTACATTTTAGAAAGATTGGGTAGGAACAGGCACCAAAAAGATCTGTTTTTTTTATCTTTATTTATACTATATATGAAGCACAGTAAAAAGCTTTTCATCTTTGATGGATGGAAAATTTTATATAAATGTTGTATGTCTTACAGGGCCACTGAGGTACATCATCATCCACAAGGGGTGTTTGTACTACTTTAAGAGCAGTACCTCTCCTGCACCACAGGGGGCGTTTTCTCTCAATGGTTACAACAGGTTAGCATAACTCATCATAACAAGAATTCTTGATGGGTCATTTTTTAACTTGCTTCTCACTGAAAGTAAGAAATTTAGACCATTGTTTCTCCTTCTTGGTCTTTAGGACCCACCGTCGACACACCCAATTCAGATTAAGTGGGCTGCTCATCATGTTCTTTACAAGCCTGTTAATGAGCCATTCATTTCAGCCATGTGTGTTAAAATACAGACAGAGAGATTCAGACAAATTTTGTGAATTTACTTGCATTTAGGTGGACAACGGGAGTGTTACTCACTGCAGGGCAGCTAATCATTTCAACTAAATGCAGAAGGAATAGGTAAAAAAAAACTGTTATGACCAGCTCAGAGTTGCTAGATTTCAGGGGCACCTGCTTTTTGACAGGTGAATAGATAATAATAATACCAGACTGTGTGATTATATGAAGACTATCATCGATAGGATAGATAAATATTATAGGGATATATAGATATTTAATTCAGCATACTGCATTTGAAGCAGACAGTGTTTTTTTTCTTTAGATCTGGGCTTCTAATTATTGCTAAAGAATGGTAACAATTTCCAACTTGGCAATATTGAATATGCAACAACAGCATCCAAAGTTTTAGAACCGACAGGAGTGCCAGTGTTTTCGTTGATCCTAAAGGGTTAAACAAAGGGGAAAAAATCATATGGAGACACGTAAAGTGCTCCCACATCTGAGAAATGATTGCTGATTCTGCTAAGCTGACTAGATATGTGAAATAACACATTGCCGTGGCCCTGAGGCACGTCTGTTTGGCATGTGTGAAATACTGAGGAAGGATTTTTAAAGATACTGATGAGGCATTACTGATATATGAAGAGTTTGAGCTATACAAGATCAACACAGGAAATTAAAACAAAACTGACCCCAGCCATGTTTAGTTGTACATCATTTATATAGGTTATACAATATATATTGTGGCATGCGTTTTGTGTTTTGTGGTAAAAGTGGTTCTTGTTGTCCTTGTTTTACCAATTTGGTTCACTTAGAAAAAATATTAAACATTAAACTCTCCTGGATTACTAGTTAACATTTCCCATCACTGGTCAAAATAAAATATTTGAGCTCTTTTCTTCTGTGTACATTTATATTTTAGCTGGTAGTGGGCTGTTTATTGTACAGTAGTTCATTATTAGTCTAAATTTCCATATTTTCCAAGGAACAGAAACATTTCTGAGCACAACTCCTTATTTCATTTTCATTTCCACAGGGTGATGAGAGCAGCAGAGGAGACAACGTCCAGTAATGTTTTTCCTTTTAAGATCGTCCACTTCAGTAAGAAACACCGGACATGGTTCTTTTCTGCAGCCAGCGAGGACGAGAGGAAGGTGAGGACAGCTTACACTGTGCTCAGGCTTCATATTCACAGCGATAGGAGGTGGAATTACCTGTAATCCCTCTTACAGGAGGACTTTATAAGTAACTCACCACAATTTAACCCATAAGAACCCGACGTGACATATTTGTCACATAAAGTTTCTGAGACATTTTGCTTCAATTTATGGTATAAACTTTGCTGTTGAACACAATCTGATACTTGCAGAAAACTATATTATAATATTTTTAATATATGACATGGTAATGAATGGTAGATACCCCTCCCAAAAAAATTTATTTTTTTGCTTTTTTACAGAAATGGATGCGATACCTGCGAAGGGAAATAGATCATTATAATGACAGAAAGGAGCCTCACCTTCCAAGGTAAGCTCAATAAAAATTACACTTCACCACAGGATCCCCATTCTTGGTGTCTTTAAAATTAATGACACTGATCATAACTAAATAAATCATAGAACTGCACAAGCTGTGTAATCAGTCTTGGAGTGTAGGGTGTCAGGAGCTTCAGCAGGATCAGTGTCTTGTCATCTTGCAGCAACCAGATACTGATGAGAAATCCACCAGAGCAGGGCTGCACAAGTTCGGTCCTCCAGAGGAGAAGGGCTGCATCTAAAAGCTGCAGGATGGTAGCTCTCGTGGACTGGAGTAATTTATGTTTCCTTAGACGACATGGCAGGGGACTAAGCAGAATCTTTTGTGTTATTTATTAATGTGCATGTTGGGAAGCTCTGGAAGAAGAGCCACCTAGTGGTTTTACCACTGGGGAGGGCAATGAACAGGCTATCAGGAACACAGTAAAGACATTTATGTTGCTTTATAAAGGGACAAAGACTAAACAGAAAGACACTTGGTCAAAATTTATCTTCTCCACCAGACTGGAAGTTGACTGAATGTCAGAGTGGGTTTTTTTTTTAGCATCTTTGCCCTAAAAAAGAAAAGTTGTGTTATTTAGATTATATAAAATGAATAAAATGTTTTAAGATCAGTGGGAAGTAGGCCTCTTTTTCATACTGCAGTAGGATTGAATGTGGACACATTTGCGTCTGTCCACACGGTCAAATGACATATATCATGCATGAGGTTTGGGTCTTGGCCTTAAAAGGGCTTTGACTCCCTTATAGATGCTGCTCGTTCGGTTTGTGTTATCTATCACCCACATTTTACACTTTATTCATCACCTATCACACCAACTGTTTTAAGTATTTCATGACATAACGACAGCAGCAGGAAGAGATTGTGTCATTATCATGATTGTCTTTAAGATCACCCGATTCATCTAGCAGTGAGATGAGATTCCTCTCACATGTTTAGGCCTATGAGATATGTTTTATGTGACAAAATGTTCAGTTTTTTTTTAAAAAAATAACGATTGAAAAAGAGCATTTGTCTATTTTTCTGTTAGTGTTGTGAGCATTAGTCTGCACACCAATGAGGCTATCTCTTTAGTGAAGGCTAATGTTGCTACCATGTGGAAGTTTCATGAAATTACAGCAGAAAAAAGATTCTCTTAAAGTATACCATATTGATTTTTTTTTTCTTTCTTTATCGCTGCAGTGACTCAGATTCAGATACAGAAAGCTTTTATGGCACGATTGAGAGGCCCATGGATATTAAACATCCTGTTGACACCACAGAAGACGGTAAGAGCAGAATTTAAACAAGCTTATTAAGAGACCCATTAAATCCAGTTACAATAATTATTTCATTGTCATCAAGCTGCAGTTGTTTGGAGAAGAAAAGTTCAGTTCTATTTTTGTTCTCAACAGACTCAGTTTTATGATTCGGACCATTACAGAAATTAATTTGAAATTTGGGAAGATCGGATGGACATATTATATATTGCTCTGTCATTATTTATTGAAAATAAAGTAGTGTAAGAAATGCTTGATTTCTAACGGCAGTTATCTTAAAGTAATCATTTTCTACACATTCTGGTCTTTTCTTCTTTACAATATGCTTCAGTTTATTTAGGCTTGAAGGATTAATAACAAGCCATACATGTTGGTACTTTTTCGAATTTCGCTGTCTTTAATTTTTACATTTAACATGCTAACTGAGGTCTGGAGAGTCTGAGATGGAGCTCTTGGGGTTTCTGTGAGATCATTGCTGATGTCTTTCCTCCTTGGCATCATGTTAACACACACCTAAATCCTCCAAATCAGCAAACTGGCCAAACGTCTGCATTTATAGAGGTCATACCCTTGTTTTACATAAAATAACCAGGTCTATTTAATCAGATTGTCTTAGTTCATATGGAGGGGGTGAGGGTGTTTGTACATGAAGTTGGAGGCTGTTTTCAATTCATTTCAATACCTGTTCAAGAACCAGGTGATATTTTAAGCAGCCCTGATACGTAAAATAGAATTTAAAGAAAGTTTGCATTGTTTTTCCGTATGTGGATTATCTTTTCCTCTTTCTGTGTGAAGATTATGTTGATGATGATGACGATGAGGAAGACTATCTGAAGCCAGACAGCGAAGGTTCACCAACATCTGCAGGTGAAGATATAAGCATGCTGCACACAATCTGAGAAAGTGGAAAGATGTAAGAAGAAAAAGTCTCACGTTGTCATTTTTTTTAAACCTCTGCAGGTCGACCCACGGGGCCACCCCCCACCTACCCTCCCCCGCCGGTGCCAGAGACATTCCCACTCCGTCGAGACTCCAGTCCAAGTTTCCAAAAGGGCGTGCCTCCACCCATCCCGCCACAGCACCAAAACCCAACTAGCCCGCTCCCCAAAAAGCCTCCACCTTCTGTTCCCCCTTCTTCACTTCATAAGGAAATAAGTAAAAGTCTGCTCTCTCCACCACCTTTTACCCCCCCTCTGCAGAAGACCTCACCTACCACGCCTCCTGTACCTCCTCCTAATTCAAAGAAAACACTTCAAAGTAGGACAACATTTGTTGGGGGTTTCGGGAATGACAGAAGAGACTGGGGGTCTCATTCATCAGTGACTATCCATACGCCTGCTACTCTGCCCATCTGCGACCAGTTAGAGACCAGGTTGGCTCTGAATGGTCCGGCCCACTCCCCCCTTACTCCTGGGGGGACCCTATCATTGGGAAACAACTGTGTTCGCAGCAAGCCAAGTGTCCCACTTCCACAATCTGGAAGCTCTGGAGGGTCCTGTCTAGCACCCAACCATACACCCTTACCAGACAAACCTCCACTGACTCCGCTACTGAAAGCTGAGCTACACGGTAGACCAGGGATGCCTAGACCACCTCCACCAACAGGCAAACCGACACCACCTTCAATCAAACCCAAGCCAGGAGCACCTTTTCAGTAAGCTCAAATATTCCTAAAATTCTTCAGATATGAGCAAAATTTTGATTGTTGTTAATTGATTAATCAAACTGATGTAGAAATGTTGAAGTAGTGAGAATCATTTTTAAAAAACTGCCCCAGTAAAACATGCTTTATCGTCAGAAGAGCATCTCCAGAAGGCCAGAGCTTCCGCTCACTGGGGGACGACACGGCCACCGAGTTCAGGAAGAAACGAAACTCAGCCATACTCAGCGGAAAAGATGATTCTGATGACGATTATGAGAACGTAAGAGAGACCAGAATGATGTGTCACCTGATGTTAATTTTCACTGCAGGCTGTTGGATTAGCATCTGAACACATGTTGCTAACGATAAATAAAAACCAGTTTTTCTCTTTTATCTATTTAGATGTTTTTTATTTGATATTTAGATATTATTTTAGAGCTTTTTGTAATGAATTACCATTAGAAAAGGTAAATATAAAGTCAAAGTCTACATTTTGATTTGGTTGTTTATTTTCAGGTGTCGTTGCCGGACTCCGTCTTCATTGATTCAACGGAAACCACCTTTGTAGAAAAGTATGACATCCACCTGTTTTTCTTAAAAAATGTTTTTATAGTTCATTTTTGTAAGAATGACTAACTTACTTACTGTGTGAATTGATCGGAGAGTTGAAATAGTTCCTCAGTAGAGCCAGCAGACATGGTTTGTGGAGTGTTTCTGCCACCTGGTGGCTAAAATTAGCAATTACACCCTGTTAATTTAAATTCTTTCGTTAGCATCAGTTTAAATTATTACTTCCTTTTTGTAACAGATGCATCATTAAAATCATCTTTGACAGTTTTTTCTTCTCATGACCTGTAACCTGTGATGTTCATACTTACAGGTTATTCAGAGAGAGCTCCATTCATCCACAGGATGGATTGTATGGCATCAGAAACTCTGGAACCAAAACATCAAAGGTAAGAAATAAAAAGCTGCTTTGTCTTTAATCTAAAGAGGAAAAAAACTTTTAAAAACTGCAGATCACCTTAACAGTGCTGGACAGAAATGACTGCAATAGAAGTCTTTTTTCTACACTCTGGTTTCTCTAATACTTTACCAAACACTTATGTGAATATTAGATTTAAAAATGTTTTTAAATACAAATTTTGTTAGTCAAGTCACTTCAAACTAAATAAATCGTTCGAACATAACAAATTGCATAAATCAAGCAGGCTCTCACAAAAACATGTAAGTTATTTCCACTTCTTTAGTTAAATGTAAAAAAATACCAAAGAAAACAGTTTGACAGATATTAGCTAAAAAAATTGGAAGAGTACAGCATGATGTAGGAAATCTGAGCAAGCTGGACATTGTTATATAAAAAAAAGTACAAAAAAGGGAAAATGTCAAATTAATTTGTAAAATCAGACATTTACATTATTTTTAAACCAGTTAAACAAAATAAATTTTTAATTTTTAAAGAAATTTAAAATAAAATGACAAAGTGAAAATACATGTATAGCCATGACAATATGAAAAAATACATTTTTAAAAATGAAAAAATAAGTTTTAAAAAAGGGCAGATGTACAGTATGCATGATTTTAAAAACAAACAAATAAATGAAAAAAATATAATATATTAAAAGATGGCAAATTAAGTTTTAAAAAAGCATGTAAATACAATATTTTAAAACAAAAATAAAAAGTAAAAAAAAAAATCAATGGTATCTAACAAACTAATTTTAAAAAGCAGGTATATAAAACAAAGAAATGACAAAAAGAAGTAACACACATAGTGTTTAAGCAGCAGGAAAAGGGGGTCTAATAATCCAATAAAGTTTATTGTATCTCTTTTATTATTGCTGATTTAGTTCTTATGTTATCAGATTAAACTAAATGTCTGATAACATAAGAATTAAATCAGCTAAAGGGGTTTAATGTTCAGTGGGTGCAGTTGAAACTACCACCACTACTACTACTATTACTAC
>CM047993.1:25387075-25402344 GCA_026261665.1 Melanotaenia duboulayi
ATTAAACATTAGTTTTAGATTGAATTCTCAAATGGCCATGACTACATGGCAGGTCCATAAAGCCTGTCTGTTTTATGACTTGATGTAATTTTCACACAGCCTGTCAGCATGGAAGAGGCCTTTAAAACTACACTGAGTATAAATCTAGTGTCACTATTTTCTAACTTTTCCTGTTTTCAGTGGCAGGGATTTATCTGGGAGCTGTCCTCAGCTTCGATCATCACTGTACTCCATTTACCCACCTGCACCAGTCCAGATTAAATAAAGCTCAAGGTCATACTGTTATTTTAAGAAAAGCAGTTTATTATCTCCAGTACGATGAACTGTGCTGCGCCCTGGAGGAAAAACAACTTTCTGCTTTTCAGAGTCTGGGAATTCTGTGTTTCATGTGTTGAAGGTAAAATGAATCGCCCTGGTTGTGGCCATGTTTCAGTTTTTAATAGACTGAGAGTAGCGCTGGGCAATATGACCTCAAATCAATATCACAATTAATTGAACATATTACCTTCATTAATTAGTAATTATTGTATAGTTTTATTCTTAGCCTTCATAGCTAACGGTTTCTGTTGCAAATATTTTCACAATAAAAGAGCAGATTAATTTTAAAACAACTGAAAGGAACCACACAGTTTAACTATATATGGTCATTTATTGAATATTTTTAAAATATTAAGAAAAATAATTTAAATTGACATGAACACGATTACGTCGGTTTTTGGCTCTGAATGTTTTTCCATTTTATTTTCGATTAATTGCTCAGACCTAACTGCCTAAAAACTGAGGAAGCTGAACAACTTAAGACAAGTTTTATTAAGCAACTTAATCTTTATTACCGACAGGCTTAACCATTCAATGTTCTGTCAAATTTAAGGTTATTTTTAGTTATTAGAGTTTTGATGAAGTGAAAGTTCAGTTTCAGTTGTAGTTTCCCTTTTTAAAATAAAAGGACACTTTAAACTATTGGTTCCCAAACTAGGGGCCCAGACTGACGGGGGACAGCAGCTAGGCTAAATAAAACATTTTTTTTGCACTACTTGTAAAACAAGGACATTTTTAACAACTGGGGGAAAAAAATATGACGAGCATATCTTGCCCTGGTCTTGACCACATAATTATTCAAGTAATGGTCAATGGTAGGTAATGAAGCGAGACCTCAGTGTCGTACATCTCAAAATCTTAGTGTCTTGACAGTATGACTAAGATTATTTTGTGCTTCATTTCTTTATACTTTTTTTTTTTTTTTTTTTGTAAATGTTGGGGGGGGTTGACACTATTTATAAAAAAAAAAGGGGGGGTCTTGCAGAAAATGTTCAGGCATCACAGCTTTAAACAGTGATACTAGAAATAAGTGAAACTTTAGAAGATAATGAAGTGTTCTTAATGTCTTTTTTTTTTCTCTTTTACAATAGACTTTTCATTAAAAAAAAAAAAACATGGATTATAAATGCATTGAATTTTATAGCTTCAAATACTGACCAGCTTCCCTCTTGATGTGAAACTGAGTTGAAGCTGAATGAGATATTTATTGCAGCTATGGAGATGGTCACCACAGATGATATTTAAAGTAAAGCTAGCGTGCACATCATCATGTGACCTTGTTAAAAGCTGAAGTTTTTGCAGTTTTTGGACTGTAGGGACCATATCCTGACTATTGGATGGGATTGTACAGATTTGGCGCTTGCTGTGAAAAATGGCTGAAATGAGAAGCTGGAAACAGCCGAAGACAGTGGAAAATGTTCTGGCTGATTCCGCTCTACCACTGAACGTACATTTGCTTAGTCCTGTCTATTACGCCGGTTCCCCAGTTGCTGATTTTAGGTTTGAACATGTACAGCTAGATTTGAGGTAATGTGACGCTTGAAATCAGCATTTTTGTCTCTAGACATCTCTGGCCACTGCCCTGCAGGCTGTACCCAGAGGAAAGTTGGCCCTCATTTTGAAACGGAACCCTCTTGGAGTTGGTTAAAATGCTAATTTTGGGGTTCCCCAAACTTAAACTGAGCTGTTCGGATCTTGCCAGGTCCACTTTGTTTTCCTCACGTGTGCCTGTTTTCCTCTGTAGGTACCAAGACAGACTGTGAAGCCAATCAGTTTCAATGTGGAAACGGGCGATGCATCCAGTCCGTGTGGCAGTGTGACGGAGACGAGGACTGTACCGATGGCAGTGACGAGAGCTCATGTGGTAAGAACCACTTCTTTTACTCAGTTGTCAGCTTTATCATCTGCAGAACTTAAACTAGTTATGTCCAAAGTCTGTCTTCAAGGGCCACTGTCTTGCAGGTTTTTGATGTTTCTTGCTGCAGCACACGTTAATCAGATTAACTGGTCAACATGCTTGAGCAGAGCCTGATAACAAGCTGTTGAAGACAACCATTTAAAATGAATTGGGTGTATTGGAGCAGGAAACCTGCAAGATTGCGTCTCTTGAGGACTAGAGTCGCCCATCCCCGACTTAAACATAATCTTTAATGCTGATGTGCCCCATACCTCTGTTCCATCAAGGTCCTTTGTGTTTGCAAACAAAACTTTTTCTGTTTTCAATGACATTTCTATAAAATAAGTCACAGCCATTGCTCAGTTAGGCCTCTTACAAAGATTAGTCATGAAGCCATTTGGTGCAAATATTGACTGATTGCAGGGTTTGTAAGAAATGCTTTTTCCTCACTTATTGACCTTGGAGTGTATTTTTTTTGGAATGAAACTGTATATTTACAGAGCTATGAAGGGAATGTGTATCTCCATTAAAACTGTTGCAACAAGTACAGGTACAAATAAATTTTACAAAGATTAATTTTGCATGTCAGAAATACAAGTAGATTTAAGTTCAAAACACTTGTCCCACATTTTGCATGCGTACTCAAGGTCCAACAGATTTGTGATTGCTAGTCAGTCACAGAGAGGAGGGTGAAGGTCCCGTGTCCACAACCAAACTTTACACTGTATGGAAAAGTACCGCTATGAACATCTGACTCTCACAGCTTCTTAAAGATAAGAGGGTTTACGGATAAATAAAACATTTAAGAACTCTTAGTGGAATTCACTGATAGACATGTTTTTTCCATCTCCAGAAGGAAAGTACAGAATTTTTACTTTTTAGGAAGCTATGATGGTCAGACTGGCTTTGTTGTGGTACTTTTCCACACATAAAACTTGGTTGTGGACCTTTAACCTCCTCTATGACTGATTTAGAGAAAGCTGATTGGTTCTTGAGTAGACATGGAAAATGTGGGACAAATATTTTGTACTTAAAATGTATTTGTACTGTCTGAATTTCAGAATGAATCTGTACTTGTATATTTGAGATGTTCCTGTACTTATTAAAGACACCAGTAATAAAACGTATGTGCCTATTTCAGCCCAGTGAAAACCCTGCTTAATATTTATTTGTTCACTAATGAACAAAAAAGTCTGAGTCCACCACCATCAGATTTATTTAGTCAAAGATTTAGTAAGCGCTGGTTAAAGGTCACATGTTTCAGCGGATAAAGTGAAGAACTTGGCACTTTGGTTGAATCTTTCTCACTCCAGCGCCACACTTCAGCTACTGATGAATATTTATGCAAATGAATATTAATATCAAGCTGAAATGCCTACCCGGTGAGCTAACTGAAAATTCAGGGTTGGCCTTAATAGCTTCCTGTGCTACATGGTAGCAGTATTTACTGAACCATGTTTCTGTAGTCTGCATTACAGACTCCAGCAGGTGTAGAAGGTGGTGTTGGTGCCTCATGTTTTTTGGTTTTTAGAATATTAGTAGTGTTTGTTTTTTAATTAACTGAATAATACATTAAATAGTGAAAGTATGCTGAAGTCTTTAATTATGGAAGTTTTGCTGTAGACAGAAATAATTAAAAATGTATAACAACCATTTTCATTTAATTCAGTTAGATCTCTGGTAGGATTCATGACTCGAGCTCTGCTTTGAGGAAACCTACAGTGTAGTTTTAGCATAACCACAGGACTTCCCAGAATCCCTCGGGACACATGCAATGTGGTGATTTGAAGGTGGCACATAGAGCAGAGCTAAATATAAATGTTTGCGTGTCCAATACTTTTCATCTGGGTCATTTTATAGAGTAGGGAGGGAGGAAAGGACAAGAGGGGAAATGAGTGAGAAGACAGAGAAAAATCAAAGTTAAATTATACCAACTGGTGTTGAATTATATATATCTATAATTTATCCATCCTCTCAAAACTGTTTAACAAAAATTTAACTTGAACAAAAGTCCAAAAATGCATGTCAGAGAGGAGAAATGACCACATGGGCTGAGAATTTAGGCAAATGCACCTTTTTTTTTTATTTTTTTTTTTTTTTTTTGGACAGAATCTCAGTCTTTTGCCTATAAGAGCCCAAGAGGACAGTCCCATTATTTTGTTGGTGTTTTAATTAAAGCGTTGGATTTGTTGCCAGCAGTCTCCACTGCTTCATTTGTTCAGCCACCTTTCAGCGTTGGCGTTGTTCAGGCAGCTGTAATTGGGCATATTGCCACAAAATTCAGCTTCAGATGGATTTGGATCACTTATCTGGAGACATGTGCTGTACCATGACCTAGAATAATTAAATTCATGCAACTCTCATAAATACATTGCTGTTTGCCATAGATTTGGTATCTTGCAAAACTTTTTCTCACCTCTTAAACATCCAGCTGTTCAGTCTCCAGCTGAACAGTTTGTCAACTTTCTGCAAAGGATGTTTTTTATTCATTTACTGTATCTGAATCTTGGTTGGTTCTTTTATTTGAAAGAAAAATTTGGAAACTTACTCCAAAGTTGGTGCTTCATGCTTATACAAACTGTCTTGTGGCTTTTTTGAAAGCATACTGTCTTTGGAGATCAGAACGTATTCAACTCTCAGTCCAAACAGAATTGAGAAGCACAGATGTGTGAAGAATAAGAATTTGAGTTTAAGTTTGGCAAACAAACAAAAAAAAAAAACATTAATGAGTCCCACTGCAACCTGCTTCTGTTGTGGCTCAGATTAAAGTCGACCACATTAATATTCCAGTCAGAAACTGGACCTAATAAATCCAAGTCAAGTTATCTGAAACATTTTTTGACATGTTTTTCATCTTTTGTCTGGTTTTAAATTGCGTTTTAAAATGCATGAAGCTGACACATTTCCACAAGTTAAATAATGTCTAAAGCATACATGGTCAGAATTTTAAAGTACATTTGTGTCAATCCTTCATGTTTCATTAAAAATAAAAACTAGCAGTCGGCGTAAATCAGAGGTGCAGGCTAGAAAATCAAATTGTTCTCATGAACTCTGGTCTTTGCTGATACACAGTATAATGAATCATCCTCTCTTCCCTCTTTAAATTCCAGTCAAAAAGACGTGTGCAGAAGTGGACTTTGTGTGTCGCAATGGCCAGTGTGTCCCAAAGCGGTGGCACTGTGATGGGGAACCAGACTGTGAGGATGGCTCTGATGAAAGCTTAGAAATCTGCCGTAAGTAGAATTTTTGTCCCCATCTACCGAATTCAGGTTTAAGTCTGAATGTTTGCCATCAGATACGTTGGCTTTTCTTTTGAAAAGCCAAAGTAATGATGTGGTCAGATATTATTTACAATCAATTTTCGTTAACTGGATCTCAAGACAACAACAAACATCAATTTGTGCACTGTGAGAAGCAGCTACAGGATCTAATGGTCACAAGAATATCAGTCTTGTTGCACTCAAAACAGCTGGTTTAGATTTCTGTTTCAAACTGACAGATTCTGTACTGGTAGACCACTTGATTTCTGGACTGCGGGAACAGCTGAATAGTTTAGTTTTGGTGGTTTTTCTGTATCACTGAATACTGGGTGGTCTACCAGCTCATACTGAGGACTGATTTATTTTTATTTATTTATGTCCTGTGCCACAAAACCTGCTGCATGTTTAGCTGCTGCACCACTAAACATGCAGCAGAATAGCTGTGTTGTTGGAAATGTAGAGTGGTGAAAATGGACAACATTCACAGTGAAGCTGTAGCAGACGTTGAAGTTAAACTTGACGCAGAAAAACTGGTAATTTAGTAAAAGGCCATGATATATAATCTTGGTCACACCACCCAGCTCTAATCGTTGCATAACCACAGAGCAGGACTGGACACATGCAAAGGGGGAAATGCTACTTTTTAACTATAAACAGACTTACTATTATTTAAATGCACAAATGTGCCACCTAGAGTTGCATTTGGGACTTTGGGGGCAGGATGTTTTCCTCCCATCATTCAAACAAATCTCAATGCACAAATCTGTCAGGCTATTGGACACTTTTTTTAAAGAGCCATCTGAAAATGAGCTGTAGCATCTTCTACTTTATTCAGCAAGGATGGTTGCTGTTAACACTTCGTAGCTTTAGCTTTCGCCTCTCCTTTGCTAGCCTTTTTATAAACAACCCTGAGGAAACCCTGGAGTCTGTCGGAGACAGATTGAGAGACTGATTGATTAGAGGCCCCAGAACTGAAGTCTTTATAGTGCTGTAGAAATGTGCTCCCTACTTTGTGATTAATTATTTTGGCTGCATCTGCAAACACTGCTGTACTGAGGTCAGCAGCTCCTTTTTCTTTATAGATTAGTTTGATAAAATGTCTCCATTCAGCATTTAGCTTGGTAACAAGTCACATAATGGAGATTAATGTTTAATGAACATCGGAATAAAACCAGAACTTGTCTTGTATACACGTGCTCCCTATATGCTAAAATCTCCATGGCTATAAATTAACTTTTTTTTTTTTTTTTTTTTTTTTTTTTCTTCTTCTTCCCCCGTAGCAGAAACTAGTATTCTTCACTGCAAAGAAAGCGACCTAAAAGGGTTTTACAGCCTGCATGGACTCACATCCTTGTTACTAATTATTCATAGATATTATAGTGGATAAAATGTGGGCTAATTGGTCTGTGTCGATTATAAAAATGGTCTGATTTGAAAACGGAAGCAATCTGGCTTGTACTGGGTATTGTCTGTAAATATTTTATTTTTTAAACCACTGTTTAAATTTAGATGTGCCATTTTTACACAAACACTGTTCCCACATTTAATTGTACTGTTTAAACACATTAACTAAAACAAGCTGATCAAAGTCTTTTCCACTGCCAGCAGTAACTGCTTAGTTCATGCTCTGAAGAGTGAAGTCGGAAAGTTTGTCTCATGAAATCATATTCTAAGTGTCAGTTTAGTCCCATTTCATTACAGGAGTCCAGCTTAGGATGCGATGGTGTGGTTGCGTCTCTACAACCAGCTATAGGTGCATTTGCCACGTAATAATGTGACAACATAGTGGTGAGATGCCTCCCTTGAGCCATGACGAAGAATACAACACAAATTAAGGACCAGTATAGTGAACACTTTTGTGGTGGTCTTGACATGTGGTTTTAAACAAAGCGAATGGTATGTTTAAACATGGTGCTGTTCCCACTTTCTTACTGCTGAGTTGCAGGAAAAGTGATCATTCTTTCAACCAATAGATGGATTACCATGCATCAAGCTCCAGTCTTTAGGGTGGGATTGCAACTCCAGTGAAAGGGTCGCAAAAAAAGTTGGATATATTTGCACCCTTCACAGTTTTTGCCTGCAAGAGAACACGCGTCCTGTACCAACCTTGGATCCCTTGGTGGAAATGGGACTTGTGTGCAGCTTAAGGCTGTATGATTAATCATTTTTAACTTGCATTTATAAACATTACAAGTAGCAAATTGCAGAAGTACATCATCTAATTTTCATGTTACATGGTGCCTGATCCATTTTCACACCTGCAGCATCCAGTTTACACCACAGTTTGCAACAGTTAAGTCATTTAAACATCACGTGACGACTGCAATCTGCTGTGAAGTCACATTTTCAAACCTCATCATAGGCTAATTTTCCATAAATGACTTAAATGCTGACAAACATAGATGATAGAAATCAGTCCAACGTCTGAAATGTCCTGATGAAGTAAATGAAGATGGTCTCGCTGAGTGGAGTCGCTCTAAATATTAAAGTTCAGCTATCGGATAAAGTGTTGGAATTAATTAAATCTACACTAAATATCTGATCCATTTTAAGCTGTAATATGACTATCTGAACAGTGATGCTGTACTTGAATAATAAAATAAAAATATGAAGTAATTGTAGAAATGTAAATCTAAAATTTAATGTGAAAATTAAACTAGCTTTTCTAAGTGTTTGGGTCGGGCCACCACTCTAATATGACAATGGTGGAAACACTTTTTTCTTTTTTTTTTCTTCTAAGCTTCTGTGTAGGTCCCTGATTCAAAATAAGTTTGGTAAATTTTAACTTCATTTTTTTGTTTTTAACATTTGTCTTTATGCATGATGATGAATTAAACATTTTGGTGTTTTTTAGTTTTGGTTCAGGCTTGTTGAAGGAGAGAAATGTGACTGTACTGCATTTCCTCACCACGCTCAGAACCTCAGCTGAGGTAGAACTAAAATAAAGCATGCTATCGGCTCAAAGTGAGCCGTTCCACATCATGTTATAGAAAAGCGCCATTAGTTGCTTTGAAAGTGTGTTTAGTGGTGAAACAAATGCCTGACTGTGCAGCCTGACGTGGGGCTGCTGCAGATTTGTTATACTTGTAAGTAGACATGTTGCCGTTTGGACTAAAGGTGTGTGTTATGTGAAGGTCTCTAGCGGCATTCCTCCTCGTGTGTGTGTGGGTGTGGGGCGGCTCTGAGTTCCAGTCATTGCTACACTGGTGTACGTGTCAGTCAGCCCAGCTTCTGTTGTCACTGCTGTTTGAGCAGCTGTTAACATTTGACGTGGTAGCAGGAGACAGAGTTGAATGTTCACGTCTCCTTCATGTTTATATGAAGCTGTATTTTCCTCCAAGTTGAAGTAATTTTAAGTTAATTTTAAAATGCAGTGTAAGTCCTTGACTTGGGTAAAAGTTATTGCCTGAGGTGCTGACTAACAATTTGTTTAATTTCAACAGAAATACTTTACAAATTGCCCACAGTAATTTAAACAATATCAACCTAATAAAATGAAAGATTTAACCTTCAATGTCAACTATGTTTTATTCTTGTAAACAAGATTTTTTTTTTACTTTACAAAAGCAGCTTTTTGTTCCTGTAAGTTTTTCCAGTGTTTCCATCGTGCCAGTGCTAGGGGTGTGCAGTCATAGCTACCTCACGATTAGATTACAAATCAGGCTGCCTGGATTTGATTATTAAGATTATCAGGATCTTAATGCACATATCCAACATTATTTCATGGATTCTACGGGAAAGATGTGTTAGCAATAGTTAAGAGCAACAATAGGTGTACTGTTGGTTTGACATACCTTGTCAGAATAGCTACCGTTGGTTAATGCACTTGTGTGGCACGGAAAACTGCAAACGACCCCTAAATTCACCACAGACTACTCAAAAACTGTTGGCACCCAGTTGACTGTGACGCCATAAGTTAGTTTAGTGTATCATATTGCATTTTAACTGCACGTTGCTCCAGAGCATCTCTTGTCTGACAAAACTTGAGGAGAAATAGAATAAAAAGCTCAGATGAATTGTATAAAACTGTACTTTTCTGTTTAATCTTTTGGCAACTGAGATTGTAATGCCACTGTAACAGATTTCGTAGCATTAAGTTATTGGCGTCCGCTGTTCTCTCCCAAACTGAGATTGAACGTGTAATGATTAACTTTGAAATAACTACTGCTAAATAAAATATTAAATAGGATTTTAGCCTATCAAAGATGAATTAATGCCGTTTTGATGAAGTAATTTAAACCGGCAGACAAGGCTGTGGTATTCTGCTATTCTGACCATATATGTTAACACCGGCAGCTTCTCCTCCTCCAACCTGGGCTGAGATCACATGAGGTGCTGCTGAATGTTTGTACCATTATTTTATTTAGGCTTTAAACAACTTGAATATGGAATAAGTTTTGTCCATGCCTGGTCTGTTCTCATGTCCATAAAAACTAAAATGTTTCCTAACGCTTGCCTTCAAAGCTGAGTAAATCTCACACTGTGGCTGAAAGGCCAGCTGCTGCCTTCTATTTCTGTTTACTGTTTGCCGTCCGGCGCTTCAGGGGGATGGACCGGTCTGTCTCCTTAATGTCGGGCGACATGCGCCACTTATGTTCTTTCCATACTTGGCAGCTGTGTTTCTGTCAATATGAAAAATAATGAATTGTTAAACATTTACAAATCATAATTAAACAGGCACGTCACATCCATTAAAATCTATTTTAAATACCCCTAGCCAGTACCAGGTTGGATCTCCGGTCCTTCAGACTGGTTCTGATTCTTGGTATCATAGATTCAACAAGGTGTCAAACCTTCCTCTGAGGTTTTCTTCATATCAACATGACAGCATTACACAGTTGCTGCAGCTTTGTCGGCTGCATCCATGATGAGAATCTCCCGTTCCACCACATCCCAAAGCTGCTCTACTGGACTGAGATCTGGTGGCTGTGGAGGCCGTTGGAGTCCAGTGAACTCATGGTCATGTTCTAGAAAGCAGGTGGAGATGATCTGAGCTTTGTGACATGACTATATTTTCCCTCTTTGCACTGTTCAGTCACTTCTGCCTCTTTAGTTGGTTTCCTGATTACTTCTGTTTGACTTGCTGCATGTTGGGTTGTAAGAACGTGAACCTGAGAACATTTTAGATCGATGTACAGAAACTGGAGTTTAAAGTACGCTGACATACTGACATACTCTTTCCTTCCTTCTCCCACTAGAATAACAACTTTAATTTAGCCATAATTAGGTTCTAGGTTGTCATAAACCAGTTTTCTTTGCAGCTCCAGCATCAGGTATCAGTTCTGTTTGCTTCTCCAGCACTACGCAGAAACCTACTCTTCTGGGCAGATTTCTTTTACTTAAATGTTGAAATTCAGAATAAAGTAAAATCACCTAAAATGGACAAACTATATCAACCGTGTGTGTTTTGTTTAGACATGAGGACATGCCGTGTGAACGAGTTCAGCTGCGGAGCAGGAACGACCCAGTGTATCCCCGTGTCCTGGAAATGTGACGGAGAGAAGGACTGCGACAACGGAGAGGATGAGGTCAACTGTGGTAAGTAGAGGCAGCTTTTAAAGTCTTTATTTTTCCTCTTTACTTACAGTTTAAGATGTTGACCTTTTGATTAATCTGTACTTAAACTTTATTTGTGAAGCACAGGAAGCTAAAAGAGGTCAAATTTGAGAGCCGCTCTTTGTGTAGACCAGGGGTCCTGAAACCAGTCTTTCCCGACTGACTCGTTTACATCCTCTAGAAGAAAGCTGTGTCCTTTTAGAAAACTGAGGACCTGATGAACTTTATTTTTTTTTCTGCCTCTACAAAGAATTAACTTTGCCTAAAAGTGCTGTTAAGGAAAGATGCAGAAGGACTTGTTGGTGGGTTGGATGGATGCAGTACTTTCATATTCCAGTGGGTTTTTATTGACCGTTGCTTGCATTTCTGTGGGATATTCAAACCTGCCATACACGACTGGGACTAGGCAGTGGCATCATGATTGTTACTGACAAGTGAAACAACTTGTCTGGGGGGGGGCGCGCAACTAATGGGCACAAATGGATCATTTCCAAATGGGTCATACTGCAGACATCCTCTTAATGTAAGACTTAAACGGTCAGAATCTTCATAAATAGGGAGGTTAAAGTCATGTTTGGTCGATTCGGTTCACAGTTATGTCTACATGCTAAAAGAGCTAAAAAAGATGCCAATTCAGATTTTTATTATGTCATGGCTAATAACTAATAAAACAAATTAAGGTTAATTCTTCAGATTAGTCTGTTTCCAAAGTGTTCATTTTAACAACCCTAGTTTTTTTACATTGGTATCGGGTTCTATTGTATCGGAACACTTTTTTTTTTAATTTTTAATTTTTTTTTTTTAGTAATAAAGAGTAATACTGCATTACTGTGTTGTGGATAAAAATGGGGCCCTGCAGAAAAAGTTTAGGAACCACTGACAGTACATGCTTTACATGAGACTGACTTCTAAGTAACAGTGGGGAAACGTAAACTTTGACTTTTTCTGCCATGGTACTATATTTAGCAATATGCAACACGACCGCATCCATGATCGCTTTCCACTTTGATTCAATTAATCTAAAAAGTTATTATTTTTTTTATTATTATTTTAACAATGTATTACTTGTTCNTTTTTTATTATTTTAACAATGTATTACTTGTTCAGTCTGAGGCCACAAAACTAAACAATTTTAAAACAACATGGTGCCTCATCAGGAATGAGCTGTTCCTCACTAGCTGCCATGTTTTTTGCTTAGCCTGCTTTCAAATACGGAAGCCTAAGGAGAGCAATTTTTAAAGGGGAAACATCCTTATTTTCACAGCAATAAATCATAAACTGTAATTAAGAATGTGTTATAAAACTGATTTTAGCATCCAGCCCACACACTCCCACTAGGAGACGACCCACATTAGGGGAACTGTTTTCAGGTCACTGTGTGATAAAGGGGTCCAGTGGATGGAGATTGTGCATGTGGTCATGTTGCAAATTGCTAAAGATCGTGGTGCCTGTTTGTGTTAGAGAAGCTTGGCTTTTCTCGCATACTGAAAAATTTACACCCCAGGAATGAACTACTAAGCTGGAAATATTTTGCTGAAGTTGCCTTGTCTCTTGATTTTTAAGCTTTGTCAACCAGCCTTGGTGTAAGAGAATGAGCAGATGTATAAAGGGTGTTCCCAACAGGATGTTTGTTCTGTAACAGGACTAATCCAATCACCGTATTTGATTTGTAATGTTGCTTTTCTCACTAAACCACCATTAACGCCATTCTGTGGAAGGCATTTGATAGAGATGGTAATTATTTGATAGCTGCTGACTTGTTAGGCAACATGTGCATCAAATCACTCAAAGAAGTCTAAAGAGTTTTCATGTGGTTAAAATTAAGTCACATTTTGACACAAATGGAAATGAATTAGGGCAATAAGATTAAAGAATTTCCCCGTGGCATTGTTTTCTCCTCTGCTTTTTATTTAGTTGTGTAGTCTGGGGTCTTCAACCACCAGCCTAAGGGGCCAAAAGTAGGTTCCACATGTGTCTTTGGCTTATTTTAGATGGAAAAATGTTATCTTGAACTTCCTGTATGACAGTCTTGTCATCTCCAGTGTAAGCAGTAACTCATTTCTTTATAAGCTGCTTGTAGAGCTCACCTTATTAGCAGAGTCCAGCATTGTCTGTATGGTCTGATCTGTATATTACACTTGATGGCTCAAAATAGTTAAGACTACAGTTCTACAACTTATGTTGGGCTCACACAAACGATTTTCACGTTTACAAATTAAAAACTAAAAGTCTTTAGAGAATCTTAGGAGTTTTACTGGTGGCTTCAGTCATCTTGATCGTTAGGTTTAAGCTGGTAATCTGTGCTGTTTGACGTCAATCTTTCCCTAGTCTTGGATCTGCAGTGGACTGGAGCGGGTGGTTATTAAGAAGTAAATGTTTGCTGTGGATTATTTATGTTACAGTATCATCTAACAAATAAGAGAAGAACAGAAAACTAATTCATCCCTCCGGATTCTGATTAGCCGGTTTAACACCTGGTGGAGATGCAAAGCCACACTTAATAATGATGTATAATTCCCTGAAGGGAAACGCTCCCCTTGTTTGCTTTGCTGTTGGTAGATCAGCCCTGTTCGATACCAACGGTCCGAAATATCACAAAAATTGCTAAAAGAATCTAGTTGCAGTCTTGAAAATGGTGATTCAGTCTTTGTCAAATCTCAGTCTGAGACTTAAAACTCTAAACATTTGTCTTTAGATGTGAGCTGGTAGTTTTCTAGAGTCTTTTGCAAATCCTTTAAGTCTTCTGGTGTAAGCCCAGCATTAGTTTTAGAAAGTAAATGATAAAAGGTTTACCAGTGTTTAGTATGGAAGTTGACAAGATCACAAGATATGCAGACTGCCTTCGCTGGCTCTCTGCATCCGACATGCTCTGGTGTGAGTTGACGTGCATCAAAAGTTGGAACGAATCCGCGGAGCAGCCGGAACGCAGCACTCACAGACCCAGTGGAAAGTGGCCATTAGGTAGGTCAGAAACTAGTAGGACTAGGCTGCTATGTTAATGCCATTTAACAAGAACAAAACAAACTGGAGGCAAGTCCACTCAGCCTTTAGCTTAGCATCACTATGGGTTTTCTCCTCACCCCACCCTGTCTTCGTGACAATACTCCACCTTTCTCTGCTGCGACAACTTTTGCAATACACATGCTCTCTGTGGTTTGAGATGTGTGGAGGCTTGATTATGCAGCGTGCCTGAATCTGTTTGCTATTGGTTGGGAGGAAGTGTAGTGACTGTAGTATTAAGCTACATGAAAAAGGTAAGGAAAGGGTGTTTTTGTATTGAACTTTTTATCAACCCTCTAACTTTTCCCGTCTATCGCACCACTCTATCAAATTTAAATAATGAGTTATCTTTTGCATACTAGGCCCAAAAATGCACATATCAAATCTAAATTGGAAAAAACTGACTATTTATGGCAATAAAAATCACAGACTTGCTGTTTTTGAACTTGAAAGGTAAATATGAGTTGTAAAGGCATGAGAAGGTAAAATTGAAATATAATAGGGCTGGGCGATATGGCCTAAAAATAAAATCCCAGATTTTTTTTTTTATAACCAAATTCGATTTCCAATTTTAATCTATTTTTGTTTTTTTTTTTCTTCTTCAAAACATAAATAAACTTATTAAACATTTACTTGTTTATATAGATGAATGCCAGCAAAAATAAAGCATTTAATGTCATAGCTTTTCCACCATATAAACAACTTCATATCTTACATAAAAATATACGACACAATGCATCTATGATCTTTCCATCTGAGTCCTTCCTACAGGATCCACTGCAGAAATAATTCCCCTGATGAAGGTTGTCTCTTAACTAGGGTTTGTGGGTTAAGTTCACTTTACATGGGCTCATAGAAAGCAGCATTTCTCACTGCAGTTATACACACAGCTAAATCCCACTTCACGGTCACTTCACTGAAAATCTGTCAAACACCGTTCTGATGTGGAAGGAAGGCCAAGTCTGCTGCCAGCTATCTGTGGAAAAAAATCCTAATTTTCTTAAAAATAAATCTCCAGAAATGGAAAATTCGATTTATCGTTTTTATCGATTACTCGCTCAGCCCTAATATTATTCCACATAAACATGCACTAAAAGAAATTGCACTTGAAAGATCTTTTTATGCTCCCTTGCATACATAAATAGGCACGTCAATTTCAAATGTTGTCATGCGTTGCCATCCTCATGCTTCCATGTGTCTTTTACGTTACCGTGGTTAAGTCAGTTCCTCCACTAGTG
>CM047993.1:25421542-25437420 GCA_026261665.1 Melanotaenia duboulayi
TATGTTGCAGGATGGATGCTGGATTAGCCGTTGATGCAAAAGTTCTGTAGTGCGTCTTTAAAGAATAGTTTCTAGAACAAGGAAATATAATCCAAACGAGGCTGATAATTATAATTAAGATAATTAAGAATGAAGTCTGTTTTTTAATACCTGGATCATATGAAACATCTTTCCACATGCAGTCATGGAAGCACTGTGTGTACATGTGTGAACAATTTGAACATTGAGGTGATGTTGATGCTGTGGTTCCAAAGATATAACTGCTTTAATCATGGCGTGCAGAAGCTTTAATTATATACAGCAGACTTTACATTATGTTAATATTATTCAGATTTCAACTCAAATTTATTTCTATAGTACAAATTCGCACGTAATCTTAAGGCACTTTTATAGATACAATCCAGTTAATTGTAGTCATAATCCATTCATTTATTCTTCGTACAACTTAGTCCATTACAGGTCGTGGGTAAACTGGACCCTATCCCAGCACTAANCACATTTATTCTTCGTACCACTTAGTCCATTACAGGTCGCGGGTAAACTGGACCCTATCCCAGCACTAACAGGTGAGAGGCAATTGTTGTCATAATCCAATCAAAACAAATCCCTTATGGTCAACTTTTGTCCATTTTTATATCAACTATGCCTGCTGAGAAAGGGAGACCTAAGTGAACATGTCATATATAGTAATTACACATGAAAAAAGATAAAGAATGAAAAGACGAGTGCATCGTGGTATGTCCCCCAGTAGTCTAAGTCATCCTTGTAGTCTACTGCTATAGGCTAAGGGTCGCCAAGCCAACCCTACGATTTATTTAAAGGGAAAGATTCAAACTATCCTAAATGTAGAGAAAGTGTCTGCTTGCTGAACCCAAACAGGGATCAGCTGGACTCCTTTCAGATCATTAATGGGTCAGAACAATCAGGAGCTGCAGTAGTCCAGTCTAGGAGTAACAAGACTTGNGATCAGGAGCTGCTGTAGTCCAGTCTAGGAGTAACAAGACTTGGAGTTTTTCTGCATTACCTGGAGGTAGGATGTTCCTCATGATGGGGAATATTACGTAGGTGGAAAAAGGTGGTGCGAGAACCTGTTAAGTTAAATTGAGTTAAACTGCCATGGCCGCCCAGATTCTTCTTTAATAATTGGATTGTTTGAAACTGTAGTTTTAAATGTGACAGCTATGCCGAATAACTCTTCTAGAATCAGTGCTTACAGTAATATGAACATCTTTAGTCCAGCCTGTGTACTTTTCCGTTTCATTGTGTGTTTTGGACTTTGTCAAGTTGTACAGAGACTTATGCTTTATAGTGAGGAATAGAAAAGGATTGTGTGTGTTCTTTATCCAGGACAGAGTCTTCTGGACAGATGGAGAAAATGAAGCCATCTACGGTGCCAACAAGTTTACTGGCTCTGATGTGGTGACGCTGGCCAGCAATCTGAATGACCCCCAGGACATCATCGTCTACCACGAGCTGATTCAGCTGTCTGGTAAGAACTTGCTGAGTGGGAATCGCAGAACGATATTAAGTTTGTTTGGCTGAGAAACTCCCCCCAAAAAAGGCTGATCAGCTTAAAACAATTTGTTTTGGAAAATTTTGTTTTTATGGAGTCACTTAAGTAGGTCAACTTTAAGATGTTCCTCAGTTTCTGCACTTTTTAACTTTCTTTTCTTTGTGCATGGTCAGCTAACCAGAGTTCTTGTGTGCAGGTACTAACTGGTGCACAGAAAGAGGTGAAAATGGAGGCTGCAGCTACATGTGTCTGCCAGCACCACAGATCAATAAGCATTCGCCCAAATACAGCTGCGTGTGTCCAGAGGGACAGGAGCTGGCTGCTGATGGCTTACGATGCAGACCAGGTGAGTCGCAGCATGTAAAATACACACACACAAATATCTGAATTACTCATACAGTTTGCAAGCATGACTAATTGTAAATAGGCCACTGAGTTTATAAGATGTTTAATCTGTTTTTAGATTAAACTCTGAAGCAGAATACTCCTATTTTCTGACAAATTTTTAGTTTGCGAAACTTCTTTCTAGTGTTTTCTTTATATAAAAATGCAGTTTGGGCAGAATATGTTTTAGAAAAGCGCTGAAGTTAAAAACTTTAAGGAGGTTGACATGAATAGAAGCAGAATGGTGGCGCAGGAGGTTGCTGTGCTGGCCCTGGAGCCTCCACCCAGCTAGCTGTGCTCATAAACCTACAGTTAGAGGCCCTCAGGATTCCCAAACCATCTTCAGGATCTCCTGATTGGTTGGCATCTTTAGAAAAGATACCAGTCACACTGGCTGCTAATAAAAAGTCAGTTTAATTTGGAGTCCTGATCCAAACTCAGATACTAACTGGACTGAAGTTGACTGCTTGTTACGCAGCACTGATGTCTGTAAATTTGTTGAACACAGTGAGGTTTATAAGTTCCAGGTATTCAGTGGCGGAGACGACCAGTAATCCATCGATCCACTTCATAACTAAATGGTTTGGCTCTTAAACACAGTACAGCTGGTGTTTAATACTGTACATAATATACAATCTGTTTAAAGGCAGTCCCTAGCTTTCCCCGTGCTTGCTCTGGCATGCTTCAGTGGTGTGTATGTTTCCTGTACAAATTCTTGTTTTCCGTCTGTATCCGTGCCAGCTCCAAACCCAGCTGTTTGTGTTGGTAGTCTGACAACTTAACAGCAGCTGAGTCAGTTTGATGTGATCCAGTTTTTCTTCTTTCCTTTGGCAAGTCAGAGCCCTTCGTCACACCTCAGCTGCAGCTCCATGTTCTCCTGCTCCATCCCTACTGTTGCTTTGTCAGTCCTTGAGTTTGATCCTCCTTAATTGTTTGCTGCTGTGCCACCTTTTAGCTGCAGTGTTGGTGTGTGCCGTCTTCAAAACTCTAAAATCTGACTGCTAGAACTGTCTGTGGTTTCAAAGCCGTGGCCATTGGCCCATTATCAGCCGACACTGTGCAGTGTAGCAGGAGTTTCTTCTGGTTGGTGTCCCAGTTTGTCTCGGATCCGTCAGATTCCCCACACCAGGCTGGAAAACTATGCCTTCATGTATCAGACTCTTGGCTCATGTTGCAAAATCATGTTGAAATGNATGTATCTCTGAAACAAAGAAATGTTGTCAAACCAACTTTTGGATGAGGTTTCCTATAACAAGCATTTGCCAAAGAATGAAATTATTCAGCCGTCCTGGTCTTTCTTTGTACCTGCTGTAGAATGAGGTGGGAGAGACTGTGTCTGCACAGAAAGTAACTTTTCTCTGGGTGGGTTTAAAAATGGTTTAAAAGCGCTGAAAAATGAGGAAATCTCTGTGTTTAACACATACGAACACGGGATGGACTGTGTGAGAGAAGCAGGTGGCTGATTTGATGTGATTTGAAGCAAACAATGTGAATGAACTGAGCTTCCCAAATACGAGCCTTGTTTGGAAACACTGCACCAGAGATGTTCACAAGTAATCTAGTCAAGTTGCAAGCTACTACAAGGTTGTAATGAGTAATGTCCCGTCTGGTCTGCTTAGAACATTGTATTGTAATATTCAAAGAATGTAAATCTACTTGTTACCCAATAGCATTTTGTAACCGCACTGAGCTCCAGCTGAACATTGCTTTACTGAATTCAGGAAAACCTGCAGATGAACATGGAAATGATCCCAGATTTGTCAATATGCTCCTTTTTATATCAAACTTTATCTATAGAACTTTTAAGACAAAAGTGCTTAAAACTAAGTGACACATATATTAACAAAGTAAAACGGAGATAAGAGCGTAACACTGATAATAAAATCTAAAAAGCAGCTTCTCCATGTGGGCGAACTCATACAGCTCTGGAGTAAAGAGACCGCTGCCACTTATTCTTTAATCCACATCTGAGTATTACTACCAAAAACAAAATTTCCTACACAAGCACAGTTCTGCTTTGAGGACAACGAAGCTCCAGTCTGGCAGCGAGCAAAAACTATGAACTGCAAGTGATGACCACAAACTCATTGCTTAAGAACAAAGGCTGCCATCAAGAAACCGTCATGTAATTTCCCTCTGAGTCTGAGATAAAGTATATATTAATTTTAAATGGTGGCAAACAGATTAAAGAAAAACATTAACGTCCTTACACTAAGACTGTGCTCCCCATCAGGACATTCCTCCAGGCCATACAGCCAGGGAAACCTAGATCTGGATAGAGGATCACCACATCAAGAGCCCGGCATGGCCAGCTCCAGATCTGAAACTGACCAACAAAAGATCACTGATGCATTTTTTTGCTGAGGAAGAGGCAGTGTTGAGGGAGTGACCAAAAGCAGATTAAGGTGTTGCCACCTAGTGGACAGGAGGACTTCCACACCCTGGAAATGTCAGACCTGTGCTGTCCTGTCTTCTGGAACAAATCTTGGAAGAAATAATTTATGTGGCATCTTTTAGGGACACCTGATTGTTTTGTAAATAGTTCTACAAAAGCCTCTTTAATATAAATGTTTAAAATAGCTTTTTACTAAATTTATATACAAGTGTTTAAACTATATTTGCATTCTAGGTTATACAAATGAAAATTACGTACACTTGTAAAGGTTGTAGTCCCTTTTTAGGTACGTTAAAACTTAGGAAGCCTTTTCTAAGTTTTAGAAATTTGCAGCGGTGCCAAACTAACTTCCTAATGGCAAGTCTGAAACGGGACTGAGTCCAAACGTTGGATATATAATCACTTGTTCCAGGACTTTGTGGGCTTGCAGTGTGTTTGTGGTGTTTGTTATATAGTTGCACTGTGGACACAGTTATGGTCTGATAACTTGTTTTTGTTTAATCTGGGCCATCCAGAACAAAAGAGGAGGCCCAAGAATGGAGTCCCTTTTTTTTATAAGTAGTATTGGGCCAAACTGCTTTAATATTGAAAACAAACGGAAATACTTTCAACATAGTTTTGTGTGTATTCTTCAATTCTTAGCTCTTCGTCAACTTGAATGCTTTTTCTTTCTAAATCTAATTGATACCAAGTGGATTTAAGTTCTGCGTGTAGTTGGGAAGTATTGGTTTAGTCATTCAGTATTATTTATTTAGCGTTTTTGTTTTTGAAAGAATATAAAGAAAATTGGAGTCCTGTCCTCATTATGCCGTTTCGCTGGGAGAAGGTTGCTTGGAAACGCTGCCGGCTGCCTCTTTGTTTTCGTCTTCAGCGGTCCAGCTCCTTTCTGTTCTCCCACAGATTAGCCTTTTCAAACTGAAGCAGCGTCAGATAGAAACCTGACAGCTGAATTCACTGCTCATACCCTCCTAATTGGACTCAAACTTAAGAACGAGACACTGGTATTCAGAGTCCAGGAGCATCTCCCTGACAACTCTGCACCACCATCCTCCAGAGTAAAGTCTGCCCAGTTGGTCTGTTTGGTTTTCTTCTTAACTGGAGCGCGAGGCTTTCTGCAGCCTGTTCTGTGTAGTGATCCTCTAACTTTGCTGTTACCTTCTTTTTCATGTCTTTGCTTCATCCTTGTATCGTGATAGTGTCTGAAAGAGAGAGGGGGTGCAGGAGGCTTGACATTCAGTCCCAGTGGAACTTTTGTCCTTGATCACTTTACTAGTGAACCCTGGCAGGACAAAAGGAGGGGAGTTAAAGTAAATGTCCAGCTATCACAGCCTGTTTATTCAGTTGGAGCCACTTTTCTATGGGATTGGGATTAATTTCTTTTCTGGTGTTTAGAAATGTTTTCAAACCTGTTACTGTGATCATGGTCTAGGGTTCAACTTTGTCTTAAAGACTGGTTACTTTTGGAATATTTAATCCAGATTTTTCTCAGGTACAGAGAGAGAAACACACTTTGTTCGCTGTGCTGTGTAGAGAGGGTGACAAAGTTCCCGTCATGTGCAGCAGCTTCTCTGGCTTCAGCTCCAGCAGCAGAAGAATTTCATGGCTGAATTCCACTTCACACACATGAGTAGCTTCTAGGTAACACCTTCAGTAAAAGTTGTGTTGGTGTTCAGGGGCCAGATGTTTAACACAACCACGTTGGCTGATTTTGGTTTGAAATTTTATCCAGTCAGTTTAAGGACCGTCTTTACATGTCTGTACATGATGCACTTTGTAGTTTTAAGCTATGTCTTATTTTGAAGGGTTGTCATCAGATTTGAGGAGATGTTCAGGTTAACAGAAGAATTAAATCCTGAGATTATTACACATTTACCTGCCGTCATCAGCTCAGATACTAAATACTTAATACTTTATTTACTTTGATCTGTTTGACATGCAGATACGCTGCTGCTGCTGTTGGCTCAAAATTTGTGTACATTTACCTTTTTTAGAAGTTTTTACTATTTGAAGCATTTTAGACTTTTGGCAAAGCTGCTAAAGAGTAGAAATCGTTTGTTTCCTTCTTCCTGCTTACAGGATCGCTTTGTATGTTTGAACCTCCTAAATGACGTATGCTTAAAGATAGACTGAAAAGGCTTAATTATCTTTAGTTTTTTTCTTTGTCTCCATGAGTGGAGAGTTGCATCTAGAAGCGGTGTCAGTGTGTAGCTGAAACAGCCACAAGGATTCAAAGAGAAACCAGAGCAGAGAACAGAAGGTGGGGTGAGCTGCAGTGAAATGATTTTTACAACCTGCCTGCTCTGCAGAAACGCAGCGGCCTTGCTGCAGCCTGAGTTGCCTCCTTACAGGCTGTTTGGGAATCTGGAGCTGCCTCCAGGCTCTTCACAGCCACTGATGAACGAACCACCCGGACTGCGGGGGGGGGGGGAGTCTAGATGTTCTTTTGTACATTTTATCAGCTTAATAGTCTTGTATTTTTTTGTATGATTTATGAAGTGTGACCTCCATAAATTGCTCGGCTTAGGTGCTGCTCAGTAATGCACATTTCTCCTTTTTACACATCCATAGGTATAGTTGTCGGGGGAGGTTGAAAGGGGCGCTTGTCATTCTAAGAGTTCCTCCACCTTCCTACAACTTGAGCCTTTTTACTAAAGCTTCATTGCTACACCAGCAGCCAACGTATTTATCCCATTTTCCAGCCGTCTCAGCTGGACTGAAAGGATCTGTATAGAATTGTTGTTGCAGCTTTGACCAGCTCTAATCTTGTTAGTGAGAGACAGTAACAGGCAGCGCTCCTCGCTTCAGGTCTGAACCCCTAAACTACCAACAAGGGATTCTTGGGGCTGCCTCTGGAGTGTTTTTAAACTGCACTTTGATTGCTACAGTAGTCTGCTTGCAGTAAAACTGTTTCCAGGCTCAGTTTTGTGAGCTGAAGTCCTTTCTGTTGCACAGTGGATTTGGTTGGACTTACTCCAGTAGTTTTAATGAAACTCTGAAGTTAATTATGAACAGCTTTGTTTACATCTAGTGTAAACAGCTGTTACCATCAGAACCACCTCCTTCCCTGATACAAAGAAAAGCAGAAACTATTCAACACTTAATTTTTGAGGGGGTTGAAATTTAAACCGTCCTGGATTCTTTAGGGCAAATCCCTGGTCTTTTGTACAGGGTACAGCCCAGTCTGTTACTGACCCTTAAAGCCCGATCGCTCCTTATAAAGACCTTAATGTTCACAAAACACTCGAAGTGTTTTACTACAAACATTGTTCTAGAAATTTTGTTAGTGAAATTTCACCTTTATTTTTTAAATCAGACATAGTTACTGACACCACATGCTTGATTCTGGTAATACATCCTGAGGGCCCTACATTTCTATAGACACCAAGAACAGAAAGTCCCCTAAAGTTAGAACACCACTGTCATAAAGAGGCAGCCAGAAACCACGTAATAAAACTTTAACAAAACGACTATCTTGTGACACAAACTAAGAAAATGGAAAGTTTTTAAATTTTGTAAATATTTTTATTTTGCTTTCTCTGCATTCAAATAAAAATGTGTGAAATTGATCATGCAACATATTTAGTTATGTACGACAAACCTGCAGTGAACCTTTCTGGAAAAGCTGCTCGCTTCAAAAACTGTCCACATGAGGAACCTCTTGGTGTGTGACTGAGGCTTCGTCTCTGAGGTAAACAATCTTATGTCCTATCGGCGTGGTTCATGGTGCTAAAGTTGATGTCTGGAGGATATGAACATGTTTCAGTAGTTCTGATTATAGTTGGCACAACTTCAGTCCCTTCTACACAGATCGGAGGGAGAAAGGATCACATTCATAAACCTGAACATCAGTAACACAGAATAAAAGAGTGAATCATTTACTGGTGAAAACAAGCTAACTCTGTCTGTCATCCTGGTTTATTCATTTTCCTCGGAGCTCTCTGGAGCAGTCGAAGCCAGTCGGTTCTTGTCCTGCTTGTTCACACCAACACTTTCACCACAATCATCACTGGTGTGTGATGTGACGTCAAAAAGCAAAATGGAGCTGTGTGGTGTCTCAGCCCCCCAGGCACTCGGCACAGTTTCAGGCCCAGGAATGTGCATAACAAATATTTATGTACTTAAAAAAACTTCAGAAACACTTTCTTTTAAGGTTTGCAAAATGGGGACGTCACACTTATAGATTTTCTCAAATAATCCATGATTTTATCATTATTACGATTATCTGTGTAAAATGACAATAACACATCTTTAGATCTTAAATTTTTATTTTTATCTATTGATGTCAACAAAATATAAAGTAAAGTAACGAAGAAATCTCTTTCCAACTAAATCCCCTTTGCTGTGAAAAGAATAAATAAATCTTACATATTAACTCTGATTTCTCTCAGAGCAAACAGATGGAAAAGCCTACAGTTGCCCTACCAGGACTTGCGAGGCTTCTTTCTGGAAACTACATAAGTGATTTTTGAACATCTTTTTACCCTGAGTAGAGAATTTAAAAATGCAGGAAACACATGGAGCTAGCTAGCTTCGCCTTCCAGCTGTTCTTTAGCAGAATAGCTGCTGTTTGACACATTAATACTGGAACGGTGGAAATAAAGAAACAAGACAAAAGTTTGGACACTTTTCCCAATAAATTTAACTGGTGGTATATTTGCAATTAGTTTCTTCTACAGACCATTACACACCGACAACCACCAGACATCGATCTCAGGAAGAGTCTGTTATGATAAATCTAAGTATCCAAGTCTAGAGTTTTTCTAGTCTACTTAATGCAGAGTTCAGTGAACGCTGCTGAATGTGTCGTGTGGTCCAGGAAAGCATACCTAATTACATTTAATTTCAGTGTTTGTATGTTTGGTTAATCTAAGGTCATTTTATCTAACGACTGAACGTTTACTTCAGCGTAAGAAGCTGGTGCTTAGCTTTCTGTGTATTTCTTTCTTTCTCTGCAACGTTTGTCATGATTTACAGGCCAGTAAGTTCTCCACAATGACCCCGTTGTTCTTTTTTATAATAAAAAAAAATCAGACCATGATCTGATCTGTTTTTTGGAGGGAATAGCTCTTCCTCTGCTGTACTGTCCTACTCCAACACGCCTCTTCTGCAACTCACTTGGAAACAAAGCAACACAAGCAGCAACGTGAGGCTGTAACTTTGTTTTCCTTCAGCGTGGAAGTTGTGTTGATCTGCTGATTTGGTTCAGACTTAATCTTTTCTAGAATGTGATCAGGGATCTTTATGATTAATTGTTACGTTTAATACTAAGATTTAACAACGAAGTTGGCTAACTGACATCCCTTTTCACTGAGCAGTTACTTTTTTGGTAAATCTACAGTTTTTCTCCAGCTGCTTGATGTTAGAAACTAAAAATATTTGGAATTTCAAACTTGTGTGTAGCATTCTCCCTCAAACACATCAGTGCTGCTCAGGAGAAGAGGTGTTGGAAAGCTGTGGTTTCTGGCATTGATGCGGATTATTTATTTGGCTCTGATCATGAAATGAGCTGATTTCCTGCTTCACTGCTGCTGAGTCTTGGTCCTGCTGTAAGGATTTTTACTATCGCAACTGTTCTTTCCTGGTGCTGCTGACTGAACCTCCAGGCGATGTGCTTTGCTGTTGCAGATCTTGGTGTCATCCCTTTGCATGATCAGCTTTTGTGTGCATCCTCGAATATTGAGCACCTGCTTAAAACCAACAGAAACTTCAGGTTTGGCTTCATGAAAACGTAATTCTGCAGTTTTTTTTTTTTTTTTTTTTNTGTAATTCTGCAGTTTTTTTTTTTCTTCTTGGGAAAAGTGGATCCTGCTTTCATCTGACAAACGTTTACTGGCTTGGTCTCCTGGGATCTGGTCTATATTCAAAGAAAGCCTACTTCGATGTCTCTGTTCGAAGTGAAAGATGTTGTGATGTTTTTAAAGTGACTCTGGGCTCTTTTCTGTGACAGACGCTTCTTCCAAAGGTCCCTCAGAGGATGGTAGGAAAGCTCTAATAAAGCCACCTCAAGGTAAAACAAAACATTCTCCACTGAGCTTGACTCCTTTTGTTTTTTTTAAAGCATGTTGGACTTTCTCCTCCCTCCCCATGGACTCGAGGTCTTTTATTTATTTTTTATGCTCTTATAAGCATGATTCCCTCATGTGTCCATGGTGCTGAGTGGAGCTCTAACATCCCGGTCTGAAGGCCTGTCTCCCGCCCGGCTCTCTGTATAACCCGCCTGTAATGCTTTTGTTTGTTCTGTGCTAACACGCCTTCAGACGTCTTTCAGGCCTCGCTGCATTGCAGATAACTGACTTGGAGAAGTTAATTTGTAACGAATGGCTGCGTAGCCGGAGGTATTTAAAGGGTAATTCCACCCCTGCTGTCCTCATATCTGCACCAACGTCTTAAAGCTTAATGGGACTCATTTTCAGTAACCTGCTAATTTCACTTGTTCCATTTTCTAAAGCTGTGAAAAGCCCAAAAATGTAAGTTACGTTGTTTCAGAGAAAATTGGAGGCTGTTAACTCTTCTTTCTTGTGGGATTTTGATTCTTGGTTTTAAAGGAGGCTGAGTGTGAATTCCTCAGTAGTTTGATGTCTAAGCTAACCTTTCAGACATTACAAACACGACTGAACTTGCTTGAGTAATTAAATTTATTCAGACATTCCTGAGACTAAAACAAAGTGTTTGCAGGGATTCTAATCAGAAACACGAGGAGCAGAGGCGAGCACTGAATTCCTGTTTGTGAATGACAGAGGTTTTCATGTGACATTTATTCAGGTTGACCCTTGTTGGTGAAAGCCATCTGCTCGGCTTTTCTTCCTCCTTCTGGGATGGCCCTGATGGCGTGACTCATACAGTCCACTTCTGTTAGTGTTTCAGCTGTTTGTTGAAGCACACTGAACCTCTACAGCACCACTCTGGAGCAGCACCTGGTGGCAGAAAAGGAGAATTTCTCCAAAGTTACAAATGTCATGTTGGAGATGAAGTAGTCAGGACAGATCTTAAATCTTTCAGGTTATCTGGGAATTTTATTATGGAAGAAAATGTAAACCTGCAGATCTCATTTCCACCTTTTCCACACTGCCCTCAGCTTTGTATTCTCACACTTTGGGGGAAAACGGCATGTTGTTAATCTGTAAAGCACCTAGATAAATGAGTTGGTAAAAGAACAGCGGAGCACCAGAAAGAGACGTTAAATGATGCTGAAATGATTGTGTTCAACCTGGATTCTTGATGTAAATGAAAGCTGCAGTGAATTTTAAGTTCTGTCCTAAAACTGGAGGAATTTGATCTCTGCTGCTAGTTCTCATCCAAACCCTCGCTGTAGCATTTTGTGTGAGCTGGGGTTTTATTCCCCTTTAAAGTAGCCAGTCTGCAGCTACACTAGCTTCTCTGAGTGGACACGGTTACAAATATTGTTGTAGAAATGATCAGAATTGCCATGTTATCAGTGCAAATGTAAAAAAAAAAAACAAAAAAAAACCTCAGGTCTTTTCTATTTTTCTATCATTGTCAACATTAGATGTAGATAGAACGTAACAAATGATCCCCAATGTAAGCATGAAAAAAAAGTTCAAGGAGGGAATTTTGAAACATAAAAATCACATTTTGCTGTCTTTAGACTTCCAGCTGTCCTTTAACAGAGTAGCTGCTGTTCAAAACATGAATAGTGGAACAATGAAATTCGCTCTTCTACAGGTCATTGTACAAAATAAAGGTATGAACCTCAGTCGTGCTCCAAGAACTATGCATCAAACGGTGTCTGAGACGACCGGTTTTTCTCCTCTATGTAATGGGGTGCTCAACTCGTTGAGCTGCAAGCTCAGCCTGAGTCGTACATGATTACAAAATACAAATGATGCAACGTTTTAGTTTTAGGTAAACATCAGAATTGTCTCTGCTCATTGTGGATGATGTGGTTCTCTTAGCCTCATCAGGCTGTGATCTCCAACTCTGGAGCTGTTGGGGTGAGACTCAGCACGTCTAATTCTAAAACCACGACCCTTAGCTGGAAAAGGGTAGAGTTTCCTCTCTGGGTCGAGAATCCTGCTCCAAGTGGAGGGAGGGTTTAAAGTATCTCGGGGGGGCTTGTTTACGAGTGAGGAAAGGTTGAGTGGGATCGACAGGAGGATGTAATGTGGCGGATTTAGTGATGCGGACTCATCGGTCTGTTGTGGTGAAGCTGAGCTGAAATGTGAACCTCTTACTTTACCAGCCGATCTACCTTCCTGCCCTCACCTCTGGTCACGAGCTGTGGTTGGAAAGAACGAGGTCACACATGCAAGCGGCTGAAATGAGTTTCCTCTGAAGGGTGGCCGGGCTCTCCCTTAGAGAGGGAGTGAGAGACTCAGAACTGCTGCTCCTCTAAATCAAGAGAAGCCAGAGGATGTGGCTCAGGCATCTGCTTAAGATGCCTCCCTGGTGAGGTTTTGC
The DNA here is from genome assembly GCA_026261665.1 of Melanotaenia duboulayi. Taxonomy (NCBI): domain Eukaryota; kingdom Metazoa; phylum Chordata; class Actinopteri; order Atheriniformes; family Melanotaeniidae; genus Melanotaenia; species Melanotaenia duboulayi. Next base: position 25,434,253 of record CM047993.1, read on the forward strand.
AGGCATGTCCCACCAGGAGACCACGGAAGACTCAGGACATGCTGGAGGGACAACGTCTTGCTTGGCCTGGGAACGCCTAGGCCAAGCATGACTGGCCAAGCGGGTCTGTGCACTCCTGCTTTTGGCTACTGCCCCCACAACTCGACCCTGGATAAGCGGGATGAGATGGATGGGTAGGCAAACATTAACGTCGTTTAAACCAGTTACTGTTCGTTTGCAAAGCTGAGTGTTTATCCTGCAACTTTTTCATGTCATACTTTACAGGCCTACAAGTCGTCCTCCAGTTCCACTTTAATCATTTTTCCTATAACACAAGAAATCCAATAAAGATGACGTAATTTGTTCTTGGAAAGAATAACTTCCTCTGGCATACTTTTCCACTCCAGCNTGTTCTTGGAGAGAATAACTCTTCCTCTGGCATACTTTTCCACTCCAGCACAACGAAAAAGCAACGCTGAGCAGCAACTTATAGATGTTTTACTTACGTTGATCTGCGGTTTAAACTTTTCTGGAAAGTGGCAACGTTTAGGAATCCTTACAATTAATTAATCGTGGTTTTAATACTGCAAGCAAATCATCAATAGTCATTGACATCACGAGTGTAGATATGCTCTGAGTCCAGAGGTTTCATTTTTAGTTAAAAGCTCATGTTTGCTCTGCCAGGAATTTTACAGAAAACCCTGGAAGAATCATTTTGATGTGACTGACACACTGCTGGCCAGCTTGAGGAGCGTTAAGTCATTTTTATTCCCATCCATTTTTCTGCTCTGTGATTTTTTTATTCTGAGAGCGATCGTGGCTTCACGAGTTAATTTCTTCTGTCCCGCTCTGCTGCCTTCAACCGACCCCTCACACACTCTGCTGTGAGGACGTTTAGCATTCACCTTCAGAGAGTTGCCCAGAAGCTTGAGTATGACGGCAGAAAGTGGTTTTAACCACTGACGGAGTTTTAGATGAGTGATGTAAAAGTGAGGTATCAGGAGCCACACTAACCCTTCCTCCTCTGCAGCACGTTAAACACAAAGCGTGTTCTTTGCATGTTTGAAATCAGTGTTTGTGTTTTGTCGGCTGTGGCAGCTTGTGTTGATCGGGTCTTTGTTGTCTTTCAGAGGCAAATGTGAGCACATCCATTCAGGTTAACTCCACAGCCAAGGGCTCTGCTGCAGCCTGGGCCATACTGCCAGTCTGTGAGTACAAACACTCGTATCTGTTCTCAGCCTGCAGCCTCTCTGGTTCACCTGACCCTTTCCTCCCCCTCTGCAGTACTGCTGGCCATGGCCGGAGCAGGCGGATACCTGATGTGGAGGAACTGGCAGCTGAAGAACCAGAAGAGCATGAACTTTGACAACCCCGTTTACCTGAAGACCACAGAAGAAGACCTCAACATTGATATCACCCGGCACGGTGCCAACGTGGGTCACACCTACCCTGCGGTGAGTTTCTCCATGTTAATGACCTCCACGCTCGCTCCCCTTGTGGCCTGTAGTAATCCTGAGTGCATTGTTGGCAGAGCAGAGTATCTCTGGGATTAAACAGATTAATTTAAGCCTGCTCGGTCACAAGATGACCGCCAACCGTTGCCAGACCCCCCTCACAGCTGCATACTTATAAAACCATGTTTACCCTTGCATATTGTACCATTCAAAAGTTTGGACATGCGTTCCAATTAAATCCAATGAGAAAGTGTCCAAACTTTTGACTGGTAGTGTGAGCAGCGTTACAGACGCTCCGTTTTCCTCGCCATCGTGTCATTTCGCTCTTCGTGTCTTAGAACCAGACTAATCTGAAACCTCCTTCTCCCCCTGTCTGCAGATTTCCATAGTGAGCACAGATGACGATTTATCCTGATCCTGTCGAAGCTTTCGTCTCATCCCCCCCCATGGCTGCCTGTAGCGTTGTGGCGCCTCCTCATTACCATGCCAACGGTTGTCCGTAGCAGCAGCAGCCCTTACAGTGCAACCACATGCCTTCTGAAGTGCATTACGTCATAATCAGTGGTGAAGAAGAAATGTTATTTGTGATTCAACGAATTGTCAATTTTCCACTCGGCAGCCAAAGTATTCAGGATTTATTTTCTTTTTCCTCGTTATTTTTGAGCGACAGATGTTTTCCTCAGATGAATTTTCTCACTCCAATTGGCCCTTTTTGAGGCTTTGTGTCTGATTGGACAGTAAAACCAGGGAATGTGCTGCCTCTAGTCAAACCGAGTTCTCAGGACCCAACGCTGAAGCACTGAGGACGGTGTGAGGGCTGATGGGCGGCGAGGGCCGAGGCTTTAACTCATTTTACTTAAACTTAACAGGTTCAGATGTGAATATTTATGTATGCTCTTGTTTTGAAAGCTAAATATAAGTTTTCTGTTAAATGTTGACGGCACTTTCTCCTGAGTGCTTTCTTACAGGCCGTTTTCTCAACCATTATTGTTATTATTATTGCTATTATTGCTTATTATTAATGCTTACAGCATTTGTAAACAGTGTAAATATTCATCCCTCAGACAGGACTGTCAATCAGGACTCTTCGATGCACTTTGATCAATGTTCCTTGTGTAAATAAGATTGTATACATTGACTTGAAACTGATCTTTTTTTGCTATGGCCGGAGGTCTCACCAGAGCTCAGATGTATTTAAAAAGAGGAGAAACAACTGAATTTGGTAAAAACTATTTTGTATGTTTGTGTGCTGTTGCTGTGAACTTTTTATAGCCCTGTACAGTGAGGGGAGGGACACTATTAAAGTTTAAAAGCTCTGTATCTGTGAAGAAACTTGATTCACAAAATCACTTTGAAATTAAAACTTAATCTAGTGTTGTTCACAGTACGTTGTCCTCTGGTTTGTTCCAGATGTGATCATTGTATGCTTGTGGTTTTAGAATAATTTATACTTGATGAATACTTGATGGTATTACTGTGCAGCTACTTTTCTGACTACTACCTGATACTTGACAGAAAAAAGGACTGTTACCCACACAGATGTGTAAAACCACAGTCTGTCTGTGAAGAGGATTTTTGTATGATCTTACAGCTGACTTGCCTGTACTTAAACTACCAAAAAAACTGGATGTTCAACTGAGGATCAGTCCTCACCTCAACTAAAAGGCTTGTTTTAATTACACTGGGATCTCTGTGCTGCCTCATTAAATTAGTTTTTATTTGAAGCTTTCTCTGT
>CM047993.1:25527148-25544985 GCA_026261665.1 Melanotaenia duboulayi
ACGACATATTACTGTCATTATTAAAAAAATACTGCGTCAAAATGCAGAAACTGTGTGTAAAAACTATCCACAGTAAAATTAGAAACCCCAAGACCGGAGTCCGTTAGGATGAGCAAAAACGACTCGCTGATGTCTAACTCGTTACCCGACCCCCAGCCTGCACATTAACACATTACACCCCTCGTCCTTTTACTTTACTTTCTTTATTTGTTCATATTTGTAATGTGATGCTGTTGTTTTATCATCATTTTCATTCACAATAAAAAAGGAAAAGATAACACAGTAAATATATTTGAAGGTTTATTTTAAGCTTCTAACATGTTTTTACTTGCATATTACACTGAACCACGAGGCTGCCTCCCTATCATCTGTCATGTTGCCACTAGAAGGCTTCATTCTTTTGACTGGGTTGCTGCATAAACAAGATATCATCCATCATCCCTGGTTTTAGCTGTGTTCTCCATTCCTGAATCACATAACCAGCAGTGGAACAATCTCTCTAACTGGTTGAACTGGACTCCGGGATGGACAGAAAATTCCTCACAATAAACACAAAGGTTGGAAATACTCTTGCAGGGCTTCACAATGAAGGTGGCCTCAACACTTTTCTTCTCCACAAAAATAGGAAGGAAAAGGTGGAGAAAACATCCTACTGTCACACGCCTGCACTAAAATATCCGCCTGTATCTGTACTCGTGATATTTATCCATCCACCCATTATCTACAACGCTTCGCCCATTAAGGGTTGCGAGGAAGCTGGAGCCCAACCCTGCATTCAGCAGGTGAAAGGCAGGGTACAGCTGGACAGGTCTTCAGTCAGTCGCAGTCGTGATATTTAATCTATGTAAATCATACCTGCAAAACAGCATTTTTCTTCTACTTTCTGCTTTTTCATTATTGATCAGTGGGATCACCCCCTGGAGAACAATTGTCTTCACTATGTGGCGTTGTCCATGCAGTTGGGTCCACCTGAGTTAAGTGCAGTTCCAAGGCATTCAAACCAAACAGTGGTTGTTTGTCTCTGTGTGATGGACTAGCAACCTGTCCAGGTGTACCTGCCTCTCGCCTGCTAATTGTTGGAAAGGCTTCAGCTTCCCACAAAGGTTCCACTTTACTTTACCTTTACCACTTCTACTAAATAATATGAACGCTCTGACATTCACTTTCAGTTCATTTATTGTGTTTGACTTTTGTAAATGTCCCTTCCACAAAACAAAGAGAGACTGATATTCTGTTACTAATGAGCTGGAAATGTTGCCCTTTCTTTCCAAAAACAACAGGTCTTGGTGTGGTTTCCCAGCAACTGTCTGTGACAATAAGTCAGCAATTATTTCCTTTAATGTGTTTTTATTACTTTTAAGCAGTTACAGGAAATAAAGATGTCTTCAGAGCTTTTTCTCTGGTTCATATGTTGCTCATATTGTCATTTCTTTGTTTTTGATGTTGTACGCTGTTTCCATTTAAATTAGACTCAGTGGATGTTGACAGGTTTACAGTAGAAATGTGCTGCTGCATCACTAGTGGGGGTCATTAACAACTGCCCCAAACATGTTTGTTTATTTATTTATTTATTGTCTCAGTTTGTAATTATTCATGAAAGGAATCAAAACAGCAGGTTGTGTTTCCACCTGTTGAGGGTGTGAATGAGGACGAATGTCTGCGGCTTTAGGACCCAGAGGATGTGTCTTTTAAAGGTTGGGTAAATGTGTGTCCGCCACGCTCATAGCGTGGTGCCTTCAAATGCTGCGAGAATTTTCAGCTTCCTGTATTTTATCTGCCGTTGCTTGGAAATTTATAGAAGAAAGCATGAATTTTTGTAGAAACAAAGCATTTTATCACAAATATGGTAATGAAACCTTTAAAATAATTACTTTACCATTTCTAAACCTTGTTTAGGGGTGTGTTTTATGTAATGAACATTTATGCTGCTTAAAGTTGAACAAATTCATTCTGAACTGCAATCGGACAGCTCTTAGTGCTTTTAGCTTATTTATGTTTTATTGGGAATAAAATATGAGTTTATGAGATTAGCAAATGATTGATTTTTATTTACATTTTACGCAGAGTCTAAATTTTCATAGATTTGGTATTTTAAACTGGTCCATATTTTCATATTTTGACTACAGATATAAACGTTTCAAGCCATGAAAGAATTTATTTTATCCAAAATATCTGCTTTACATCCTACACATCCTCCTAAAACACCATTTGTCTTCACCATTTATTTTTTTCTGTTTACTGTGTATATGTTGTTGTAGACTAATTAGTTTTTCTTCACCATATGTGTTGGTACAAACTGTCAATGTATATCTGTATTTTTCTGTTTAACCCTTGAATGTTCCCACAAGGAAAAAACACAATGAAAAAATGTTTGGATTTTTCAATAATAAGATTTTTTACTCTTGTGGCCTTTAATTGACAATAGTTTGACAGGAAAGGGGATCAGAGAACACAGAGAATGACATCCAGCAAAGGGCCCAAGGTAGGATTAGATAAGCATTTACTTCCTCCTTCTTCCTTTCAAACTATTTATTTTTACTGCAGTGCCTGTAGATGGATGTTGATCATTATCGTGTCAATATGATAGCTTTTCTTTTATTACAATGTTTTTTTATGTTTTGTTTTTATGTTCAAAATAAAGAATTCTAACTAACTACAGTAACATTAGCTAAATTCTCAAAACGTGTAATAATAATGGCTCAACAAGCCCTTACTTCTGGCTTTACCTTAGAGATGGTTCAGAAAGGTTTATTCCCATATTTTGTTCAACAAGATTTATTACAATCACTGATATTTTGCTCTACCAGCAGTTAAAGGGTTAAGTAACAAAAATAATGTTGTATAAGATGCTAAACATAATGGACAGCATTGGCAGAGGAGTAAAGAATGTATGACAACATAAAACCTGTATGAAGCGCCGAGAGTTCAGAAATCCGACTCTCTGTTGAGTCCCTGAAAGCAGCTCGAGCGTCAAACCTCCACCCCTCGAGGAAACAGAGCGACATCCATCTGACTGGTTGGACTCTGAGGTAGGCTACTCTCCAGCCCGCACCCGATCCAAACTGCCCGCGATCCCAGTCGGTTTCGCCGGGTTCTCTGCGCGGATTCTCCCGTAGATCCGGACCGTGGGAGCGATGCGACGTCTCGGAGGAAGTGGAGGAGACGAACTGGCCAGGCAGCAGCAGACACCTGAGAGGAGGATCTGAGTTAGTTTCCGTGACATTAAAGAAAGGTAAGTGCCCAAAAGAGCGAGAGAGAAAAGGGCAAACGGTTGGTGTTTTGTCTGATGCAGACGCGTGTTTGGTTGTTTGGTGACGCGTTTCCGCGTTACTTGTCATGTCCAGCATCAGAGGCAGGCAGCTGCATGAGTCATAGCCCCGGCGCAGGGCTGCTGCTGCTGGAGGAGCTGCTGGAGGAGAAGTGTCTGCAGCCACCACAAACAGTCCTTTATCAGCTGCACATGCAAAGTGCAGCACATCATAGGCAAACCGCTGCGTGATCTGTCACGCATGCAGTGTGATAGTAGTTGCTCTCTATGTTCATCTGTACGCACGTGTGCGCTGTGGATCAGTGTGGGAGGCTGAAAATCCAGAAATGAGGGGAAAAAAAGTGTGTTCTTCTTGTTTGGGTCTACAGGTCCTTTCAGATGGAAACATATGCTCCGTATTTTAGTTTAAACTTTATATCAACAGTTGGTGTTTGACCTTTTTTTCTGTGCAACTTGATGTGGAGAAACTGAGGCTTTGGCCCTCCACATGTAATGGATGTGATGTTTAAAGGCCCTAAAAGCACCCGCTTAACCACACACTCTTGAGTGGTGTTTTCCAACAAATAAACTGAGTTTTCTTCTAGAATTTCAGCACATTTATGTTTGATTTCTGTGCATAATGTCAGAGTGTAAGAGGGAAAGCACCATTCAGAAAGCTCATTTTATAGTGTTTTGTTCCACAAATGTGTTTTTAACCTCTTTATTTTCATTTCCACTTTACAAATCAATAGTGAAAAGAATCCAGCATATGGAAGTTAAATCTGAATTGAATTCAGAAAATTTATTCACCACAATCTGTCGATAAAAGTGACCTAGGAGTCATGATTAATAAGTTTAAATATAGGATAATTAAATCTAATCCTGATCAAATTCAGTACATTTGCTGTTTTCTAATGTGGCTCATGTTTTAGATGTGGGGTGGAGATAATGTGTCCTTTTAAGTTATCGTGATATTTGGTGTGAAGTCATTAACTAGCTGCAGTGAAGTAGTAGCAGACTGGTGCCTTGGGACAATGGACATGAGAAAGCGATGCAGTGATAACATTAACAGGTGTCACGCTGCAAGATCAGCCACTTCCAGCAGTTTGAATGCTTCCAGCGATGTGATGAGACCTTGCAAGATAGTAACCATAGCAACTATAGCAACTGGATTAAACTCAGTCCGACTTNGACCTAGCAAGATAGTAACCATAGCAACTGGATTAAACTCAGTCCGACTCGTCCTAAGTGTAGCAAGTCACGCTTACATGTTTAGTTTGTCCAGTTTCTGTCCGCTGCAGATGTTTCCTGATGTTTTACAGAGTTGAAGTTGCTCAAAGTGAACCAGGATCAGTTTGGTTGAGCTCTAGTTTCTTTCTCTAAGACGAACTGGTGTAAACTTGGCTGGGATGTGGACGTTTGTTGAGCGACTCGAGCATGATGAAAACATCTGTGATGTGCTGAGTAAATTTGATCCATAGATCTGAACTTATTTCCCGTCATGTCGCTGTTTAGGTTGTTTGATTGATCTTGACCTCAGAGTCTATCATTTAATTATAAAGTGTTTTGACTTTAACTGTATTCTATAAATAATCTGCTTCAACATGGGCTAAGTATTGAATTATTGAACTGGAATTTGTCCTCTTATAAATTTTACTTGATAAATNTATTGAATTATTGAACTGGAATTTGTCCTTTTATAAATTTTACTTGATAAACGGGGCCCGCCCACAGAGATCAACTGCCCGGCTGGTTACTGTATCCTGGTGCGGGACTACCCGAGCCGGACCCTCAGGGGGAAACGGGGCTTCATGAATTATTCATGGGAACGATGACCTACTGGTTACAGAAGTTGATCTGGGGATAGAAAAGCCAGCCTCAATTCCTGTACTGGCAACAAAGGTGAACCACATGGCCACACACGTCTCTCTAGTGAGGCCAAATCAGGGTGCAAGACGACCTCCAGAGCACAACACCGGTCTTTAGAAGGTACAAACTGCAAGAGTACAAATAAGTACCCTTGGTTAAGGTTAGAAAGAGGTGCCATTCTGGATACCACAGCCAGTGTCCTTTGTACCCCTAAAGGTACAATTAGGTCCTTTTATTTCTGAGAGTCCTCTAATTTAAACCACCTCATTTCAGCTGTCTAAGGACATATAAGTGTTAAGAAAGATCTGTGCAGACATAACTAAGAAACTGTTGGCTGAAACTCACTACAGAGTGGGAGAAGCACTGATGCTTAATGCGATCCAGTTTTCAGCAGGTTATTACATTAGAGTAGGAGTCACGCTGATTATGGCTCCAGTGTGTCGCTGAGCCATGATTTCAACATCCTTATCACAGAAATCATGAGAGTTAACTGTCTTAGCTCCACTCTTCAATCCTATACTCGAGTCTTTTCTCGTTTCTAACAAGGTGTGTTTGGACGTGTTTTCAGACAGTGGCTACGATCTGACTCTGTCATTAAAGTCTTCACATGTTCAGGGCTGCAGACCTTTTTGCTGCTTCATGAAGTAGATGGGCCGTTGCCATGGTAAAGTTAGAGAACGCAGAGACACATTTGAGGTTTATCCAGAGAGACTTGCAGAACCCACATTAGGTGTTTTGCTCTGAAGCTTCGGTGACCTTTTTGGCTTGAAGGCGGCCTCTCTAACCGGTGTGCCCTTTTCTCCTGGCTCTCCGTCACCGCCTCTCCCACCTTCTCCTGCCAACCACCTGCAGTGTATCGACCACAAACAGCAGGACTCAGCCTCCATCAGTGATTAATGCATAGATAAGATTTCCACTTGATAGAGACTCATCTCCAAACCACGCACGGGTTTCTGAGAGGATGGTCTGTCAGGAGAATTAAGTTTCAGTAATACTGAAGTTTCTTGGCAGAAATCATGTTGTCTGGAGCCAAAGCACCCACTTCTTCTTCTTTTTACACCGAGCTAATTATTTAACTGGCAGAAAGAAGAAATAAACACGTCTCATTTCAGATTTCAGTCACAATGTGACGACTTGACAAATATGTGGTGAAAAATGATAAAAAATATAACATTTTTGCTCATTTCCACACATGCAGATGTGGATGATTATGACAGTTAGCAACCATGATCTCTCTCACATCATATAGTTGTGATTACACAGTTTACTGGGATATAAAATGAATAATTATACTTCTACCATCGTTTTGATTAAACATGCTAACCAAGGCCTGGAGAGTCTGAGGTGTATTGCTTGGGTTTTTGCAGTTTCTCTAAGCATTGCACGGTCTGATGTCAGCCTGAACTTGCAGGAACATCCACTACTGGAAAGCTTAGAGCTTTCTTGAATAAGGGTTGGACGATATATTGAAAATACTCAATTTATTCCGAGTTGTGATAAATTTAAAGGCTATTTCATGACCAAAAGACGGCGGGACCATGTATTTGTTTCACGACCTGAAATGTTTTCCATTATAACACAAAGAATGCCTCAAACCCGGCATGGCTACGTCTCCACGTCAAACGAAGCAGCCTCGAAGCAAATTATTCTACGGTCTTTATTTGGCAAATCAGTCCCACACCACAAACAAATCCCACAATATTAGTTATAAACCATATTGTCCTCCCCTATCTTCAATTTACCTCCTGATTTTAATTCCTTGTAAGGGTCTGTTTTTTTAATGACCTTAAATGTAAAACATTAGAATAAACTGATGATGGGCTCTATTTTATCTCTTTGTAGATGGGTCCAGAATTGCTTCAAAGCAAATGACAAGGACAATGAATTATTATAAATTACATAATTAATTAAAATATTCACTTCCCTTCATGCATTAATAAAGTATTTTCCAAATTATTATTATTATTGTCTTTAAAGCCTCTCTCAGGGGATGTGAATATACTACTATTTAATGATCTTTAAGCATTAACACACACAGTGACGAGAGGAGATATTTCAGCTTCACAAACATCAACAATGCAGTTTATTTTTTTGTTTTTTATTTTTTAATACAATGGTGTTAACTGGCAGTTTTGACAGTTCTCTCTTTCTGACCCCCATGTTTAATACTTTTTTATATGTTTTTCGAAGGATAATTTTGTTTACAGAACATAGACTTTATTATCTATTGTACTTATTGTTTTTGGGTGTGTTTGGTTTTTATTCATTGTTAATGAGACTGAGAGTCCGTTCTTTTTATTGTTTTGTTATTTAAAATTTCTTCCAGTTCCAGTGTAAAATGTTCTTTAGAAATGAAAGTTTATTGATCTATGAAAGGGTGTATTATGGCATTGTCATTATATTAGTTGAAAAAAGTCTCAAAACGACAACGTTATCACTTTGCGCAATGTTATCACTTATCGCGATAATTTCTGAGAAAATTTATCGCACAGCAAAATTTGTTATTGCGACAGGCCTAGCGTCCCGCTCAGGCAGCCTCTTCTGCTACCCTTACGAAACCAAAACAAAGCAACACAACCGGAAACACATGGAAGTGGTGAAACGTTGTTTTCATTCTGTGCGGAAGTTGCGCTGATCCGCTGATGTAATTCATACATAATATTTTATATAAAGTGATGATTTTGATGGATCTTTCCAATAAATTAATTGTAGTGTTTAATATCGCGATTAATTGTAAGATTAAATAATCCTGACATCCCTAGTGACACCAGTCTGACAGTGTGAGCTCTTTTAAGCTATCGGTAGTGTTGTCTTGTGGTTCCAGGATAAAGATGCTATGACACATTGAGGTTAACAACTTGATTTCAAGTGTCTCACTCTGCTCAGCCAGTCAGTCTGGATAATTTACAGCCAGATAAACAGCAGAGCAGATGAGGCGGGGACACTGTTGCAAAGACTTAAATGTTTTACAAATACTGGAGTCCTACAGTTACATATAACATGTATCTACCTTAGAAAATTCATTATTCATATACATTGTTATGAAAGAAGAACAGTCCTTTATGGCAGGGTGGCAACACTGGATAAACCTCTGACAAGATTCCCCTTGTAGCTTCATCGGTTAACACTGATGTGGCTGGAAAATAAAGGAGGAAACAGTCCGCACACGAAGGACAGAAAATAAACAGCTTTAAGTCTTACTGGTTGAACAAACAATGGCTTCATCTCTTTGATCTGGTTGGCGTCTTAAGTCAACTTTTTTTAATGTAAAACAAAAAATGGTGAGTTGTACCAAACAGCTATTTATAACATCAAAGAACCTGGAATGTGATGTGTGTTTGCATCTTGGAATAAACACCATGAACAGCAGATTTATGGCTAACAATAAAGAGGTGGCTCCCCCAAAAAACACTGTCTTCTGGATTTAAGTTGATATCAACACTAATGAACAAATAACAGTTACTGCTTAACACCGTACAAACACACACACACTTCTCTGATAATGTCATGGAAATTCTTTGAGATACTCATGTAAACGTCTTGCTGACCATGTCCTGTTTTTCCACTTGATGTGTTGCTCCTCAGAACACAAACTGGTAGCATGTCTACCAGTGAATTTTCTGCTCTATGCATTTTGTATATGCTAAACTCTTCAGGTTATCCCTTGTGGTTAGTCTTTGTTGTTACTGAACATTTCAATCAATCAAACTTTTTTTTCCCACACAGTTGCTGCAGATTCGTTTGCTGCACATCCACAATGAGAATCTCCCATTCCACCACATCCCAAAGCTGCTCTACTGAACCAAAACCTACATGACAACATGCGTTGAGTTGCAGCCATGTGATTGGCTGATTCATTATTTGTGCTAACAACAGTTAAACAGGTGTAATAACGTGTAAGAAGAGGGTACTTTAGTCAGAAACGTGGTACTGGGACACGGAAAGGAGTCTAAACTAATTTCCCAGCTGAAATATAAATTCTTATTATTTAAATTTTCTACAAAGACATCGATTTAAAATAAAAGCTTTAAACCCCAGTTATTTTGTTTTGTTCTGCAGCCTTAAACTGTACGTTTAATAGCACAATACTGACTTTTATGTGCTCACTGGTTAACTAAATATGTAATAGAGACCCAAACAAGAGGTTTCATGTAAGCAATATCTTGGGTTTTATGTGCAGGAACAGCTGAAGAAGGCAGACATCGCCATCAAGAGACTAACTGAATAATTGTTTTAATTATTTCTGTTTGGGTTTTATGGTATTGGCTCGTCTCGTGTGAGCTGGAGTGAGTATTTAACAGCTGATTGATGCGATACCGAAGCTAATGTGAGCTGGTTTATCTGCTCAGCCCACTCTGTGGTAAAGGTCTGCTTCAAAGACTGTAAAGTAAAACTGTAAAAGAAAGTTTTTTAACAGAGGCTGAGACTCCGACAGACTGAGAGAGTAAAGGCAGGAAATCTTGGCCCGACTGCAGGAGATGGATCTAAGAGCACTGACGGATCAATAATGAGGACTGTTGTTCTGGACATTAAATCAGCTTAACAGTGAATTCTCTCCCTGCTGCTGCCACTTTTATCCCACTCATAAATTCCAGGATTACTACTGCAACTCCTCACCGTTTTAATGATGAAGGCTAATGTTGATTTATCCACAGGAGGAGCATCCTCTTCTCTGAGGCATCTGGTAGACGTACACACGGTATTTCTTCATTCCTTTTGTTGTCGCTTGCAAAGAAGAAATCTCAGGGCCAGTGTGAATCAAACTGTGAATTAACAGGATGTGATGTATTTGCAAGATTAAGACATTTTGTCATATTAACTGATTTTTCTTTGCTACGAACAGATTTGATGACGTAGCGTTGGCACCTGGAGGCCTGTCCTCCATCAATCATGTTTTTTTAGGTTTGGAGGTAAACTTTGACATTTAGATTTTCCTGCACATTTTTTTTTTTTTATCTAATCGAGCTCCCTGTTCTCTCCACACGGTCAACCTTGACAGACGGATTCTCTATTAAACCACTGCCTTGACATTTAGTGATTTAGTGCTATCCTTGTTTTTTCTCTCCTTGTGACACCGTGGGAGGAAAAGATGTCTGCTTTAGCGTCTCAAAGGAATATTTCGGGAGAATTGGATTCATGTATTTCCCCTCCTATCAGCTGCCTCCATCTACCTCACACAACCACTGTTCCCTTAATACATTAATAATACATGTATTAATATCAATATCAATTGTCATGGTAATCTCACCTTTTATTAGAAAACTGAGAAAACTCACTTCATTTATTCATTTAATCTCAAGAGAATGAATTACAGCATGAGTACACTGGGGCTCTCCAGGGAGCACAGAGGTCCCGGGAAGTTTTGATTGTACGGACCCTGTGTGATGGTTGAAATGAAGTCCAGGTCCACACAGAGACGAGTAGAGGTGTGGCCACTTCAGTTTTTTTTTTTTTTTAATCATTTGCCTGTTTCGTTCACATGCAACAGTTTATTTGAGGAGCCTAAAAACACTGACTTTCCAAACCAGGTCTATGGCTTTTTGATAGTATTATATGTATATATATGTATGTATGTATATATATGTATATGTATGTATACAGGTGTTGTGCCGAAATAAGCACCCCTACTGTGAAAAGCAGAGTGCTTTTAGTGAGGGCTTCTGAATGGGGGAGAGGCTTATGGCAGCACTGCTGCTCATTGAAAGGAGTCAGAACGAAATGAACTTTCACGGCAATCTCCAAAAGTTTCCAATGAAGAAACCACTTTACTACGGTTCCCTGTGGTTGGGTGTTTGGAAGTGGCAGAAGTGCACATGTCATTTGGAATATGTAACAAAATAGCAGAGGAGTAAAATTTGAGAGAAGATGGCAAAAGGATTTAGATTTTTTTTTGTCTAAATCCCTGTTTTTTTGACTGGGGTTAGTATCAACATCAAAATTAAATATATTGCACAGCCCCAGATGAAGCCTTATATGATAATATAATGTGTATTATATATGAAAAATCTCATATTTCTAGTTGACATGTCTATCACTGTGGTATGTCTTTGGAGACTTTACATTGATTGTGTTTGTGGCAATGAATTTATGCCTGATTCGTTATTACAAATTTTATGACTATTGATGATATCTAATCACATGACATTTGCAGGTTTATGTATCTCTGGCGAATGAAGTGGTGGTCATACAAACCAAAATGGCTAATGTGCAAAAACATAGAAGATATGGTCTATTTCCACATTTTAGGTGCAAGTTTGTGCTGTAGATACTTTAAAGTTGAGCTTGGATCTTCATACGTTAACCAGGAAAGATTTAAGCTGTAAAGCAACACTTCTGAACAGATTTTCTGCTTTGGCGCCCCCCTAATGACGGCTAATATAGCTTCTATCTTGCATCCTGTCTCTTCTCTGAGCTCTCTCCAGCAAGTAAAAGTTAGTCTAATGTTGACTTGTCTTTTCTTTGTTGTCACTTTATATCTTTCTTTTCCTGTCTTCCTCTAATAGTTTCCTCTTTGGTTTCTTCGATGAATCAGCCACAGTGTGCATTCAACTTGGCCAGTGTGTGCTGACATCGAACTGTGAATCAAAACACAGCTGTCACATGATGCTCCTGCTTCTGCTCATTTGGTGTAAGCTAACTGTTAATGGCTGTTTCACTCTTTCATGGGTGTATCAGGGGAAATGCAGAAGCCAAGTTTTTCCGTGTTACCTACAGTATGCATAGCCCAAATTTCCAACCAATTACTACTTTCATCAGGATAGACGCCTGACACATGACTACAAGGCGTCAGGTCCTTACATACAGTGTGGGCTAAAACACACACAAAGCCAAATTCTACATATTTACAACAGGCCAACTGCTAATGGATTTAATCTGGATTTAGAAAGTGTAGAATTTTTATAGCTGAGAATGTTTGTAACTTTATTTCTCCCGGCATCTCCATGTCTCCTCCTTCAGCATGATCACAGTTTGAGGCTCAGCTTCTAATAATAAACCCCTAACACAGCTTTGGTTGGAGTATAAAATCCACAGCTGAGGACAAACTCGTACCAGAATTAATTTACGATGTCACAAATGCTAAAGTTACACCTTGATTAAGTACCAGAGTATCTATGGACCATTTAAATACATACGTCAATAATGTATGTGTCAAATAAATGTGAGGCACATTCGATTTACAAGTAGCTGGATATAACACAATGTACCTCTGCAGCTTCTTTATTACCGCTCTGTTGGTCCTTCGATAGATCGCCGTGTTGAACAACGTCGTGCTCAGTTTGCAGTGAAACTGAGCAGACTGTTGATTTGTCTGGTAATGACATTGTGTCTGTGCTGTGAAATGAAGCAGCAGATAAGAAACTAATTGCAGCTTATCAATAATGAATGCAGCCAGCAGCAGTGGCCGTAAGGCATTCATAGAAATGTCACCCTGGTGAGTGTGTGTGTGAAACAAAAACTGTTTCTAATGAAGTATTGGAAGTATCTGCATCAAGGGCAAGTTTGCACCCAAAAAAAGTGATCTGCAAACTGTTGTAGTAATCCATCACATGACCTTCCTGCAAGCTTGCAAAAATATAATCTGTGTAATTTATCACAAAAAAGCAAAGGATGGTGGGTATTTGAGCCAGAAGTGTAGCTCCTTATTTGATGAGTGTCAGTGTAATTGTTTTTTGGTGTTGTATATTTGTTTTATTTAGCTGTATTTCAGAAACTGTCACCATTAATTTAGTTATATCACCCACAATATGTTGTGGCACAGTGATGTCGTAGGGAATATAACTTTTTTTTTTTTTATAATTGAATTATTTTACAAATCAAAAATATACTGCATTTATAAATAAATAAATAAAAGGAAATGTACTGAAATACATCTGATTTGCTGCTCTGGTATTTGTTTTCATTTATAATTCAGAATCACTGGTAGCATTCCTGCTGTCAAGCGGCATGCGGCGTACTGTACATGGTGATGTCAGCACATGCCAGTGACTTTAACGCCTGCTTCTTCATCATGCATGTAGATTCCAAACATAGTTAAAACATAGTTTATATCACATTTGCAATTTGCTGGTTGTTGATTATTTATGCATGCCCAAACATACATTTAACATTCACTAGCAGATCTGAGTGAATGAATCCATTCTGTTTATATTTAATACTCTGAATTCTCTGTTTTCAGTCTTTCCCATTTCAGGCTTCAGATGTTCGTAGTGGGAAATAAAGACGCCACACTTGATTTGAACTTATTTTACATCATGTGAAAACAAAAGTACACCCACAAAATAATCAGGTTTTAAATGAGGCAAATTCAGTCTTAAGGCTCATTTACGCTTCTTTACGTCTGTAAATAGCGTCGTCCATTTCAAACGTCATACGTTGCCATCCTCATACTTCCATGTGTTCCATTCTCTTCTTCTGTGGTTTGTTTCTTTTCCTGGTAGCAGGTCAGCTATTCTGCTCCATAAAAACAGACCAAATTCCCCGTATAACCAACGCAAAAGACGGATGAAACTGTCCATCTGCGTGTTATTAAACACTGTGACTCACTGAGAAATAAACAAATAAAGTATAAAAGTTGACATATGCATTGTAATGACCAAGTTTGCCTCAGTGACAATTGGATAAGAAAATGATACAGCTATATTTCTTTATAGAATTTTATATAATATAAATATGACAACATATTATTTTATAGATATTTTTATAAAATATATAAAAAATAAATTTAAAAGTAAAACAATTAAAAAAAATAAGGAAAAGGAGCAAGTGAAATATTTTATGTGAAAAAAAATCTGGAACTATTTTTTAATAATTCATCAGATTTTGTCAAAGTCTGTCAGTCAAATACACATAGAGACAAAACCGTGGGTCACAGGAGGAGCGAAGTGGACTGGGATGTTGGTCATTGACCATCTCAGCCATTAAGTGCATTTCAGGTGGATCTAAGCAATGACATGATCTGGTTTTGTTCCAGCTCCAGGTTTATTCCTCCTCTAGATCCACCGAATCTCCGCTCCACATTGACATTTCTCTGAATTACTACAGAAAATATAAGGACCAATAATTCTCTTTGTACAGAGTTTCTTATTATTTTGAAGTTTTAGGTCTGAAATTATCTTTAAATAAAACTGGCTAAATAAAAGTGCTGAGTTTTAATCTTGCTATTGTCTCTTTTAAGCAGGGAAACACACCTGATGGCAGGAAATTCACTGATATTGTTTTACCCTCTGTTTACAAGGACAGCAGCTTCACACAGCTTTTTATTCATCCTGCTGTCTTGTTACCTTTTACCAACTAAATACTGGAAATTTCAGCTCTTTGTCACAAATATTTGATTTTATTACATTAAAGTTAAAGCTGAGATTTACAAAAATGTAACTGCTACTGTGTTAAAAGAATCTACTGTTGAACAGCTTACTGTTTAAAGGGTTTGTAACAAAAAAAAAAGACTGAACTGTTGTTCATATTGGAGCACTTTTAATTAGTATATATTGTACTACTTTTATTGAATTTTACATTTAAAAATGCATTTAATCTCAATTAAAATCTTTAATTGTTGCGCAGCGCTAAAAATGACATTAAGTCTCCAAAAAAGCATGTTGTAAAATGTGTTCGGGACTGATGAAGTCAAGGTTGAATTTTTCTGTCACAGTTCTAAAGAGAATGTACTGCATCACCAAAACAACGTCACACCCACAGTGAAGCACGATGGTGGCAGTATCATGCTGTGGGGCTGACTTTCCTCAGCTGGAATTGAGGCTTTATAAAGAGTTCAAATACCAGCCACTTTATTCCCAAGCCTACAGGTGTCTACTAGAGCTGAAGAGTAATATCATCATTTTAGCATGACAATGACCACAAACATGAATCCAGATTGACAAAAGAAGAAAAAAAAGTAAAGTTTTGGAATGGTCCAGCCTGAACACAGAAACTAAATCCAACAGAAAATTTATGGGGTGACCTGAAGATGGCTGTGAATGACAGATGTCCTCACAATCTGACAGATTTAGGTCGCATTCACACTGGCATGGTTTGGACCAAGGTTGGTTGGTTTAAACTAACCCTGGTCCGGTTCCATGGATAGTACACGTGCTCTACAGTTGTGTGAATTATTGCATTAGAATTTTGGTGCGGATCAAAGAAGCAAACTGTGGTTCACTTGAAAACCGGGGGTCTCGGTTCACTTGGAAGTGAACCCTGTTGTGGTTTGCTGACAGTGTTAAAGCCAATGGAGCATCTAGAGAACCTAAGAGAGGAAGTGACGTAGATCAACATGATGGTTATCTGACTGCACTGTCTGCTGCTCATACTGGACAGATTCTTGTAAAAATCGTATCAGGTTTGAACATGAAACTCTAAGACTTAATACATGTGCTGCTGCTCCTTTGTATACTTATGGTGAATGAGCCATTTTCAGTCTTGGCCAATTACTGAAACAGATTTTCTTCTTTTTTTCCTCTTAGTCAGTGGTTGTTTAGGAAAACACTGCCCCCTAGAGAGCAGATGTTGTAACTGCATGATATTGTCTAGGTGGGATGGTTTGCTCGGGTAAAGTGCAGTGTGACACGCGCCCTTAGACTATACAGGCCTCAGCATGCTAAATTGACAGTACAATTAAAAAAGTATAAGCAATGACTTGTTTTTTTTAGAGTTAGGGCTAGGTTTATGAAGTAAAAAAATAAATACAGTAGGTCAGCACAAACACCTCGTACCAACTGTCAAGCATGGTGGTGAAAGACTGATGAATTGGGCTTGTTTGTAGCTACATTACATGGCCACCTTACAGTCATAGGGTCAGCCATGAACTCTTCTGTATGCCAAAGTACTCAAGAGTCACATGTGAGTTTCTTACTCTGACAGCTAAAACTTGGCTGAAACTGGGTCATGCAATAGGAAAATAATCCCAAACACAGGAACAAATCTACAACAGAATGTCTGAAATAGAAAAGGATCATGTTGCAATGATCCAGTCAAAGTCCAGACCACTGCATGATTTAAATACAGGGGTAGGACCTTAAGAGATCTGTGCATGAACAGTTACCCCTAAACTTCAATATATCAAAGCCACATTGTACAGAAATGAGAGACTTTAATGTGTCACATGTTGCTGTATGTACCTGAATGTACCCCAGTAGACCCAGTAAAGACCAGAAGATTCTTTTTAAATTGTGTCCTGGTATGTAAAGCCATGGATCTGAAAGAGGGCATAATTTCTTTTTCATGACTGTAAGTTATGTAATTGTGTTCTCTGATACAAAATATTGAGAAAACGAAGTCGACGAGTGTTTCTGAAGCATTTCTAAAATCATAGAGATCATCCTTAAGGGTCTGTTTCATAGTGAATCAAGCCAAATTACCAGAATCTCACAAAAGGATGAATTATATAACAAAGTCACTTAAAAGAAGAATTCAAAATTGGGTTTGAAGTCAACCTTGCCTTTTTCTCTCTCTTTTTATATTAGTGTTTTACACAGAGAGAGAAATGTGCTGTTTGTAGGACGACTCGGCATGGTTCATAGTGCTGACGGCTTCAAGGAAAAACTGTGTCTGCTTATCTGAGAGCTGAGAGAGAGAGCGAGCCAGAGAGGAATGGCCAATTCAAAGAGAAAAGAGGGAAAAATCGAATGACGCTGGAAGAGAGCGAGATAGGGGGAGATGAGGTGAAAGGGAGGTTGATATTTTACTGAAGTCATTTGAGGATGAAGAGCGCAAACCAAACATCAAAGAAAAAACTTGTCTTCTCAGTCAAATCTCTCACATCAGCGAAGACTGGAGCGGAAATGTAAAAAATATGAAGAATTTCTTGTCAAACACTAAGTTAAAGTTAATAAACAAAGACCACTGAAAATGTTGCCATGAAGTGAAATGAATAAAACCAAAACAAGGTGTAGTTATTTGCATCATTTACTTGTATAACTTCCATCCTCTAACACATTTCTTGCAGATACTTCCCTCTCTCCCATCACAGTTTAAGACCCTTCAGCAGGCAGATTTCAGCCACCTCCAAAGATTTTTAATTAGATTTAAGTCAGAACTCATTGCTGGCTCTAAGCCTTATGCAACGACTTTTTTTCTGATATCAGCTTTGGGTTCCCGTCCACTCTACAGTTAAGACTGAACTCAACACAAGCTTCCTGCTCTGCCTCTGATATATTTTGCAATAAATTTCCTTCAGATTTTGATATTATTCTAATACGGTACATGCAAGGCCTCAGCCCCACTGCATGATAGAACCTCCACCATGCTTCATTGTTGATTTGATTGGCTTTATGTTGCAGTACCAAAAAATGTATGTTTTGCATCCTCTAAAGATCTTTACTTTTGCATGTCATTTTTTGGCATTCCAGAAGCCTTATTTGGTTTAGTGGACAGGCTAAAATCCTGCCTCCATGTTGCTCTAAATGAGAACGAAGTTCTTTAGAAATTATTGTGAGGTGGCTCTTCTACAACTAAAATTCTACAAAAGTTGGGAATCTGTGTAATTGTAAATAAAAGCAGAATGCAATGATAACCTAAATCATATAAATCTGTATTTTATTTCCAACAGACCATAAACAACATTTCAGACGTTGCAACTGAGATATTTTTCCATTTCGTGGAAAATATGAGCTCAGTTTTAATTTGATGGCAGCAACACGTCTGTAAAGACGGAAAAAGAAATGAAATCAAATTTAAACTGGAGACATTTGACAACTAATCAGGTTAATTGGCAGCATGTTGGTAG
>CM047993.1:25547447-25562874 GCA_026261665.1 Melanotaenia duboulayi
ACGTTGTCTGGATGGGAGCAGATGTTGCCTGGATAGTCCCTCTCTTTAGTTTACAAGGGATTTTCACAATTAATCGCGGTAATAAATGCCACTAATAATTAATCGTAAAGATCTCTCAAAATCATTACCTTCCATTAAAGATTATGTCTGATCCGTGCTGCTGCTTGTGTAGCTTTGATTTTGTTGAGTGAGCTGCAGAAGAGGCGTATCGGAGTAGGACAGTACAGCAGAGGGAGAGTTGTTCTCTCTAAACAAACAGATTAAGTCATCCCTGTTGAACTTGACAAAAATTTGCAGCAAAGGTGGAAATGCATGCAATACAGTATGTCTCACCACCTGCAGGATAACAACCAGCTTTTTACTCTACAGGTAAATTATCTATAGTTTGGTTAAATTGTATTAATGTTTACCTGATTTAATATTGAAATTAAATGTTAATCTGCAATTTCGTAATTTGTAAATCTCTGGTTAGGTTTAGACTGGGGTGCCCAAGTCGGGTCCTCAAAATCTATCTGGCAACCGTTAGACAAAACTCTTCTCCAACAGACTTTAGTCAAAAGGCTGAATTCCCTCATGCACATGTCATTCAGCTTTGCAGAGGCCTGGTAAGGAGACATTCATGTGATTCAGGTGTGCTGGAGAAGGGATACATCTAAAAGCTGCAGGATAGTAGCTCTCGAGGACCGGACCTGGGCAGCCCTGGTGAGACGTGCAGCAGCGTTCACTAAACGTTACATTGAAAATGAAAAGTAAAAATGTGTCTTTCTGATCTTGTTTATTTATTTCCACTGTTCAGTATTATTTATGTCAAACAACAGCTATTCTGTTAAAGACAGCTGGAAGTCAAAGCTAACTAGATGATTTTTGATTCTTGATTCTTTATTTTGATTCTTTACTCAGCTTGAAAAGAAACGTTAAAAACCATTTTTATTATGTACTTTCCCAAAAGAAGCTTCCCAAGTCCGAGTAGAGGTTCTGTAGCCTCTTTCATCTGCTTTCTTTGAGAGAAATCCAGAGTTTATATGTAGAATTTATTTATTGAATACACATAAGAGGGGGTTTAGTTGGAATGAGACTTCTTGGTTGTTTTACTGTCTTTCTATATTATTCCGTTAAGTTGACATCAAGAGAAATGAAGATGATTTCATGTGATTTTACACATTTTTAGTGCTGGGAAATCATAATTATTTCTCTGACAATAATAATACCAAAAGAATCTAATCATGTCCATGGTTTCCAGAAATAATTTCAGATTTTGAGCCACCACCTGAGGAATGTTTCCAGCATCTTGCTGAATCTTTGCTATGAAGAATTAAGGCAGTTCTGAAGCAAAAGGGGTCCTGACTTACTGCAGGAGTGAGTCTGAGCTTGCGTGGCTGTCGTTCTCATTTGTCCCTGAATGACCAGCAACCTACAAGGTGTACCCTGCTACTGAACTTCAGCTTTTATTTATACACCAGAAATAAGACCACTACTTTGTCGCTGTGCAGGGCTCAACAAATTCACAGTAACTGTTAATGTACTTATGAATGGAGGGGTTTCACGCACTAGTTGTCTTGAAAGTGCAGATGCACACACACACTGGTAACCAACACCCCCCCTGGTACAGCTGAGCTCAGTAAGGCTTTAAGACTTAGAGGGAACTTGCACTCTTTGCACTGCAGTCAAAGCTTATGAAGCAACACTTTGTTATGCAAAAAGCTGAAAGAAAGTATTTTCTTATCAACATGAGAAACGTTTATATCAGAGATGGTGAGAATGGTTGAAACTCTGCTTGAGCTGAACAACAGACAGCAACAAATTTCTGATACAAAATGATCGAGCACTGAGAAATGATGCATAACAAGAAACACAAGTAAAAGTCTCAGAAATGCACCTGGCTGGACATTTTTTTTACATTTATATTTGTCACTCCGCCATCCAGAAGCTCTTTTGGTTCACTTATTTGAATGTGGAAGCGAGTTTCTGAATTTTTAGGAAAAACAAAAAAACTAGTTTGTATTTAGTACTAGCGAACCCAGCTGGTTAGCCAAACAGCAACTCCTCCAGGTTATTTTACACCAACACAATAGAGATGGCGTCTCAGATTGTTCCACATGTTCCTGAGACTGCCCCCAAGTGGCAGCAACATGCTACAACATGTAGGTGTGTGTTTGCAAAAGTGAGCAAAACACCAACATAGAGAGGCTCAAGAACCATGCTGGGACCCTCACAGATAAAAACGTCACGTGATACAACAATATCATAGCTTTAGGAAAAGGTGCATTGGCTTTAGTTACACAACTATCTTAAGTCTTCTCTACTTGAAAGTTACAGCTTGTTAAATTACTTGGTTGAAAACTTGAAATTTTTGGTTTGTCTGCTCATTTTCTTTAATATTTCATTGGAAATTCTTGGAAATAGTTGTAAAAAAAGTCATTTCAATGTTTAGCTTTTACAAGCATGGGCATATACAAAGACTCCGTGGTGCATCTATGACCAGCTGAGACATATTTCCATTTGCCTGCCTATCAGTTATCAGGGGTAACTCATCATCATCAGCTTCATATATCCTGCAGTGGCTTCTCCCAAATCTCCTGTTTGTCCTTTTTATGGCCCTGTTCTGTTGCAAGAGCATGTCTTTGTTTTCTGTTAAGCAGTATATAAAAGGAAAAAAAAAGGAAATTCCCAAGGAGCTTAGCTTTTAAAACGTATTAGTCTTTCTTATCTTCTAACGGCCTTATGCCTGTCTTGTCCTGTAGTGCTTCAAAACACTGTGTTTTATTAGAAAATGAATGTGGCAGAGGTCTGACACAAGTAATAGCTTACAAATTAATATGTAAAAATCTGTTTGGGATGTATCAGAAGCTATTTTGCCTGCAGGGACTTCTGGGATTCCAGCGCAGTCATGCTTCTAATTAATTCATTTTTTTTACAAAAGTACACAAAAGAAATGTTTGAGTCAAAGAAAAAATGATGCAGATTTTGTTTTTGGAGTTTTATTTCCTTTGCTGGACAGCTTTGCATGAATTAGGAATTTACTGTTTGAACTTGGATTGAAACTGATTATAATTGGATTTATATATCTGAAATGAACAATGTCTAATTTTTTATATTTACCTTGTTCTATTGATATGAATTGTGATGAACTGTTGCTTTACAAATGGACTAAATTTATTGAAAATAATGTTGTTGGTATTATACACTGTGGATCTTTAAAGTCTTCACAGTTTTATATTGAGAAACATGTTCCCGAAATTGTTCCACAATTTTCAGTCTCATCTTCACATCGGAGAGGCTCTGCCTCTGAAATGCTCCTTTTCATACCCAGTCATGTCACTAAAATGATTTGTACTTTCTACTTTTCCAGCCTTTAGTTGCTGCTGTTTGTTGCTGCTATCAAATTCAAAATAAGCTAATAATTTCCATGAAATTGTNTGCTGCTATCAAATTCAAAATAAGCTAATCATTTCCATGAAATTGTAAAATGTTTCAGCACCTGATATGTTGTTTGTGCTCTGTTGGTAGTAAAATATGCCTTAATGAGATTTTTTCATCATTGCATCTGTTTTCATTTACATTTTACACAGACTCCCAACTTCTTTGGAACTGAAACTCTTCTAGCCTTGTTGTTTTAGTATATGGATGATATAACGACGGCTACTCTTAAATTGCAGCATTACTTACTTACTTTTAAAGACCAGTTTTAAATAGAAAATAACTGGATGTTCATGTCATGGGGCCGCAAAAGTGGAGCGTCTACTCGCTGAGCATGTGCATGATTATAACACGGAAAAACATTATTAAGGGGGAATTTATTGCAGTAACATTAATAATGTCTTGACAGATTTGCATATTCCCTGAGCAGTAAAATGGTTCTCAAAATCGGCAGGCTATGGAAAGAACTCCTCTCAACTTAGGAATCTTTGAGCACATGTTAAGTCAAGTAGGAAAAAATTGTTTTTTGAGACAATTTTTCATTTTCACCTCATCGCCTTTTTTTAAAAAATTAAATCTTCAACTTTCCACATTATGATTGTCTTCTGTGTTAATGTGTTTCAGTTCATCATTTCACTAGAGTCACAGTGATTTTATACCTCGAAGTGCACATCCATCAGACTTCTTCTCTCTGTAGACAGTTTTGAGGAGGATTTCATTATATGGAGCTGATTATAGAACACTTCCCTTAGTTTGTAGCTCTACTCCCATATAAACAGCTGATAACACAGCATATGCATGTGCACTAAAATAGTCAGAATGAGCCATTTGGGTCCTGAAATTAACAAGAAATACTGAGCTGTTGTCATGCTTTGATCGTTCATGTATTTAATTTGTTCCCTCAAATGATTTAATAGTGCTCCTCTCAATAGCACCCTCATGTGAAACTGGGGCAGTGCTATTTTTGATTCCTGATCTAGAAGATTCTAGGAAATCCCCGAACTGGTGAAAGAATCACTTTGTTGTTGCTTTTGCTGATCAAGTTTTCTCTCTTAGTGTCTGATTTATACACAAATAGACTTTAGACATAAAAAGCAGCAGGAATAGGAAATAAAAATGGAAGAATAAATCACAGTTTGAACTTAAATTTATGCGTACATAAAAAAATAAGCCTTTTGTTAAGATTATATCATGAGTTTAGGCATTCTTTGCCTGCATTATGAAAGTTTCAGAATTCACTGGTTGTCTTTTTCTAATAAAATGGCAACAATGGAGAAGGTGATGTCAGTATTGGGCCTCTTGACCTCTTGCCAACTTGTCATCAGCTGCATTGAGACTGTTACAGGAAAAGATGGAAGATGCAAACACTGATCAAAAATAGTCCTTGTGCCCAGCAGCTGGATCAGATTTCTAGGCCTAAAGTTGTACATTACTCAAGTGATCTTTCAGGATCTTCCTGGTCTTCCTTTCTTCAAATTATCCCAGAGAAGCACTACAACAGCTCCCCTCTTAACCACGACTTAACAGCTCTTTTTTATAGCAAGCAGTTAGGGCCTGGACTTACCCTCTTAACCCCACCCCTCTTTTCTGGGATGTTGTGCCTCATTTCATTCATTTCCACATGTGATATATAGAGCTTAAAAAGAAATAGTTAATAAGAGATAAAGAAAGAGTAAAAGTGTTTTGACTTCCCATCTTTAGTCAATGGTGTCGACTGCAGTCGGCTGTTGCCTCAGTATGCCTGAACCTGTCGTTTATATGTTGTTTGTCTACTCTTGGAGAGGTTGTACTGGAAGTACATAATTTCCTTCGGGATTAAAAAAGTATTCTGAATCTGAATCTTCTAATGTCTAAGATCTGCTGGGATAAACATATCTCTCTGCTTAGTCTTTCTCATAACTTGTTCTTATTTAGCCTCCATTTTAAATCTTTCTCTTCAATATTTCTTTCTTTCTACTCCTTTTTTTCCTTACCCACTATCCTTTTTCCTTCTCTTAAATGTCTTTTCTCCTTTATGGTTTTGATCTAATATATTTCTTCACCTCATCTTGCTTCGTCAGCTCCTCCTCATCCTCCCTGTGGACCTACTTTAACTCATCGTTTATCCTCATTGGTTGTGTTTTCTCCTCCTCCCCCGTTTCCTCCTCCTGATTTGGAGACTCGTGACTCATAGGCTGAGATTCAGCTGACAAGACTTTATTATAAGTCAAACACAGGCGCCTCTTTCTGTCACATACGTAAACACCATTAGCAAGGAGCATGAGAAGTACAATCTGCTGGCAAATATTTAAATGACACACACAAGCAGAGATGTTTTCTTTTGGTTTCTAAGCAGCCAGATATAAATAAAGCCACTTTTTAATCTCTTAAGTTGGTCTTATCTAAAACTACTCTGTCTTTATCTGCTGTTCCTTCTCATGCTCAAATGCCAACATCTCACAGACAAACAGAAGCACTCTGCTTGAAGCTGGAGCTTCATCCATTTTTAAAATGCACTGCTGTTTGCAGCCTGCTCATCCTCTCTGTTCATCCTTTCTTTCTTCAGTTTTCCTCAAGCATTTCTCTCCCAACTAAGAGGTCACATTTTTCTTTTTGACTGATCCGTTGATACAAATGAACTGAGGAGAAACTACATTATCAGTAGTTAGTGTATCCTATTTTTCTGGCATTTTCACAATGTTCAGTTTCACTGAAGAACTGCATGAGTTTCAAGCCTGAGGACTCAGCAGCAAACATACAGTCCTGTGGTTTTAAAAGCTTGTAATGTTCATCGTAAGAGAAATAAAGAAAGAAAAGAAAAACTATTAGATGACCAGTCACTGAGTTAATATGAACCATGAAGGATTTCACTTTTGACCCTCAAACTGTTGGTGGCACTAGAGAAGTATTAACGGTTAATTTCCACCACATCAACGTGAGGTTCGTTCCAGCTGCGCATAGGTTTCGTTCTGATCTTTGTGGCATGCCACCTCACACTGGAGGTGTGTGGAGCACTCGCGACTGCAGTCCGCATAGCTGGATCCGCGAGATCACAAAATGACGGGAGAACTTCAAGATCACGCGTGATGTCATCAGTTCACGCCATAATAATAATAATACATTTTATTTAAAAGCGCCTTTCAAAAGGACACTGTACAAAGGAACATTAAAATAGTTTAAAAACCAGGATGTACAAAACAAACCTTAAAACAGTTAAAAACAATAAGTACAAAACTAAACAGAATGGAGGCCACACCAGTGAATAGAGGGCATGCAAACAAAAAGCCGCTCTACCTCTCAGAGGTTCATTTTCTGGTCTTTTGGATACTTTGTGAGTTTTATAATGGGTAAGCACTCTGTTTACAGACCTCAGTGATTACAACTGTACACAGGGACTTTTGTTTTGAAATTTACTGGATGCTTTACACTGATCCTGTGTCTGATTTTCTTATCTGGTCCTATCTGAACTGCTGAGGTTGATGCGTTCTGAAAGTGTGCTCAGTTAAAAATAAACCCGGTGTGTATGCTTAGCAGAGACTGCCGGTGTGAGCCAAACCATTGACTTGAACGGCTGGGATTAGCGCTGGAGGCCGCGGTGGACACAGACCTGGTGGAAATTGGCCGTAAGGAACAAGTGATTAGATTTTGGGGGTGATCTGGATGACCCATTATTCCTTATTATGGATTCCTTATTATGGGAAGATAGGAATCATTTTTACCATTAGAGCTTGTAATTAAAAAAAAAAGTCTACAATCATCAGCAAAAAAAAAACAAAACAAAAAAAAAAACAATGGTGTGGCGGAGGTCTGCTCTCTCTCTAGTTTTGAAATAAATTCTTATCAAATCTCATTTTACTTCGTTTCGAATCTACAAGCCTTGAACAGTTACAAATCCCTTACAAACTCATTGTGTTTCTGAAATCATACTTTTCAAAGTTTTCCTATGAATTAGACCTTCTCGTTGTTTCTATACAGTTGTCAGCTCTGGTACTGGAATCATTTAGCTGCAGATTTGTGAACAACAGAGCTGTTGTCAGCGAAGGAGACTAACCAGTCCCGTCCACCTATACTTAAGTTAAGTTTCAGACTTTACTGTTAATTTAGTGGTCAAAATTGCTGTTTTAGGGTTAATTTAGCAAGATGTGAAGACTGCAGACCCGTGACGTGCGGTGAAGTTTATGGTTGGTGAGGCACTGATTTACAGTTGTTAGAACTGAAAGGAGCATTTTATTTCAATATTCATTCAACAGTATGCACCTGGTAATGCTTCATGTCCTATCAGCATTCCTTTCAATTTCACTGCCACACCCACTGTTACTAACTCTTCAGTGAGAAAAGTAGCTACAGGCTGTCCTAAAAGTCGCTAGAAATCGCTAAATGACATCATCTAATGAGCATAACAGCCTGGTACATGGAGGCTGCTGTGGAAAGGAATGTCATGGAAAAGGCAAAAATAGATGAAAAGACAAGCTAAAATTTTTAAAAAGGCAAAACTCATAAATATAAAACAAATTCTCTGGTTAATATTTTCTTTTATTCTAGTTTAATTTTATTACGTGTAGGTTGTTTTTTCTAACTAGGAGGCTGCAACATTTCACAACACTTGTTTTCCTCCACACCCTTCATTAATAGACGTTAATATCTGACGGTAAGCCAGCGCGGGATCACCCTGCAGCAGCTTTGAACGTTTCATTTTCAGCCTGGTCATGAAACAGGTGATCATCTCCTGCTCTAAATGCAGCTGCTGCTGCTGTCAGAAGCCTCTTCTGGTTGCTTTTGGACAGGAGAGGTGCCTGCGCAGCAGCACCCACCTCTTATTGAGAAGAATAAACTACTTTCATATACGTTCGTCTACAAAAGTCTCCAATAGTGAAAAAGTGGCTAGATTTGTCGCTAGTCGCTTTAAAAAAACAAAAAAAGGTCGCTAAGTTTGCAACACTAACTAATGCTAATCTCTTCTCCTAGCTTGTGCTACCCTTACACTGACCTAGTAAGTAGTAAGGAGAGGTTCTAATGATCTTCTATGTGGAATAAATCAGCTGTCACATCTTTCTGTTTTGAGACTTGTTGAGCTTTTCTAAAGTTTGGCACATTTTACACCACTTGTTTTCATAAAAAGTAAATATTTATCTGAACTTGTAACTCATATAAAATTATGGACCTATACATAATATAATGGAATTCAAGATGCTTCTTATAATTTGTAGTGCAACAAGTTAAGCCTCTTAAGTGACCTCTGAACTGGTGATGTTAAGGGTTCTTGACTCTTACAAAGGGCTTCTATGTGAAGAAACTAAAGAATGTACAAATCTGTTGCTGCCATCATCCTCATAGACTGTCCTGCTATAACTGATTAGTCTTTAATGCAGTGGTAATTGAAAAGGAAGCAGGACATCATGCTTACATCACTGTCTGCCATTCTGCTGACTCGTAGACATCGCCACGGCCTGTGAAGAGCGTGACATTGTGACACGATGATCAGCTGTCAACCAACAATTGTCTCTGCTGTGCTCTCAGCAGACAAAGACGTTAGTTTCCCTGATGCCATCCCAGTCCCGCAGTTACGCAACTGTCTCTGCAGCCATTCATGCTTCATGCTGTTGGGTTTGCAGCTGAGTTGTCAAACTGCGTTTTCACTGGACGTGAAGGGTTTTCCTCCTTTGAAAGACCCTGCCTCCCAAAAATGGAAAAAAACTAAAGGGTCTTTGCTATTTTCTCTATAAGAGCATCTACTGCCCCCTATTTTTGGAATCAGTGATGAGGGTCTATATTTATTTCATGACACAAAGATGGCTACAGAATTTATGTAAATGGTCAAAGTTACAACGTTGTCCCTCTGTCTCTCCTTTTCTTTTTCTACAGTAAAAGCAAATGATCATCATCAAGCCAAATTTAAAGTAGGAGCCATGGTTAATCTTATAGTACTTAACACCGTTAGATACTTGGGACACTATTGTAAACTTGCTGCACTAAAAGGAAAACATCTAATAAAACTGATTAAATGAATAGAAAAAATATTTAATGATGATAGATGTCAGATTTACTAGTTAGGTTTGACTCATTGCCTAGTATATACCCTAGAGTATGTACTTTAGAGTTACAGTAGGAGGGGATATTCACATCTTTTAACCTTTGAAAATCTTTGCAAACAGACTTTCTGTGCACATTTGTAGCTTACAGAGAAATGAGTAAAATTCTAATCATACAATCATTTATGTTAACATGTATGTTGTTTTGCTAGCAGCAAAGTAAGATTATGTTAATTGTCTCTCAGTCAGTTGGTCCACTGGCAATAAATTTGTCATAAATATTCATTTACCTTTCAGAATTAACCCTACTCTCAGTTTTCACATATTTATAAACCTAATATTTTGAGAAACATCAACAGGCCCTTCTGTATGTTGTGTTTAGTACAGATTAGCATGTTTAGCATTTTAGCTAAAGGTCTTGGCCTTCCACCTACATGACATCATGTTTATTCCTCCTATGAGAATGGCCTGTTAGTTGGTTGTCCATTTAAAGCTGTAAATAAGACAGGACATTCCTGCTGTGTTTTTAAGGGCTATAATAGAAATGGCATGACTGACTGGTTGTTTTCCTCCTTCAGCTCAGCTTAGACCATACTGGCCGTGCTGCAGAGGATTTTGACTGAATTAAAAACCCTCTATTTGCATTTTTTGGTCAACCTAAGTGCATTTAAATTGTTTTCACTGTGTGTCTCTTTGGAAAAACAAATTAACAAAACCCCTTTTTTTCTTTTTTACGATAGGACATAATATTTAAGTTTGAAGAATTGAATTTGGACATATTTCAAATATATGCGTTTTGAAGAGACTCACTCACCTTTGTCAGCAGAAAACACTGCACTGAGGGTATGTTTATCCAAGCAGTAAAGATGAAATGCCCTGGAAAATGCTGCATAACCATAGTTTAACTCAGGATCAGCTTTGACATTTGTTAGCCTGTGCACACTTCCACTTTAGCTGTGGAGGCATAAGTATATGTTTCAGTAATTAGGAGAAGGTGGTTCCTCCTCTGTGGAGATTAATTTGGCCTAGACTGAAAGATTCTGCATCTACTGTTGCAAGAACCAGATTATTCTTTGGATTTACTAAATGTTTGCATTGATTATTCATGTATTCAGCTTCATTTTTCACAACTTTACCACATAAGCAATTTGACTTTAAATCATTCAGTACTAAGGATATCTTTCTCTGTCACTACATGAAAATTAGTTTGGTGCTGAGTTAGTTGAGGTCATTTTAGATGCAGATGAGAAAACATTCAGTGAGTAATCAGTTCTGAAATCCTGGGTTCATCCAGTTTTTCTTGCAAGGAAAGAGTTGATGTAACAGATGGTAAAAATGTGAAAGCCTGCTCAGTCGTATCATCCTTTGTTTTAGACAGCTTTGTGTTGCCTTACTTTATTTGTAAAGCCTCGCTCTGCTTTGCATAATCCAGTCACAAGGATTTGACTCTGTTCACATGGAGATGCAGTATGATACAAAAGTCTTAGGCCACCCTTCATTTCTTTAAATGTTGTCAAGAAATAAGAAAAATGTGCATAAAAATACATGGAAATACAGTATATGAGGCAAATCTGAGTTTGTACAATTCTAACAAGCTTGAAAGCTAATATTTGGTCTGAGCGGCTTAATTCTCCAACGATGTCCGAACCCTCTTGGAGAAGCTTATTGTCATTTCTTTTAGTCGTCTTCAGGAAAAGTCTTCCAGGCTTTTTGAAGGACTTTGTCTGTCCCTCTGTTCTCTGTCCAGATGATCCCACACTGCTTCAGTAATGTTGAGGTCCGGGTTCTGGGGAGGATTCATCCCTCCAACCAGACCCGTTGCTGCTGAATTTTAGTCCAGTTCTTGGGTCAGTTGACATACCTCGGCCCTAAGAACGACTTTATGGCAACCACCTTTCATGAAGACAGTTTCTGATGGATCAACTGATGGTCCTGATGCATCTCTCTGGTCTTTGTTGGATATTTTTTCTATTTCGTAAGGACATCACTCTGAGATCACTCTGAGCGTCATTCAGCAACAGTTTTTATGAATAAATTAGTTGTTAAAAGAAGCCCTATGTAACTTTCCAACCTTAAAAGTGAGTAATTTCCTGAATTGTTTGATGGCAGAGTGACATTTATTCTGCATATTTCCGGATCTGTCACTGCCCAGCGACGAGAAACCACACTATACTACTTTTCCTTCCAGGACATTTGTCCTTCTTATCAACTTTTTCCAAAGATTGTAGCATTAATTAAAATCTTTGTATCTTGGATTTGTTCTTCGCTGAGAATAAATCCTATGACCACTCAGCAGTTTTCTTACCAACATTTGAGTGCTGACATGTTTGAACAGCGTTTGTATTGTTTTTGCTTTTCTGTTCATTAAAAAAAGTAATGAATAAAATTACAACTGGTCTAATTTTTAAAATACCTTTTGGTAATTAAAAAAGCATTTTTGTATTTTAAAATAAATAGCAAGATATTGTAGGTGCTGTCCTAACCTTATAATTTTCCTAAGGGAAGTAATATTGAAAAATATTTTTCAGTCGGCCGTTCATGTGCATCACTTTGAAGATGAAGACTATCAGGTTTCAGGGCATTTCTTTATCTTTTGGCATTCAGTTTGTTAGTTTTTCCTCATCTGTCTCAGCTCTGTCTACAAACACGTTCACGAATCTGACGGACTGTTTTTACACACACAAGGACTGAAGTGAAACTTTGGCTGCTTGGAAGCAAAATATAAAGAAATGAGAGGTTTTTCAGGACTTTAACCATCACTCTGAAGAGGTTTAATCCCTCTTTCAATGCAAAACTGGTGGTAAAATTAAAACAGGCAAGTGAATTTAGATATCTGCACCATAAATCTGCACCAGATATTGTAAATCCAGATATTGTGTTGTGTTTAAATGAGGTCATTTGCATCAGGATGCTGATCTGAAACAGGTTTTAACCAGGAAGAGCTCTGCAACAGACATCCACTTCAACCACTGGATGTAAACATGGGTGGACGTTGTGTTTGTAGGCTATGTCGTTGTGTTTCCTAGCAACAGAATCTCTGAGTTTTCAGTCAAGTACTCATGCGTTCTCTTTTCATAAACACAGTTTGTATGATTTGTGTTTACCTCCGTCATATGGAGAAAGAAAATTTCCCGCCTGTTTCTTGGAAGAAAACTCGCTTTCCAACGTCTCTTTAGGTTCCGTTTCCTTTGTTTCTGTTGGAGACATTTGAGCTTAATTTGATGAGGCAGATGAAAACCTGGGGAATCGTTTCTGCCATAGGTTGTAGTTTTTTTTATTTGAGTCTGTGCTGTGTCAGGCGTTTGTGGAATATACCTCCACCCACTCACACATACACCCAGAAAGAAATGCAGCACTCCCGATCGTTAACAGTATGTTGTCAAAACTGAAAGCAGTAATTACTGCTGTGTGACCAGTGGACCTTATTAAACGTATGCTAGCTGTTTGAGTGTCTTCATGCACTGTGTTTAATATACAGTCATTTCCATCTCTGACAGCTGTGTGCCTTCATTCTGTAACACTGGGACCCATCCAACATATTACCAATTAATTTTAAGAGCTTCTTTCTGGTTCAGTGGGAATTGTGGGAATTACTGTTGTCTCCTCGGAGCATCTTTATACATCGAGCTAAAGTGTTAGCTAGCCTTTTCACATTTATCCATTGAATGTTAAGAGACTGTACATTTTTGGATTAAAAATACATGGACATGTGCATGTTTGAAGCCTCTGCATTAATTTCAGTGATGTACAAGCTTGTCTTGTCTCAGTGGCTCCATTGTTTGGTCCACTGGCCTTTCATTGGCCCATTTTTCTGAGTAGACAAGTCATGTGGAGCAGAATTAAAAGGGTTAACTAAATGACATAAAGGGATGTCAATGTCCCTCTGACTCTGCCATCTTGGCCTCTTAAAGGATAATAAGGAGATTTTTTTAATCTGTCTGCTTACACATTGTGGTTATGATGATTTCTAACTACAAGATCTTCTTGGTTTGTTCTGAAGATTCACATTTTCTGACCCCACCCTGTGGATACAGTTTTAGTTAACAGGGCCACTGCTAGCCATTTGGGTGCCCTAAGCACAACTGCTTTGTGGTGTCCTCCATTAAAAAAAAAAAAAAAAATCTAACAGCTAATACAAAATAAAATGATGCGATGTTTGGGGTTATTTTTTAAGAAAACTTTGACATTTTCACCGATTACCACTGAAATCGGCCCCATGCCAGGCTTATGCATAAAATACTATCAGATAAAATTAAAACTGAAGTCTAAAATTTTCTAAGAGATACTTCCTTACAAGGAAAAAATCTTTTTGTGCTATATGCACTAACAAAGCCAGATTTAAAGAAAAACATTTGCCTAAATGGACTAAAATATCTACGATGAATAGTTTAATGTTCTCCAAGTGCAATGCAAAGTTCAGTTAATGCTTGACTGGATTTTTCACCATTTTCACCGGTCAACATCGCCAATAACGCAGCTGCCCTACTACACGTTTCCTGGTTCCGCAGTGAGATAGGTGCCTCCTCAAACAGTAACCCACTACTCTACTGTCCAGCATTGTTTAGGGAGTTTAAACCAGGGAACTAGGGATATGCACACCTAATCGACTCGTTAATTAGTTAAAACTAGGGCTATCCAAAATAACGTGTTAATGGTAGCAACAAATTTATGTAATTAACTGTGTTAATATTTTTAATGCAATTATCGCATGTACGGCATAACAAGCCTAATACTTTTGTCATTTCTCCGCTATGATGGCTGGACAAGATGAAAAAATGAGCCTGCTGACTCTATGGATGGATTTGAGAATAAAAAGAACATTGATGGAGCAGCACATGGGCGCCGCCCTCTTGTAGGATGGTGGTGTTTTAACACCCACACTCTTTGTTCGCGTTGAGGGGGTCCTTTTTTTCCTCCTGCATTGTGTACAAATGTGACGGATCTAGTGGTCTCCTCTCCGTCTGTTGTTCTTCCCTGAATCATGATAGCTGACCGTGATCAGCTGATCGGCTTTTCTTTTGCTAGTACCGTCTCTATTGTAGCGTTTGTTTATCGTTCAGGTGAGAAGGAGGAATCTAGCAGTTCACGGTTCATACACAGCTCATATTTACCGCAGAGTATTGTCTCTGGCAAAACCCTTCTCTAACGCAGTAGCTGACAAGTCATAGAAAGGATTTATGCTTCAATTATGCAGGGGCAGGTCTAGAAAAACTTTGAAGGGGGGGCAGGCAAGAGGTCTTACGAGGGCCACAATCCAGCAGTTTTTCTATGTATCTCTGCTTTAACACACCAGACTCAAATTAATGAGTCATTGTGTAGAACTTGATTGGCTGTTAGATTAATTTAATTTGATTAAATTAAAAGCAGGCGCATTACAAATGCAGCTTTTTACCAGCTCAGAAACATCAACAGAATTAAAAGTTTAGTCTCCCAGAAAGACCAAGAGAAACTCATCCATGCATTCATCTCCAGTAGGCTGGATTAAGGCGGATTTATACTTGTGCGGTGTCTGCGTGCGGTCGGTTAAGGCATAGCTGACGCTGCTGAGTTTGCTCTGACACTCGAGCATAGTGGGTGTGCGTTGTTTTGATGTCATGTTGCAGTTTCTTCTCCTAATCTGAAGGTGGCAGCAGGGGTGGTATCGGCCAGTAAACTCACCATGTCGGAGTTCTTTTGATGGTTTAATAGGTATTTTCTGTTTTAAAACAAMAATAGCATCCAGTAGGGTTCAGTGTCTTTATTATCTTGTGGAAGAAAATGAAGAAATAATTCGATCAGCTTCTCATCAACTTGATCCACTGGTTGTTGTTTTTAAAAACGGTGGTTACAACACAAATTCAGTGAGAAGATCCAGATATCCGGCAACATGTGATTCCAAACTGACCAATCACAAGGGGGTACCTCCACATACCGTCTGCGTAGCAGGGGTGCACGTTGAGCTTCTTCGGACCTATGCGGTGCCTACAGCGATGCCGAGTGACGAGTATAAATCCACCTTTACT
>CM047993.1:25570791-25587677 GCA_026261665.1 Melanotaenia duboulayi
TATATGTATATATATATATGTATATACATGCCATTTTTAGCCTTTAGCAGTAGCTTTAATTAGACCATAATAATTCTGTTTATTTAAAGAACTTTCAGATTTTGGGAAGCAGATTTCTAATTATGTTTAGGCGTCAAAGAACTTTTTACGTGGTACCTAAAGGTCTGAGCAGGTTAATCAGTACTTTCACTGTAAGACTTTAAGCTATAAGAGTTTACTCACATTGTGGTTTTGCTACCTCGACTTAAGTAATGAGTCCAACACTTCCTCAAAATACTTTACTAGTGTGAAAGTGATGATAAATGCTATTTTGCCCTGCTCATATATTACTCATTTCCTCTTTTGTGTTTTATAACCGAGGCAATTTTTAGGTAAATATTTAAGCATGGCTTGTGTAAATGGCTTGTGCTGTGAATTATTAAATCTTCATGAGTTTACGGGTGGGCTCAGATTTTGAACCACAGCATAAATTTTTGTTTGTAATTATAAGCTTAAAACATACTGGTCTCATTGGTCCATTCCTCTATTTTTTGATAAAGTTTTTGCAATTTTGTTACTTAAATGTATTTAATTTACCTATGGTTAGGATTATCTTTGTATAATTGATACAATAAGGGGAAAACTTTGATTAAGACAGTTAAAAAATTATTTTAATTTGATCTCATAGCATTAGCCTGATAGCAACGTTCGTGTCTCGAAGTTTTCATTCAGGAAATGTTTTATCTCCTTTATTGTTCTTGAAGGTTTAGTTGTAGAGTTGCTGTGTTATTAACAAGTGACAAATAAGGATGTAAATTGTTAAATAAAGATATTGTAATCTAAATTTTCACTTCTCTTTACTTGTTCCCTCTTTCTTAAACCCTGGTGAAGCCAACAGGATTTTTCCTCTGAGCCAAATAAGTAGATGGATGGAGCAGGTGTGACAGGCGTGACAGGTTAAAGGATTTTCAATTCTCCCTTCTATTGGATTATTTCTGAAGGAGAATATCGACTACGACTTTATAGTTAAACAGATTACTCAGCCATATTTGGGGAGTGTCGACAAATGTGAGTGCCATGGTTTGTGAACTTGAAAGCTTCTTCAAGAGGATATTTAAAGGTGGAAGGCCATGGCGATGCCATTTGGAGGTATCTTTGTGGAAGCATTTAAAGCTTAAAACAGTTTAGTCTGAGTTAATTTGACTAAAACTGGCATTTGTATGAGGCTGAAGAACTTGTTCTTCTTCTTTTTCAGCAATCTGATTTGTTATTCTGAGTCCGTATGGGATTATAGGAGTATTTCTGTTTATTTCAGTGACTATATTAATTTGTTATAAACATTTTAGAAGAATAAGTTTTTCCACACAACTCTGGATCTAAAAACCATTTTATAAAAGGAAGAAGTGGAGACGTACTTATTGTGAAGGATGGAAATGTATTGTAACAATAATATCTTTCACAGTAAAGACTAAAGAGCAGGTCAAACACTCCTCTAGATAATGATGCTGTGTTTTAACTGTCCTGCGGCAAATAGCAGGATCACAAGTCCAGTCAGCTGATTGATCACATGACCTTTAATTCAATAAGAAAAGAAAGGAAGCAGTTAAATCAAAATGAGATCATTCTCAACAGACTGAAGGAGAGCATATAATAACAGACACCTCAAGTAGACATGAGCAGTAACCATTGATTGGAAGGTGAGTAATGAAGAATAGGGAAAATATTTTATATACGTTCACTCCACCGTACCAGTCCTCGGTTGGACCCCCTTTTTCTGCCAAGAACTGCTTTAATTCTTGGTGTCATAGAGTGAACAAGTTGTTGGAAACATTCCTAAGAGATTTTGCTCCTTATTGACATGACAGCATCACACAGTTTTGATTTGTCGGCTGCATCCATGATGATGTCTGTGACATGGTCAGCAACAACACTCAGGTAGGCTGTGCTGGTTAAACCAGGCCATGTTGGTTATAAGGGGCCCAAAGTGGTCCAAGAAACTATCCCTCCACCCTTACACCAGCAGCAGCCTTAATCACAGATGAAAAGCAGGATGGATCCATGTTTTCATTTTTCCAGCAAATTCTGAGCCTAGCATCTGAATGTGGAGCTGAAATGGAGACTCATCAGACCAGCAACGTTTCTCCATCTTCTGTTGTCCAGTGTTGGTGAGTGTGTGTGAATTGTAGCCTCAGTTTCCTGTTCTTAGCTGACAGGAGGCACCCGGTGTGGTCTTCTGTTGCTGTAGCCCATCTGCTTCAAAGCTGGACGTGTTGTGTGTTCAGAGATGCTGTTCTGCAGACCTTGGTTGGAGCCAGTGGTTTTTTGACTTCCTGTTGCCTTTCTATCATCTCTAACCAGTCTGCTCGGTCTCCTATAAGCTCTGACCTGACCAGACAGACAACTGCTGCTTACTGGATATTTTCTCTTCTTCAGACCATTCTCTGGAAACCCTAGAGATGGTTGTGTGTGAAAATCCCAGTAAATACTCAGACCAACACCCATGCCACATTAAAAGTCACTTAAATCTCCTCATTCTGATGCTCAGTTTGAACCTCAGCAGGTCAACTTTTCCATGTCTACTAAATGCAGTGACTTGCTGCCCTGTGATTGGCAGATTAGATATTTTTGTTAACAAGCAGCTGAGCAGGAGCACCTACTCAAGTAGCCGGAGTAAGAGCACATGCATTTGATTTTGATTAGTCACATATATTCAAACTGGAAAAACGGCTAAATTTATGTACCAATGATAGATACTGAACTTATTATCTTAGTTACTCCAGCAGATCCAGTAACGTTATCACCACTCTAATCTTTAGTTTAACACGAGTTCCAATATTTGTCTATGGAAGTGAATTACAGTTACATATGTTATTTTAATGTTTTTTAATACCATACATGTTCAGTTTTTTGGTTAACTACGCTAATGTCATCATTAGCAGTTTATATACCTGTGGTATCTTTGAAATTACAGTTAATAGCAGCTTTAAAGGAACAGTGTGTAACAAACACTGACATCTAGTGGTGAAGTTGGAGATGGCAACCAACTATAATTGCACCTATATTGTTAGACTTAACTACATAAAAAAAGCAAGCAAATGTATTAGTCCAAAGACCTTTGTTCTTCATAGATTTCTATCTGGGGAAAAGCCACACCAGTGTTAATTAGTCTTTTCAGCCTTTGGCTATACTCAGTCGGCATTTTCTCTTCATGCTGTTGCTTTAATGATGAGGCTGATCCACGTGTCATTGCATCTTCTTGCACTATCTTCCTTTCCTGTCTTCCTGATCTTTCATTTCCTAAATACAAGTATATACCCTCAAACATCTTCAGAGTGGTACTTAAAAGCATTGATTACCTCACTTTCTTCCTCTTCATTGTCTTCTTCACTGTATTCTTTTTCTATAAGTGTTGTTATTGTGATTCTTCTTTGTAGAGAGACCAGCTCTGAAAATTATATTAATGGTTAATTTAAAGGTTATAAAAACATAATAATTCAATCAGCAATGTGGTTAGATGCTAAATTAAGCCTTGTACCTACACAACATAATATTTTTTTTTCTCATTGTTGTTTATAATTGCAACACACTGAAGCCCAAACAGCCACGTTAAAATAGGGCATCTTAACATTTCAGGAAACCACAAATGCATGAGCTGCTTTGCTCAGCATATCCAGGCTGCTGAAAGGTGTTGTTTGACTTTAAAGTCAGACCATGATCATTTCTAAACCCTTACTGAAGTAGGTCTAACAGCTAAACCTGTTTTGTTTTTTTTTTACAATGCGAAATTTATGACTGTTCCAGATGAAAGAAGACCTCCCAGTCTCATCGTGTATTGGATAATGAGAGAGGGTCGAGGAGCAATGTCTTGACAGTCTTTTAAGCAAATAAAGTCTGGGATAAAGTTTGGTCAGTAGCAGACATGTTGGGTTATCATCCCATAGTGTCACTGCTGCATGTCTATGTCTGCTAAGCAGCCATTAGGATCATAGCTTAGAATGATTTGTCAAATAATGAAAGACTGGCATGTTATTGTAAAAACAAACAAAAATGGTGTGGATGGATGACAAATGTACTAAACCTAAGCGGGAGCCTTGTGCATATGATGTCTCGTCCAGTATAGACCATGACGGGAATTGTAAGAAACTCTGTTTCAGACATTTCTTCTGAGGAAGAAAATGTTCTGTAACTTATTCTACCATCAACCCCTCTTCCTCCTCATACTACCATGTTACTGTTTGATACTGTACTCGACATAGTTCTAAGAAATGTTGATATATTTATTTGCAGTTTCCACAAACGTAAAACAGTAAGTTGTTCTGTTGACTGGCTTGTTTTAGTTCTGTATGTGCTGTTATTTATGAGCTGTGATTGAAGTTTAACTAACTGACAGGAGGAACCCGGTGTGGTCTTCTGCTGCTGTAGTCTATTTAACCAGTGGTAGTTTGACTTTCTGTTGTCTTTCCATCATCTCCAACCAGTCTGCCCATTCTCCTCTGACCTCTGACATCAACAAGACATTCTGGTCCAGACAACTGCTGCTCACTGGATATTTTCTCTTCTTCAGACCATTCTCTGTAAACCCTAGAAATGGCTGTGTGTGAAAATCCCAGCAGATCAGCTGTTTCTGAAATCCTCAGTGAGTCATCATCATGTCTGCATAGCTAAATGCACCGAGTTGCTGCCATATGATTGGCTGATTATATTTTTATTTAACAAGCATTTGAATGGGTGAATTTAACAAAGTGGTCTGTCAGTTTAAGCACATGTTCTTAATAGCTTCAGGGGTGCCCAAGTCCAGTCCTCGAGATCTACTATCCTGCAACTTTTAGATGCAACCCGTCTCCAACACACCTGAATCAAATGACTGGCTCGTTACCAGGCCTCTGCAGAGCGGAATGACATGCAGATGACATATGATTTAGGTGTGTTGGAGATGGGTTGCATGTAAAAGTTGCAGGATGGTAGATCTCGAGGACCGGACCTGGGGCATCCCTGGCTTAAATAGTTACTGTCATTAACATTATTGGGGAATGATGGTTTAGTTGC
The DNA here is from genome assembly GCA_026261665.1 of Melanotaenia duboulayi. Classification (NCBI taxonomy): domain Eukaryota; kingdom Metazoa; phylum Chordata; class Actinopteri; order Atheriniformes; family Melanotaeniidae; genus Melanotaenia; species Melanotaenia duboulayi. Next base: position 25,575,817 of record CM047993.1, read on the forward strand.
AGCCGACAGTTTGTAGACTCGCAGGTTTAAATCCGTCTGTTTGTAAAATGGCTGCATGAACATTTAATGATCAGTAGTTTATAAATTCATGACAAGTGTAGGAACGTCCACCAAACACCAGGTAAACGCCGACATCTCAGACTAAAAAAGGTAGCAAAGCATCTAAACCTGAACTTCATTGTTAGAAGATTGTGACGATCTAAGTTAATAATAATTAGTGTTTCTTCATCGTCATGACTCTTCACCTCGCTTGCGTTTATCCCGGTTAGGACGTTTCTTTTTCTGTCTTTCTCTGTGGAGCTGCTTGTTCTTCCTTACCAGGGCCCTCTGTGGCAGGCCTCTGGGACCTCCTATTTACACAGGGAACAAACATTTTTTTGTCTGAAATGCCACAAACAACAATCCCAGCAGTGTGCTGTGTACAAATCCACTGCTGCTAAATGATGTAAACCAGGTTAAAGTAAAAGCTTCTGCTATTAAAGTCATGAGGGCAGGATGAGGCACAATGCACAATTGTCTCTCCACATTAGCCTGAATTCCACTTTTCTGGCTTGAGTTGCATTGCATCAGGTTTCATGTGGCTGGATGTAATGGAATCAAGCTTCTGCTCTTAAAATGTTTAATTTATTTGTCATACTGGGACTGAAAAAGTTGTTTTTTTTTACATTTAGAATTTGATGACTGCTATTTCCTTGACAGACACTCTGGATAAAGATGGATCTGCAGGTGTTGCCTTTGTAAGGTTGTTTTGCAGTGAAGTGCTACCAGACAGAGAGCAAATGGAAAGTGTTAATATGGACTAGTCATAGTGTGAGTGGGATCACTGCTGTGTTAAAGCAACTCCTCACAGTGAACAGCACAACATATTGATTTACCAGGAAATGTCACAGGTTTTTACTGCAGCACTGTAAACACAATCTGTTCTGCACCGGAGATAAGCCGTATTATTGACTTCTTTAATGATCTCTTTCACATACAGTTCTCATGTTTAAGATCTTTATTGTCTTTTATCTTTCTGCACACTGTTTAAAATATTTTGTACTAAAGCCATTTAATGTGTTCTCCAAAAACTGTGATTGACCTTAAAATGGCACCCTTAAATCCACAGGGGAGGCTGTCCCCTGGGCCATGATATTCTTAATGCCAAGCTGACATTTTACCCAGAGAACAGTGTTGGAGTAAAGCCAATACAAAGTGGTTCTCATTTCATTTTATTTTTATTTTGTGGGCTCTAAAAGACATACCGTCTGTATGTCTTCTTAGTCAAAGAGCAGCTCCTCCAGTATAGCCTCACTGAGAAGAGATATTTGTCTCGTGACTCTTAGGAATACTGTAAATCTTTACGATTTTTCCTCTTGAGACCAGTCTGGAAAACAGTTTTTCTCTTGTTATGCCAGCATGTACTTTTAGTAGATGAGACCCATGCTCTTTGACCATCTTGTTGCTCCTTCTTTATACCCCTCAGCAGTCCTACATCCATGCTGACCTTTCAGATGCAGCTGTGGGGGCTGGATGTACAGATGTTTGCTGACCTCCAGCTGTGAGATTGAGGAGGGACAGAGTAAACTGTACTGGAATCAACAGATAAAGTGGCATATGAGTCAAAGGTAGTGAGGGTATTAAATGTGGTCTTGTTCTGTGTTCAAAACCAGTGGATTTCTGACTCGTATGTCCTGTTTATACACTGATCAGCCACTCAATCAGGTCCACCTTACTGGTAATGGGTTGAACCCCCTTTTTTCTTCAGAGGTGCCTAAATTCTTGGTGGCATAGATTTAACAAGGTGTTGCAGGCCTTGAAATACCACATGCATGTGTATGTTTGTGCACGTAAAACTGGAGCAGTGTACTTAATTTTTGATAGCACGTGTAGCTGTGCAGGTTGGGGAAATAGACAAATCTAGTGAGTTTTTTTAAATCTTTTGGTGTTATTGGAGGTTTTCGTACACAGCGATGTAAAGCATGGATAGTTTACTCTTCTCAGTGAGTAGCAGTGCCACCACTGGCCCCTCCTCCGTCCAGTAGCACCCACAGGAGGACTGGTCCTCATGCAGCTGGCCCTTCCAGCTGCAGTTATAGCAGCTGATGTTCACCTCTGTTCAGCACCCAGACTGAAAATAATCGAGCTGGGTCTTCTTATTGAAGTGTATCTTTAGACATTTTTACTGAATATATTTTGTCTAGACTACTTAATACTACAACTTCTTTTTAAAGGCTAAAATGTGTGGGGATAAAAAAAAAAAAACTGTGGTATTCAGTCGTCTTCTAGTCTGGTGGAGAAGATAAATTTATTCTTTCTGTTTTTGGTTTGTCCCTCTATAAAGCAACAACTAAATAAAAATCTATTTAAACACACACAACAAAAAGGAAAGAGAAACCTCTGTCTTTATGTAGAACTGATGTGTGTTTCCAGCTCCCTGCGCTGCACGTCATGCACTGAGCTTCCCATGCACCAAGATGAAAATGGGAATTTTTTCTGTAGTTTGTGAATTTACATTTATGTTTATGCATTTTCTAGCTTCACTAGATCCTGAAGACTCAGTTGTTAAACCTCTCACCAGGATAAGTTTGAATGGCTTCGCATCCTCCATGGGTGCAAAACCCATCCGAGACTATATCAGAAGGGAGACTCGTGCAAAATTTCTCCGCAGTACAAAGTTACGGTGTGTTGGAGTTGTCTCGTAATTCCGAGCAGTCGAGAGTAGGTTACGTTTTTACCAGGTAGCTGTCCTCTCAGTGCTTCCTCCTCTCCCCTCCCTGTCCTGTTGCTCATTGTCTGTGAGTGGATGGCAATGATGTGGATGGATGGATGGATGGATGGATGGATGGATGGATGGATGGATGGATGGATGGATGGATGGATGGATGGAAAATTCTTTACTGTAACATAAAATAAGAGCTGGACATGTTAATGAATCAACACAAACAATTATTTAATTGCTTATTAATTCAGTTTTAATGCAGTTTCTCTTGGTCTTGGGGTGGTTATTCGTGTTTTTCTCAGTTTGTCTTAAAGTATGTGCTCCTGATTATTGTCTCCTTTGTTTTCTTACTGAGAATGTGGGATATTTTCTGTTGAGTTGAGTGTAGCAGCTTGTCTGGTTTCTCAATGCTTTATGTTTCTGCTATGTGCTGATTACAGGCCTTAAAGGATTCCAGCACCATGCTGGATATCCGGTGTGCGGAGTTTTCACGACNTTTCTTTACAGGTGTAGCAGCTTGTCTGGTTTCTCAATGAAATTCAATGTAATTATTGTCTAAATGCTTTATGTTTCTGCTATGTGATCTCCGGTGTGCGGAGTTTTCACGATAGAAAATAAATAAATAAATGAAGGAGATTTATTAATAACTATTTAATAACTTGATGTGTGTGTTAATGTTGTCACATTGAGTTTATCTACTAATGGTATGCGAGGAACGCGGCTTCAGTGTAAAAGGCTTTACTAACCAATCAGATTCCAGTTGCTGTTTCGATCTACGCTATCGCCTCTTTGGATACGAGAGATGATGATGAATACTGTACCTGTAAACGTGGGTACCTCAGATTTCTTGGTGGGATGGGCTTGTGAAGACAGGTTACTGTCTGATCTTTATGCCACATATTTTCAGACACATGCTCTCCATATGTTCTCTGGTGGGCGTGTGCTCGGGGGAGAAGTGTGTGCGCCCATGTAGAGTCTGAAATGACATAAGGTAAATAACATCAGGCCGTTTAGTTTTTAAACTGTCTATGAGCATGGATGGAGAAAATGTTAAGACGCAGTTAGCTTCTGATCTGTGATATACAAAAAGAGCAAATCCGCTGCTTTTTGGGGACCCAGACCACATCAGACCAGGTTCTGCTGCAACCTTTACAGTCCAAAGAGCCATTTTCCCTTAGCCAGCTAAATAAAACTCATTTAGAGTTAGAGCAAATGTTACAAGACCTTTTAAAAAAAACCTCTTATAATTTTTGATAAATATCTGCTATTGTCATTTTTGAAGAAACCACATTTTTATTATTTGCTTTTAGTTTTTAAAATTAAGGAAAACATCAAACTTTTGCAAAAGGTGGATAGACATTCTTTTATGGGATGTAGATATTTGTGGAAAATTATGTATATATATATAAAAAAAAGGTTTCCAAACTAATAAAAAATAAAATGAAAAATAGATGAAAAAAAAATTACCAGTGCTTTTAGTGTCAATATGTTGTGGAAATTCAATGCAATTATCGACTGAAAATTTGCTAAAAAGCCTGNAAAAAAAATTACCAGTGCTTTTAGTGTCAGTATGTTGTGGAAATTCAATGCGATTATCGACTGAAAATTTGCTAAAAGGCCTACATTTGTTTTATATCTATATTTAAAATCATTAGTTAGTTCTTTAGCATTTTTAGCCATGTATTATGAACCACTGTGGATGGTCCTGAGAGCCACTTGAAGCTCTGGATCCACAGGTTGCAGACTGCTTGACTAGGTTCTGCTGAAAAACTGCTACACTTGGGATGACTGAACAATTCTATGGAGCTGGTAGATTCACTGAAAGATAAAACAAATATGGTGCTCTAGAGTGAAGGAAGTCATATGGAGTAAGCAGTTTTGGACAGGTAATAATCAACCGGTCCAGGAGGCGGTTTGAGGAGCCACTGCCTTGGTCTTTCTGCTTGTCTCATCTCACTGTGTCCGCTTCATTTTGGCTCTGAGATGCTGAAAGGTTCTGGACAATCAAGGGTAAACCATCTGGATGTCTTTGCAAATTAAATAATCAAGGGACAATCCTTATCTGCGTTAGCAGTTATTGATTGATGACTCCAGAGAACAGATTAGAAAAGGCAGCAAAGGGCTTCAACAGAAAAGATGGAAAACAAATTAGTCGTCTGATCTGTTTAAGATGACTCACAGGCCACAACAACCAGATGCGAGTGTCTGCTGACCTTTTCGGACTAAGATTTAATCGGGAAACAAATGTTTTTAAGCTACACTATGAGAGACTACCTCTGAAATAAATATGTTGGTAGCCACTGATATGAATTTGTGTATCATTAAGCTAGTTTTCTAATATTTTATTTAGTTAAAATATTGGTTGTCAAATCTTTTTTTTTCTGTTACCCATTTTTGTAGAACTCTTCTTTCCATGAGTTTCAGATTACAAAGATCTGTTGTGAGCTTGTACTGAGTCATTGATGTCATGTTGTCACATTGATATTCCCTTCTTAATCAGCAACCCACTGCTGTCATCTCACAGCTTTATTAAGTTACCGCTGATGCAAGTGGAACATTTGGTGGTTTTTCCCTTTTACAGTAAATAAAGTAAAATAATGAAACTCGTTTGTGTTTATGTGAAGGTCGTGTAGCTCTACATGGGACCTGCTGTTTTAAGTTTTCCCTTTATGTATAATGTTCAACACAGCTGTGTGACTTGTTATTAAAACAAAGTGTAATTGTTATTTTCTAAATTTGAGTTCTGTGCTTCACTGCAAGTGTTATTTTTACATTTATACAACGATGATAAAATGTTCTGGTCCGTTTGAATTAGAGTTGGGCCGATACCGATACCAGCATCGGAAATACTCACAGATCCTGCCAAAGGTAAGGGGCTCGAGATCTGCGAGTATTTGTGTCTAAACACCATCTGATACCACAGAAATGGAATAATTTTTCTTTTTTTCTGCCAAACACCACAACACAGAAACAGGAAGTTATGCAATCTCGCTTGATGATTGTTTTGAGTTGGTAGGAAGCGAAGCAGCGGTACGAGTCACGGTTGTCCTAACATGTAGCATTAGTGTTATGTTAGGAATTTAGCATCATTACTTATTAGAAAGTCCCACTATCAGCGACATGCCAAATATGCAGGGCTGACGTTTCCAGAGGTTTCACGAATGCTGCCAAATTTAACACCCAACCCTGTGGGTTGAAAACAGATGCATCTACACCTCGTCCCTCCAGGATCTCCAACTATGAAACATATGCGTAACCAGCAACACCAGTACAAAAACCAGACATCCCCATATTCAAAGCTACTGCCAACTTAGAATAACCAGTTAGCTTAACGTGAAGGTAGCACAAGCCCCGGCCCCTGTCAGCCCAGATATCTGCTCATGTAGATTATTGTCGTGCAGAGTTAGACGATGGCCTACGATGCAAATCGGTGCACTGTTTAGACGAAGACTCAAATATCCTGACACACACGTCTCCACAGCTTGCTGAAACTTTTTGAGTCACTTCACTCTTTATCAGGATTCCTATCAGATTGTTGGCTGAGAGTAATGACTTATTTTTCTAGAACAGGAAGTCAGTTCTGGTTTGATATTAGTCAGCATGATGAAGCCTTATGGTTGGTTGTTTTTTTATGCTAGATGCCTTAAATAGTAATTAAATATCTCATTCAGCAAGCCTGCAAAGAGCTACATATTTCATACATATTTCAAGAAAATCCAATGAAGTGATTTAAAAATTAGAAAGGCATGGTTATTCCCAGTTTAGATGTGGGATTCTTCAAATAAGCTCTGAAATATTTTCTACAACAGTTCAAGTTGAGGCTGCCAGCTCTGTTTCAGCCTGACTGAAAGCAGCCTGCTCTTATCACACAGATGTGAAGGATAAGGGAGGAGGAAGAGCACAACTTCCTGATCAACGCTGTGATGAGTACGATGATGGTGTGTCCTCATCTCTGCACAGAAAGACCCTCCTGCCTTAACTCCTGTCTTTCCATTTCTTTCTAACTTGTTCTGTGTGACCTCTTGTCTGGGCCCATTTATTCCTCCTCCATATTGAAATTTTTCTCCTCAGCCTGAATATAACAAAGTTTCTGACCAATTAACCTTAATTTATAGTGTATATACTCTATTTTTATTAGGTGCTTAGCACAGTGTAATTTTATCAGCTGATATAACTGAAACTAATGCAACCTAATAAGCACTTGTATCACTCATAAGTGATGAAATATTTGAATCATCTCTCACTACAAAGCAATAATTTACAGAGACGCTCCTCTAAAATTACCATATTGTTGAATCAACACCTTTTTAATAGTGCTATAACAAACCAGAGCGTAAGGTAGCCCTGCTGGGCTGCTGCAGTGGGCTCAAGGTACCTAATAAAATGGCGCATTAGGGGGGATGAAATATTGAATAAAAGCACTGTGGGTTCAACTTCGTAACTATACTGTGGGCTCTACTGATATGTGCATAAAACTGTTTAAATAATACAACGGCTGCAAAAGTACTCAAGTACTTCTTTGACTTAGTGCAGCAGGAAACATTATATAAACACTTCAACTAGCTAAGAAATTATTAGTTTCCTCCATTAGCTATGGAGCAGCTAACCTTCTGGCTCCAGTTCATCCTACATGTTGTTACTCTGCACTTTATTCCTGGGTTGGCAGGGTCCAGTAGCCCAGTGGTTCCTAATCATGGAAAGGCAGCCAATGCTTGGACCTAGAGGGCCACAAATAATTTTATTTATTCATTTTACTTTTAGGCCGTGGAGGCCGCACAAGTTATCATTTGAAGACGTGAGAGATATTACTGAGAAGGAAGCTCTGTTGCAATACCGCTTCCCACCACTTGGTGGTGGTAACCCATCAGTCAGTCTTTACAAACTCCATTAAAAAGAAGATGTTCAGCTAACTGCTAGTGTGTAGCAAAAGCTCTGGAGAAGTATTTAAAAAGAAAATATTAAGATAAATGTGGTCCCAAACCTCCCTTAAAAGACAAAGTACAGTTTTACAAATTGAAGTAACATCCAGCGTATGTAGAAAAGTCATTGGAATTATCTGAATCTTTTTTTATTATTTAAATAAATAATTAAAGTTTACATTTTATTTATTACATTTACTTGTCAAATGCTGATTGGCTGAATGTTAACTGAAGACAGGGAGACCCCACTCCAGCTGACAACAACAAACAGGTTAATGCCTGCACATAATTAATTATTTTCCTCTCCACAAATCATTGATCAGTTTACCAAAATGCAGGTGTTCCTGCTGTATAAGGTATGTCAATGTTCACTTGAATTTGAATGTTTTTAAATTATTCCAAATTAACTTTGTACTCTTATGTGAACCACCCCAGCTCTTTTAGTTTTGCTGTTAATTATACAAACTCTAGTAAATTAATGGGTACTGATGGAATATACTAAATGTCTTTATTTCAGTCTGGCTGGTAAGTGGCATCCCTCTTGATTCTCACAGCGCTGTTTGAGGTGCAGTGAGATTATTGTCAGAGCTCCTGCAAAAACACTGTCCTCACTGCAATAAAGCACAACATTATTCAGGCTTCCACTCAGCTGACTAAATTAAAGTCTTATGATCCTCTCTCTGGAGGCAGAAAGAGTCCAGATTCATTACATAAATAATTGCATATGAATTATTAAGATAATGAAAATCACATTGTGAGACGGATCTGGATGATTTAAAGACAAGGTAATACCGTTAGCATACAGGTTAGCTCTGATCTCAGGCCCCCCCACATGTCACAATGCCTGCAAGGAGAAGCTGAACCCAAAATTGCTCCCAGTTGTAGTATTTTGTAAAAATCCTGAACCTCTAATCACTTGTTTAACAGGCTGTTATGAAAATGAGGAATATGTGCAAATGTAAATAAAATAGTGTTGTTTTGTTTTTATATACATATAATTCTAAGGAGCTAGAAAGTAATTGTTTGGTCTGAGCAGTTTTATTCTTTATCTGTGACCCTCTGAACCCTCTTAGACAAGATTTCTGTTTTTCCACTTCAAATGAGCCAGACTTTTAGAATTACTTAGCTTGAAATATACATATCAAATAATAGCATAATTTTTCAAATAGTAAAATTTAAATATAAGGCTTGTAGTCCAAAATTAAATCTTAATGTCAACAAATGAATTTGTTTCCTATATGTGGTTCCAAAAATGGCATTTATAATGATTTTCAGTGGAGCATTTTTTGTCCTTAGGATCAAATGTGTAAGTTTTTGTGCAGTTAGCCATTTTAGACTAATTCAATTAACTCGCATTAAAATGTTAAAATAATCTTAAAAAAAAAATTTACTGGGAAATTTCAGCTATATCAACACAGCCAAAATGGTATGAAAATAAAAATTTATAAAGCACAAAATGTACCGAAGGATCTCTTTAGAATTAAAATACATGTACATTAAACACGCATTTACACTGTATTTCATCCCCCCCCCCCAAAGAAAAGAAAAAAAATAAATAAATAACTGTTATTTTATGTTGTCAATATGAATTCAGTGAAAAAGGTTTAGGGTAAGGTATCAGACTTTATATTCTTATGGCGAGTAAAGCTCATTGTCATACTGCAGTAGTTCTGACTGTGGACACATTGTATTCACATGGTCATGGTGTCTCATGCAGTACACTACAAATCTTTTTTACAATCTAAATCTGGTCACTTTAATGGAGGCCATTTCTGATGACATTTTAGCCAACAGTAGATGGATCAACTAAAGGTCCAGAATCATCTCTCAGGGCTTTATTGGATTTCTCTCTTATTGGTTAAGGACTTCTTTTTCAGACACCATTATAGATCTTTTACTGGCCTGACTTCTTTTGTCTTCCACTTTTCCAGTTTAATTAAACTTAACACACCATGCCAAGATATGCCAAGTTTTCAGTTAATAGCTGTTTAAAATCATCTTGGTGCAAAAATCCTGTTTACTGTCTGTCGAACTGTCTTATATTTGGTATTTTTCATAGATGCAACTAAAGAAAGGTCTTTGTCTTTTATATGTAGAACAACACTGGGCCTTACATTGAGTTAAGAGCCTTTTTATGCTTGAACGTTCAAGACTTTTATTGTCAATTCGCTCAATGCACCAGACAGACAGGAGAATCGAAATGTTATTTCTCTCTCAACAAGATAAAAAGATGAAGAACAAGCATAAGGTCAAAGTAAAGTACAAGTGAGGAAGTACAACATGAGGTAGGCAGTATATACATTTATTTCTGTTCTGAGAAAAAAATAAATAAATAAAAGTCCAACAAAGTAGAATTAGAAGGTAAGTGGCTTGTTAGGCCACTTAATAAACACGTTCCTCCACAATTGGAGTGAAAAAAGAGGCAAATGGCTAAAAGAAACTAAAAACCCTCCCGGAATCACAATGAGAATATTGTTTGAATTGTATAAAGCTTTTCAGATATTGGTTTTCTCGTGATTTTTATTTATTTTTCATCTGTCCCACTATTCCAAGGGTGGAGTTTTTTGTGGTGATTATAAATGATTTAATCTAACCTGAAATAAGTTCTTATATATGCTCTTCTTTTTCATGCACTTCATTTTCACTCTTTCCCTTCTGCTGTCTTACAAACCCCACACTCATGCTCTCCCAGAAAGCCACTGTTTTCCCAGTAAGTCATATTCTGGTCAGGATGACCCTGTGAGCCCCACTGCCATCACTCAGTGACTTTTCCCACTTTTTCATCATCCCTCCTGTCCTGAACACCCCCGCAGCTATGAGTCGTACGTGACCAAACCTCTTGGTTTGTTTCCACAGGTTTATTGCAGTCATCACTATGACCGATGGGGATTATGACTACCTTATAAAGCTCCTTGCCCTGGGGGACTCCGGCGTGGGGAAGACCACCTTCCTGTACCGATACACAGACAACAAGTTCAACCCCAAGTTCATCACCACAGTCGGCATTGACTTCAGGGAAAAGAGAGTGGTGAGTCTTCGACTGTTTCCCACACATGCACTTATGGCTGCGAGATCCTGCATATTCATATATTCATATATTCTCTGTTGANGCTGCGAGATCCTGCATATTCATATATTCTCTTGTTTTCTGTCAGTTTTCTGTTATAAATCCAGACAATGAAGACTTGGTAACCATAGTTACCGTGGCAATTGTCTAGGTATTTTTCTCTGAACTTAATCACAGGACAAATTGTAGGTCAGGTCAGGTTGATCTGACGCTTCCCTTCCACAAAGTCACAGAGGGTTATATAAACTACCACACAGAGATTAAACTTGGGTTAGATGCAGCTCAGACTAAATAAACCAGTAGAAATTATTTATAAATTTGGCAAGTTAACAAGATGGTTTCTAATATTATAATTGCTGTAGATGGAAAATAATAAAGTATATTTGTACATTCTGTTCCTTAATTATACTGGAAAACTGTTTTGTTTTTGTTTTTTTGTTTGTTTTTTTTGTACTTGTAGGGTAAGAAAACAGTTGCTTCTTGGAAGCAGGAAAAATAAACACATTAAACATGTGACTAGAACTGAAATAGTACAGCTAAATGCTTTGGAGCGTTTTGACAAGGGTAAGATTCCTGAAATGTGCCAGCATTTGTTTATATTTGCTGACTATAATCTAGGAGTGGAATTTAGACAAATCTAAGAACTGTTCTGATGAATAATACCTTCAGATTACATGAGGTCTGGACTACATATACGACACCATGTGTGTGTGATATTGAGAGAGGTAGTAATGGTATAAAAGTGACTGCTTCTCTGGAGGGTTGACAGTCATGGACTCCTGGAAATATGACACTGACACATACTGACAAGTTGACAGACAGTCTCATTAAAATCCTTTTAGGCTTGAAAGGTGACTTATGAGACAGATGCAGTTTATCTTGCCATATTTGGATGGGTTTTTTCTGCTAAAGGTTGATTGACAGGTTGCAGGACCTCTTGTTTCATCTGTGGCTGAAGATAGATTCTGACATTGGTTTGATAAATTTGAAACAGGTTCATTCAGGGACTTAAACGGAGCAGTTTTACAACAACAAGGATCAAAGGAGTAATTGCAGAGTAGTGTCTCTTGTTTAATATAAACTCAGTGGTCAATTTATTAGGTCCACCTGTTTAATTTGTTTTTTTATACAAATAGTTCATCAGCCAATCACAGGGGAGCAAATCAACACATTC
>CM047993.1:25600544-25611665 GCA_026261665.1 Melanotaenia duboulayi
ATTAAATAAAACTGCAACCCCCCCTCCTGCTGAAACCTGCTGAAAAAGAGAAACACAAGTTATTATTAATAATAATAATATCCAATATGTAAACATGGAGGGTAAACAGCAAAGAGAGAAAAATGGAGGGAGGAGCTCACTGCATCACGGGACGTCCTCCAGCATCCTAACTAATGGGGACACTAAAGGTCACCCAAGCCAGCCCTGACTACAAACTTTATCCAAAGGAAAGTTTGAAGCCTGATCAGGTAGAGAGGGAGTCTGCTTCCCATCAGAACCTCCAGGAACCACCAATAAACCTGCAGAATGAAGTGCTCTGTCGGAAAAATCTTTATTTCTTTAAGATCCAATGGAGCTTGATCACTAAGTGATTATTTTAGGGGTGTGAGTGACCCAGGACTCCACTCCACCCCTTTTTTCCTTTATAGTCTATTCATAGCAAAAAATAGCTATCTAAATATGAGTAAAAAAAACATTTAAACTGAGGAGATTCAGACTATGATCAAGTGACATAATCTGTCCATGCAGAAAGATAATTACATTTGGTGAGATTCCCTGAAATAAGTACAAATATCTAGACTTTAGAAAGTGAGAAATATCTTTAAACAAGCTGTGAAACACTTGTTTCAAGTCTCTTATTAACCAGCCTGTCAATGCTTCTTTTTNCCAATAAACCTGCAGAATGAAGTGCTCTGCTGTTACTAGCTTTTTTTTTTTAAAGGGCTGCTTCAACCTTTGGCTGAACAAGACTCTGTTAGTTAGACAGTTTTTGCAGTGTAAGGCTTGATGATCTCATGGTCTGATAATAACATAATTCAAGTTATTGTCCACTCATAACTGAGTTAAAATGATTTGGCTGCCATTTAATTGTAAAATATTCAGATTTCCTCCATCTGCAGCTGGACTGTTCCAGTTGGTGGACTAATGGACCCTTTTTCAGCCACAATCTTGTTACCAGTTGTGTTATTAAAACACGTGCTGCACAACATAACAACTCAGTAAGACCAATTAGAAATCATCGATCAATCAATAAAGAAAAATGAAACAAGTAGGGCAGCATTTAATGATAGTTGTGANTGTTTCTTTCTCACTTTGAGAGAAAAGATGATTCTTCTTAATTTGAGAATTGCTGTTAATAGCCTTCTTTTTTTTAAAAGGGCTGCTTCAACCTTTGGCTGAACAAGACTCTGTTAGTTAGACAGTTTTTGCAGTGTAAGGCTTGATGATCTCATGGTCTGATAATAACATAATTCAAGTTATTGTCCACTCATAACTGAGTTAAAATGATTTGGCTGCCATTTAATTGTAAAATATTCARATTTCCTCCATCTGCAGCTGGACTGTGKMCAGTTGGTGGACTAATGGACCCTTTTTCAGCCACAATCTTGTTACCAGTTGTGTTATTAAAACACGTGCTGCACAACATAACAACTCAGTAAGACCAATTAGAAATCATCGATCAATCAATAAAGAAAAATGAAACAAGTAGGGCWGCATTTAATGATAGTTGTGATACTCGATTAGTCATCAACTATTAAAACGACTAGTCGACTAATCGGATTATGTATCTTATAATTATTAAATGGATTTTATTTCACTTTCAGCTTTGAARTCTTGCACGACGTTGTTATGTAAGTCCGACRTKCCTCCCCTTTAAATGTTCGACGTACATCCGTGGTACGTAAGGTCCGCTTTACAAATCTCACATGTATTTAATTTCATTTTGTAAGTTTAATGTGACGTTATCTCAGACTTTTTACGTCCTCTGCTGCCATTTTGTGCCCTGGTCCACCGCCATATTTTTCTCCTTTGTATATTTACCATTTATTACTGTGTGACATGTCAAACTTTTTGCAGTGCAAAAGGTTTCCATCAGGGGGCAGAAGACATGTATTAGATGGTGTTCAACAGGGTTTTTACCATAAAATAATGCAAAGGTCTCAGAAACTATATAATTTTATATACATATATATATGTATAACAAAAAATAATATATATATAACAAAAATGATGCATACGGCATTAAAGGGTGGAGAACTGTTTAAATATCTTCAATATTTCACTTGCTAGCACGTGACCTGGTGCATAAAGCAAAACTCAGCTGCAACGTCATGCCCTGAAGAAAAGTTGTATATCGTGGATTTTTTTAGCTTTGGGACGCTGATGGAGGGCGACGGCTCCAGAAACGCACATAACGGATATCACCGTACCTTCAAACGAGTCTAGAACGCAGAAATTTAAGGTTGGAAAGTAATGTAATGTGTCCTTAACCTTGGATGAGATTTAGATTTTTTTAAAGCAAAAAAAAAAAAGAAGAGAATAGTATCATTTCCCTCTTCTGAGATACCGTGAATGCAGCATTGTCTGAAGTTGAAGTTAGGCCGAGGTAACTCTGTAAGATGACGTTTACTTCACCCAGAGGGTTTGAACGGTTCACCGAATGACACTTTTTCATGAGGCCCAGATCGAAATACCAGTGTTGTGTTTATCTTCTGTTTAATGAGCCACTCATCTGGTTTAATGTGTAAAAATAGTTTAAAAGCCATATTTAAACGTGCAGAGTAATAATTGCATTTTTTTGTCCCCTAACTTTTTGACGCTGCAGATTTCGCAGCCTGACGACAGCGTTCTTCAGGGATGCCATGGGGTTCCTGCTGATGTTTGATCTCACCAGCCAGCAGAGCTTCCTCAACGTCAGAAACTGGATGAGTATGATTGCTGCTTGTATCTGTTACCTCTGCAGGTTGAATATTTCTGCTTATAAATGAGATAATAAAAATAGTTAAATCCATTTGAACGTTCTTCAAAAGTTGTCTTTTAATCTGAGAGGTATAAATCTGCATAATTAACATAAGGCTGGTTTGTTGTTGTTCACTCTTACAGGCCAACTACAGGCCAACGCCTACTGTGAGAACCCTGATATTGTCTTAGTAGGAAACAAGGCCGACCTGGCCGACCAGCGGGAGGTTCAGGAGAAGCAGGCCAAGGAGCTGGCTGATAAATATGGGTAGGTTCACTTTTTCATTCACAGAATCATCTACCTGCTTGTTGGTTAGAGTTTAACATGAAATCTAACAATTAGAGAGCAGAAAAACTAGAAAAAACTCAATCTAATAAGTGTTTACATTTCACCTGATTTCATCTTCATGACCTTTGATAGAGTTAGATGTAAAGTTGTGCTTCTCTGCAGGTTTAGAACTGTGCAGTCTTTTTTATTTTTACATTTTTTTTACCGAAGATAGTCATTTCTCTGGCCACTTTGTTAGGTCCACATCTTTAACTACTTCTTAACACACACATTTTTAAAATATATAAATAAATAAATACACTCACCAGGTATACTGTGATCATAAAGGGATGGTCATCAACAATTCTCAGATAGGCTGTGTTGTTTTAAACCATGCTCAAAGTCCATTAAATCCTTTTTCTTGCCCATTCTGATGCTCAATGTAAAATGTGAAAAACTGAGTTGCTTGCCTGTGATTGGTTGATTATCTGTCTGTGTTAACGAGCAATTAAACAGGTGCTATGATTATTTTCTTGAATGTCACAATGTTATGAATCAGTGATAATAGCAGGCCATTAAAGTATGTAGTTCATTAGTTTAGCTAAATTCCCCATAAGTCTTTTACTCAAGGAATAATTTAATATGCAGAGTTTTTTTGCATTTAGGTGGGGTTTTAGAAACCTGCAAACAGAGTACAATCAAATAAAAATGAATCATAAACTATTGGTGATGTCATGGAGGGTTTGGCCACCTAGCCATGTCTGTAAATAACCTTTTTCTGACTGATATCTTTCATACAGGATCCCGTACTTTGAGACCAGTGCAGCAACAGGAGTAGAAGTGGACAAGGCTGTGATAACGCTGTTGGACCTGGTTATGAAGAGGATGGAGCAGTGTGTGGACAAACCACCTGCAGATCCAGCCAATGGGAACGGGGCTACAAAGCTCGGTGAAGCACAGCCCAATGAGAAGAAATGTGCATGTTAAATCAGGAGGGGATTCAAGACAACAACCACTCAACACTCGTCTGTTGTTCATCTTTCTTCTAGTCACATTCCTTCCTTCTTTTACTTTTCTTAATGTCCGTTCTAATAGCATGTTTCTTTATCTCTTTCTCATTTTCCTTTCTATTAAAATAAACATGAGCCATTTTTCTCTTTTGGCTCTCTTTTCTCCTTAACCTCCCCGACTGCCACTCTGACAATGAAACAACTCTCACTCCCTCTAATGGACATTCAAGGTAATGCAGTCCCAGCCTGTTGGCCTTGAGAAGAAAACTAAAACAGGAGGGGACAGTTTCATCACTGTCAGACACATAATGTGCCTCATGGAAAACATGCAGCCTGGGAATTAAGCTCTGCATGCTTGCTATTTTCCTCTTGGCAGGTACTTTGAATGAGTTAAATGGACCTAAACATTCAAAATCAGATGTTTAAAACTTCACTTTGAGATCTTTAGTTGTTCACCTGGAAATCGCAACAGGGAAAAGGTTCAACTTTAAATCTAAGCCCTGAAGAGTTTAATATCAGGCTGTATGTTTGTGTGCATTAGGTCCTATTCTCCTGAAGCTTTTCCTCTTGGACCACAGTGAGAAATTGTGTGACCGATATGTTTTTCTTATGATTTCTTTAACGGTTTACCCTGTGTTTTAAGCTGGGCCAATCTTAGCCACATGTGGAAACTTTTCAATGCTCAGAGATTTTTGTTGTCTAGAAGTTTGCTGAACATGTGCCAAATTGTGTTTTGTATAATCAGCTTTCGTGTCATGGAGGTCTCTGACACCTCAGCGAGTAGCTGCAGCAGTGTTTCTAATCATAAAACCTGTCTGTGACGTCGGATTCTGAGTCAGATTGATTAATGAGTGACTTTTTTTCTGCCCATGTCTGCTTGTTAGCTTCTTTAAATAACTGAAGGATTTTTTATGGCAGCATGAGCCAGCACTGCATTGGCAATGCAAGGCCAACATTCAAATTTTGGTTATTCTGGATGAAAAAGTGGGATGAAATTCACAAAGTATGCCATTTACCACTGCTCACTAGCTAATGATCAAGAACACAATATCTGACACTACTGTCAGATTGTGCAGTTATTATAACACACACACAAAATATATATAATAAAATATTTAAAAAGACTCAACATTAACTTGAAATGATAGAATATATCTCTAAACACTGGCCAGCTAATTTAGCATAATTAGCTAGTCAGTGTTGTAGCAGATTTTACTTAGCAGCTATCTTTCGTAACTTCTAGCAGGACGCAAATTTAATAAAAGACTTGTGATTTTATCTAAAGACAGTTTGGAGATTACCCATAACTTTCTAACTAAAAGCAGAAGTTCCCTCTTGTGCTTGACCATCTTTCTGTCTAGATTTTTGAATTCTGGACATTTTGTTTTGTTAATTTGTAAAGAACTGCCATGTAATTGTTCAGAAATGGCATTTAATATTACACACAATAGCATTACTGTGCATTTTATTACACCAAATATATTCACCAGTCCTACCATGCTCAAGACAAGGTCGGGATTGAGCAAATAATGACTTTAACTGATTAGTCTCTAAGCACTGATTAGCTAATGTAGCATCAGTACTTAGCAGCTATCTTTTGTGATGGCTATCAAGAGGCTAATTTAACAAAAGGCACATAACTTTAAGTAAAGACAGTTACAGGTCAGCCATAACTTTCTAGGTGAAAGCCGATGTTTTCACCAGTGTGCATAACCTTGTTTGTCTGCTTTTTATTTATTAGCAGTCGTATGCTACAAGTCAAGCTAACATAATCTTGTCTGCTATGTTTTGTTTAGTTTATTTGTAAAGAACTGTCATATAATTGATAGATTGTATTTAAAATTACACACAGTATAACTGCATTTTATAGATATTATGTTAACAGTACTGTGCTTGAAACAGGACCAGTTGAGTTAACTCTAAGTTAGCCACCATGTTAGAGTTTGATGATCATGGTTTCACTTGCAGATTGTAATCATATTCTAGGACCTAAATGGGTATAGCATGACATAAGTGAAATGAATGAAGGAAAGAAAAAAAATGTCACTGTGGTTCAACATGTTTAGGAAGTTTGAGACAAATTGGCTATAATATTATGCTGTTTGCAGATTGTTTTGTAACAGTCTACCTTTTTAAAAACAAACAAAACTAAAACGGAGGGAAAAAGGGGGGGAGGGGTAAGTCGGGGACATCTTTTTTGCATGCAGCTTACTTTAGATTTTTACTTCTCACCTTTTAATGTAATAAAAAAGGCCCTATACTTTAGATGACTGATGTGAGATATTCGTTGAGCAGTTATTTATACAAAAAATGTCTATTTTTACTTCTGTTGTCATTTACTTCTTGAAATGTTACTCTCCCATTTAATTTTCTGTACTTCGATTTTTAATGTTTATTCAAAAACAACTTTTTTATGTGTGATATACACTTCTAACACAAAAATAAACACATTACTACGAATTTTTAAAGCATTGTTTTAGCTTTGAGCCGAACTGCTAGCACATATGAACTTTTTGTTTTTGGTATTTATTTGTTATTACGAACCTATACAGCTGCTTCAATCCTTCATGTTTTTCCACAGTTTATTATAAATTAAATATTAAACAGATCAATTTGACATCACGTTCCTTCTGTCACCACTTAATCGCTAGTATTGTCAGAGTGATATATCTGGTTTAAATGTATTTGATCAAAAGTGAAATAATATAGGTCTTTGTTTCAGTACAAGTTAGTACAATAACAAACCAGACTTGGGCATGTCTTTAAACTTTGCAAACACTGATTTGATAAATGTGTCCCATTTTGTCCCACAAATTGTTGTATCTCAAGTTGCTGCATTGTTGGGTAATCACTCTACCATGATCCAACCACCACCGTGCTTTACTGTAGGTAATATCACTAATTAAAAGACAAACCTCAGTGTTTTTTGTTTCTCTTTCCCAGTTGAACTCAAAATAGTTGTCCTGAAAACACTCAAAGCTAAAATGCGTACATCTGTAAAATTTTATATCTGAGCCTCAGATACTGTTGCAGGAGAGTTTTTATCCAACAGGATACACTTTACCCTAGTTTTGAAACACAACAATATATTTAATGGAGAGTTCTGTGAATAAGAGATATAATTTTTAAGTGTAAAAATGGTCTGAAGCCTTGTTATTACATTGTGAGTGTAAATTGGATGATTAAGTTTAAGTTGATTTCTGAAAAAAAAAAAAAAACTTATAAAACTAAGCAGTGTATAGCTTTATCAGCATCAGCCCAAGGTTTATTCCTTTTTCTTTTGTTGTTTGTACATCAAGAAATGTCTGGATCTGCTTTGTTTCATGAAAAATGTGTCAGCTAAGGTCAGACCTCCAGAAACAAAGGAAATTGTTCCTCACCTGGATTTTGGCTGCAACTAAATCTTTATTCTACTCCTCTCTGAATCAACTCAAGAGGATTTTCAACATTGGTGTTTGCTGCTTGAATAACAACATTGCTGCGAGCCGGTCTGTGAGCAGTACTCTTTAAACAGTAATAATTTAACATGTGGTTAATTAATGCTAAAACATCACTGTGGTAATTTTTCACAGATAAAAATGTTCTTTTTTTTCTACAGGTTCAATATGTCTAATTAAAACTCACTGCATGTTTTTACTTAGCCTTCAAAGATTTGGTAAAATAAAAATTTCCTGCTTAGACAGAGGTAATTGTACCAGGAAGCTGTTATAGTATATTCTTGTTTAACATTTGTTTCAGCTACTTTTTGTTATTAAATTCTTAATGTGTATTTTTGTTTTAATTCTAGTCCCCACCAACAAATAAACAGGCTCTGTGGCTACTCCCAACTATCATTCACCAGGTGATCACATACTTTATTTGCCTGTTGTGTATTTAAATGGGTTGTTGTTATGGCATCACCCTTAAGTGAAGTGTTACACATACATTACATATTTTATAAGGATGTTGGCAGCCCATAGATATGACCAAGATAAAGCTGACTTGAAACTAATTTGTGGTTAAATGTATTAAAATATGTTGTACCGTAAATATTCAAATATGTACAATTACCAGAAAGAGATCTGTTAATAACATCTGGACGTGAAACCAAAACAATGCCTTTTAATTCTGACAATCTTCTCAGACAAATTGTTGTTTTTTAATTCATCACATTTGTCTTCGGATTTTTCTTCTTCTTCTTTTTCATCTTAAATCCTGTTTTTCTCCAACATAAGCCCATAACATAGCTTCTCCTAATTCAGTCCATGACGTAGCGTTTGAATTCACATTAAAAGTTTACACTGTTTGCAGAGTCGTGTTGTGCCTGGTAAATCTCTTCTGTCTGATCTTCTGATAAGATATTTTTCGTGCATAATTGATTAGAGATTATCGAGCAGAAGCAAAGGAGAAGAGAAGTCCTGATGTAATTTTTTTTTTGGTGCCAGATATATTAACAGCTAATCAAAGTACCTCTAAGAGCGTTTATTTTTGGAAATCTTCTGTGTGAATTCTCTCAGATGTTGCCTGCTGTTTGTACTTGTTTATGCAGTTTTCACTGTGTGTATCGATGCCTGTGTATGTTTGTTGCACTGTCAGCATGTTTGACACAATGAGAATGAAATGACCTGTGATGCGTTTAGTGTTTCTGAAGCCAGAGCTGCAAATAAATTTCAGTTGGTTTTATTCCTGGTTGTCGATTTCCCTCCACAGCTTTAGAGGAACATAAATGAGCCATCACCCGCATTACAGTGACATGGTTGTTTTTGTTTGTTTCAGTGTGATCACTGACCAACTTCATCGTGTTTGGACATTTTAAACAAACAGTTTTATCCAAAAATTTGGGAGACCCGGGAAGAACAGCAGGAAAATATTTACAAGTATCATTTGAAAGATTCTTGATCAATTAATTAATTTTTAACTGTAAGGGTGTCAGGGTTTGGTTTAAAAAAATTTTTTATCCAACTAAATCTGAGCCTTTCCAAGCAAAGATGGCTCAGAGCTCACCACTTTGTGCCACACTTAAGTCAAGTTTTTACTGAAAAAAAAACAAACAAAACATAATACATTATATTACTGTGAACAGGTTCAGGGACTAAAGGTGGAAAAAACAAACAAAAAAAAAACAAAACTGTATTGCGCATGACCTTTGAACATTCAGGTGGCAGTAGAGCTTTTTTTAAAAACTTTATATTACCAATTTGAGTGAATCGTAGAATGCAGTGGATGTTTTGCAAACTATTGCAAAAATGTGCAAAATTGCAAATAAGATGCTGTACTGATTTGGAGAAAATCTCCACTATGCATCTTTACCAAAGTATGGCCTCAAAACTAAAATATTATTTTTGTTGTTTTTGTTATTACATTATATTGTAGCTGTATGATACACAACACATCAGTTTCTTTTTTTTTTTGTTTTTTTTCCTTTCATTTTTATTTGGGTGCCAGTTTTTCATCTTTTATATGTTCAGCCCTCTGGTAGGCAAATAATTCAAATCAGTTCAGTTCAGTATTATTTGTATGGCACCAATTCACAACAGAAGTATTATAAGGCATTTTTACAGACAGTGCAATTTAATCCAATTCACTGTTGTCCAATTACAAACAAATCCATTATACGATCATTAGTCCAGTTTATAATAACTGTTAATACAAGCCAGTTAATAAAAATGAATATTCTAGCTAAAGAAACCTTGCACTGAATCTTCTTTTTTAGTTATATTATTAATAGATTATACCCCCCTCCTGAGGGTGCATACCTCATGCAATTTGGTCACAGTTATAGACTCCAAATACTTTGGAAACGACCTTCCCAATTTGATGGAGATCAACAACTGCTTGTCTAAGGTCATTGCCAAAAATTGTTTTCTAGAGGTGTTCACACTGAAAAGTTGATGTTAATTTGATCAGCAGCACCTGGCTGCTACTGTCTTAATTCCCAAAGAAGCATAGGTAGACTTTCATACCGATTATGCATTTTAGTTTAGTTCTTATTAATCTTACCATCATGCAACATTTTATGTTTTTGGTTATAATTAGCTAATATTAAGACCTGGAAATGGCTTGGCATATTTCTAAGTATGGCCTGATATATTTAAAGCTTTCAAACATATTCCTTTTCTTTTAAATCATTTTGATTCATCGTGACATATCCTAATAGGTTTTTATCATCATCGTGATTGTTTTTGTTATATTAAATAGCAACTTCTTTCCATCTTTGGTTTTCTCAGCTGAGAAAGGAACACATTTCAGAAAAAAACAAAACATCTGGCTTGTGTGTATTGATTACTATTTAAACATTGCTAGTTTTAGTAACATGAACCAAAAGAAGAAAAACAACAACAACAAAAAAGACTACAAACAAACTCCACGGTGGAGAAGAATTTATTTGTATTTTGTACCAAGACACATCTGACCAAAAGAGTTTAAAATAAATACCCAAGAGCAGCAGAGCCAGAAAGAGTGTGAGGTGTATTTATAAAAATAGTTCAGTGAATTCTTTTAACATTTCTGCAGAAAATAATTTTCTTTAGAGAAAATATCAAGCTTAGAATACACGTGAGGCACGGCAGCAGTTCTATCTGAGCTATAACACCTTTTCAAAAAGAAAACGTGATTTATTCTTCTGTTTCTGAAAAGCAATATATAAAAGCTAATGTAAACATGAGAGAAACTAAACCACATGTGAATATCAGCTTTATATGGTTCCAACCCGACCGCCTCACGCAGCTGACAAGCAGACAGTCAGGAAAGAGGATATTTACTATTTGTTCTGGTAAATTATAATTTCCATATTTTGTTGCACATGTGTGTGGAAACATGTTCACATTCAAAACAAACAAAAAAAACAAGAAAAAAGCCCAATTTAAATAGTAAAATTTTGGTTTTTTAAAATTATTCCAGAATTAATGTAATTCACTGACATATTAGGACATCCGGATTTACACACAAAAATGCACTTTTTCTTTCATTTATTATGATAAAACCAAGAACTCTGAGTAAACATATAACTGTCTATCACAGTGATTCACCTAGAGGGCCGCAAAAAACGTTCCCTTTTGCACTTTTGGGCCGTGAGGGCTGCGGGACTGTGTAGCTTATCAATAGACAGAAGCTCAGTTGCAATGC
>CM047993.1:25617262-25636109 GCA_026261665.1 Melanotaenia duboulayi
TAATTTAATATAATTTGGACTGAAGCTGTGTGTGTACGCTGTGAATACTTTCCGGATGCACTGTATATGTTGACTTGATTTATTGCTGCTTTCTTTGGTTGTTGCTTTTGTTATGTACCCTGAAGGGTTGAAAGATTTAGATTACAAGTTATAAATAAATAAAAAAAACAAAACATAAAAATAAAATAAAAATAGCAGAAGTGAATGATATTCATTTCAATCTCTTTTCCAATCTAATTTTAATTTTTTTATATTTAATAAAAACAATTAAAATAACATATACAATAAGTGAATAAATGATAACTACAATAATAAATAATAAACACTATTAAATCAATTAAATAAAAAAATCTAAAATAAATATACATACATACAATTGATATTTATTTTTCATTATATTTTAATTAATTTTAATTTAATCTATTTATTTGTATTTATTATTATTAATTAATTTTTTTTATCAACTTTATTTATTTATTAATTTATCTATTTTATTGTTCCACCAAGGCAGGAAATTTGTCTTTGGTGTTACTAATAGCAATAAAAACCAAAGGAGTCAGTACATATAATACACACTACAGTATAATGGTAATTGTGCAAACACACATCAAACACTATCAGCCATCTACATGCAGCCTGCACTCTGATGTATTAACTACCGTAATTTGTTGTCTACAGTAACCAAATTGGAAATAAAGGAAACTTTGTCCTGTCCTGAGGGGAGTAATTCAAATTCTCTGTGAAAGACGTATGTTTTATTTATAGTTATTATTAGAGCATTCCTTTGGATGGCAGATCTGTAAAGGACATCTAACTATCTTTCCCACCGTCTTTACCACCGTGTTCTGTTTGTTCTGTTATTTTGTTTTTACTTTTCTTTCTAATTCATTTATGTTTCACCCACCTTTCCTCAACCCTCAGCATGTTTTCCAACTCCTTGACTCGACTCTCATTCCTGGAAATGATGTCGTCCTGAACTCTGGAGCTCTGGAGATCCTCAACCTCCATACGCAGCTCACGCAACTACACACACACACACACACAGACATAAAAATCTATTAGCATAAAAACTTCTTTTATGTTTCCTCTTTCACTTATTTCGTCCTTATGGGAACAGTTTAGTAACCAGGTTGGTAAGTCAGTAATATTTATGTCCAGTGTTTAGGGTGAAATGATAGTTAACATCATCTCACTTTCATCTTCTCAAGGTGCAGAAAGACCCAGGACATGGAAAACATTCTTTTAAGGTTACCATAGCTGCAGGAAGATGCCGCATGGCAACAAGGGGTCCAAATACTTTCTGAACATCTCACTGTGAATTAATCTTGTAGTATTTTAAACATAGAATAATAATAATACACACCTGTCTCTCCATGGCAGCCTTCTCTATTTCCAGCTGGTCGTTCAGATCTTTCTCCTGAACCAACTTGAGCTGCAGCTGCTCAGTCTGACAACAAACATGGAAATGTGCCAAAACCCAAGAAAATCAACTCTAAATCTGAGGTTTTCCTGTTTTTAGTGCCTTTACCTGTTCAATTGCTCTCTTGTGTTTGTGGGCCCATCTCTGCTCGCTGTCGTGCAGCTCCTCCAGATCGCTCTCCAAGTCGATGATCTTCTCCTGAAACACAGAATCAGAAAAAGAAGAAGTTTGTGATTCGAGGTCACTAACTTCACAGTGTCAACTGTTTGTCACTCAGGTTATTTAGAAACGGGACAGATTAGGTAGCCTCAGAAATGGCAACATGATGTATGGAGTATTTGGGATTATGGAATTTGCATGCTGATTGGTAAACAGGATTTACATAATTAAAACCTCATTAACCCCAAACTGATGGTTTGCATTACTGATTAATTCAAGTGGACATCTCTGTTTGAATCACTGGGTCATGTGCACAAAGACACACCGGATGCTGCTTGATGGAGGGTTGGAAATACATCATGTCAAGGATAAAATAGTTAAGAAATAAAAAAAATAAAAAAACAGATATAAATTAAAACCAAAGTGTGTTTCTTTAATTATCATTTTAATACGGATAAGCACTTGTTTCTAATATTTAATGTAGTTGGACAAAATAATAAATGAATATATGACCTACTTAAAGTGTCTCTCCGCCTGAATACTATGTATTAACACTCATGGATGAGCCACACTGTTGCCTTCACTGACACACACTTATTGGAATAAAATATTATTTAAACTATTCTGCTTCTCCAAGGGCCTCCTATAACAGTTAAAAAGATTCCTCTGTTAAACTTAGACTATTTTCTTTTTATTTATATTTTCAATTTTCTACATAAATTGACAGATTTAGCTTTGTTAATATTCATATCCAATATTACCTTTTGTGTTACAAAACCTAGCATGAAGAAAGTTAGCTCTCAATGCTATATCTGAAGATTTCTAACTTTGAATCTTAAGAGAACCACCTACAGTCTAAATCGCCCGACACTGTAAAATGTTGGAAGAAGCAATTCCTGATACTTCCTAGATGGGCTTTTTACTTTTGATGTGAGGAATGAAATAAGAAGCTCCAACTGTCAGTTAAACACAAGAAGGAAAGGATAAGCTAGCTGTAGCTAAAAGAGATCCAGCTCAAACTAGGTGGAGAATACAATAGAAATGAGGAAAAAGATACGGCTCTAGGACCAGGGGAGGTTAAGTGATGCCACTTGGGTTGAGCTAACTATGCAAGCTAGCTAAGTGAGCTAGCTCACATCTGAAAACAAGCCTGCAATCAGCTAGAGAGCTAGCTCAATTGGGTAGCTCGGGATGCATTTCTAATATTATATTATTATCTAATATTATTTCTAATATTCTAGTACTTTCACTTTAAAGCCCACTATTGAACTTTGGCCCTTTGGGGCTACCCAACGTCTAATTCAGCATCCATCTTGCATCCTGTCTGTTCTCTGAGCTCTCTCCAGCTGATAAAAGTCAGTCTGATGTTGACTATTGTCTTATGTCTTACGCTCTTTATCTGGTGTTGATATCCATTAGGGATGGGCATTGTAGGTGATTTTTGAAGTTGACTAATCAGGCCTTCCAAAATTGATTAATTAGCCATGATGTCTGCATGACATAATCAATAATAAAATTTAAAAAATACAATCTCCAAATGGAAAATGTAAACCATGTTTGAGATGTTATTTGTATAATGTGTGTTTCATAAACAAGTGTTTAAGTTTGTGTGCTATACTTTTACATTCTGTGGGCTCTAGAGAAAGTTATTGTTTATTCAGGTAGATGAGAAAGTGGGTCACAGAGATGTCGGGATTGAACCTGGGCTGGCATTGAAATGGCAGCTGCTATACCAGGTGAAATAAATACCGCGCCCACAAGAGGGTTCAGGTTATTTTTCTACTTTCCAGTCTTTTTGCTTCTGAAGCACAACATTTCTGTGATGGTTTACCAGCTGTGCTGGTCTGTTGCTTCCATTGAGGTTTCTCACTCTCAGGACACTGCTAAGTAATGGCGACTCCAGTAGTGTACATAAATATCATGCATGATTCCCTCTGTTCACAAAGAACCCACATCCTGCCGTATGTGCAGCATTATCTGGAATTTAAACTTTCTAATCACCATCAAAGAATCAAGAATCAATAATCAAGAATCTTTATTGTCATTGAGCAAGGCACAACGCTCTAATCTGAAGAGTGCAATGCTTGCTCTCACAGTTGGTGAGTGTTTTCAGCCAGGGGTTTTCAATTCCAGATACGTGCCAGCATCCAAACATGGTATCGTTTTTACCTGGTGCATGGTTGTCCCTGCTAATGCATGGTGACATTTAAGGTAGATTCATGCTTGTAAGTTGGATACAAATTTATTAGCAGGAAAGTTGGAGGCTTTTATTTCCCCCAGATTTTGTAGTTTCTGTACAACAACATTGAGAACTCACAGCTAAAGTCATACCTGAGACTGTTTTAGTTGTTTAGCTAGGTCATCTTTAGCTTGATTACTGCTTTGCAGCTCCATGGTAATATCGTCCACCGCTCTCTCTGCCTGCTTACACTGCAGCTGCAGCCTCTCTCTCAGCTGGATCTCTTCCTCCAGCGTCCGCTCCTTGTCAATCAGCTTACCAGAGACCTGAACACAGACGACAAAAAGCACACAGCAGTCATACAGATGTTCCTCATTTAGCTTGTCGCTAATGTTAGCTGAGACTCAGCAGGTGAAGTTACCTCTCCTTGCAGTCTGCTGACAAGGCCCTGCAGCCTTTGCATCTCCTGGTCCTTCTCCAGCAGAGACTCCTCCAGCTCTTCCACCCTCAGCTGGGTGTCCTCACGCAGTTTCTGCTGCAGGTTCAGCTCCACCGCTGCCTGCGTGGCCGCCTGCAGGGCTTCTCCAAGCTGGAAACACACAGAAACTTACCAGTGTGCTAATGTGTCATCTGAGGCAAAGCACTGAGTCGACATTTAGCACTTTTATAAACTTCCTTTAGACCAGTGGTTCCCAAACTTGGGGGTGGGCCCCTAAGCGGGGCCTAGAGTTATGCCGGGGGGGCACCACTAACCTAATAAACGTTATAGTTTTTGCACTGCAAGCAAAACATGACCAAATTTGTGCAAGTACTAATGGACAAACGATGATGAATTAGCGCAGACAAAGAAACAAAAAACAAGAAAATATGATGAGGTACGTCTTGCTCTAACCCTACCACAGTGTGTGTATGTCTCAAAATATCAGACAGTATGAAGCCAAACAAGTTACAGTGCCACTTGGGGACTTCTCATTCATGCAGAGAAAAACCTATTGATTACTTTACAAATAAACCACTCACCTGTCGTATATAACAGTTGTTTTAGTAAAGCAGCTTCTGTCCCATCAAATGCTCAACTCACCTGAAATAGTTTGCAGTTTCCAGGTTTAAACGCCTCACACTCCAGCAGAGGAGCTGGTCATTCCCTCACTTCAACTTTAGTTAATGAAGTAGCAGCCAATAAGCTAAAGACTATTTTGTGGCACATTTCTCTGTAAGTTTTTTTGTAAATATCGGCGTGCCTGTGATAGTGGAATCGGGGGGATGTGACATTCTTTTTGTCGATGAAAAGGGGGCCCTGCAGAAAAAGTTTGGGAACCACAGCTTTAGATGACCAGATGTGTACCTCTGTCTCTAGTCTGATGATGGTGCTGTTGAGTTCAGACGACCTCTTGTCCTTGGTCTCTTTGTCAATCTCCAGCTCCTCCAGTTGTCTCTCTGCCCGCCACAACTTCTCAGACAGACTCTGAGCATGCTGCGTCTGCTTCTCCAGGTTATCCTGAATAAAAATACATGTTTCTGAGCCCTGCTTTGTGGTGGAAACCCCAGGACTGCAAACCAAGCTCGACTCTGGTTCGGCTAACCTACCTCGGCATCCTGGATCTTGTTTTCCAGCGACTGCTGGAGGTAGTTGAAGGCGTACTCCTGAGTGTTGGCCTCTACCATCACTTCCCGGGCTTCCTTCACCTCAATCTGAGCAGTACCAGACGAGAGTTAATCACACAATAAAATAATGTGTAAAATAACGTAAAAAAATCACTGCATCTGAACAACCCACCTCCATCTGTCTGTATCTCTCCCCCATGGCCTGGGTTTCTTTCTCCATCTCTATCATCTGCTCTCTCATCTTCTTCAGCTCTTTGCTCAGCTGAGTGTTGGTCCTCAGCAGGTCCTCGTTGTTCACCAGCAGGCCGCGCATCTCGAACCTTCACAGAGGAAAAGCAGTCAGGTTGTTACTGGATGTGTTTAAATAAAGTTTTAATAAGACAGAGAGGAGAACCAGTGGTCTCCACAGAGTGTGGCAATCTAGATTAACTCATGTTAAAGTAATTTCAGAAAAAAATATTAAAGTAAATGAAACATTTTCAAGCAAAAACTAATCAAGGATCTTCCCTAGGTTATTATTATTTGTCCCGTTAAAATTTAATATTTGAATTTTTTGTATTATGTTTTATTATTATGCTTTAAAAAGGTCTGGACCCCAGGAAGAGTATGGGGATCCATAATAAACTATAATAAACTTAATATAAAGGTTTAGTAACATACTAACAAAAATGTAGTAACAGTGTAAATCAATTAAATTAACTTTTTATTTTTATTCTGAATTCTATTTTTATTCATTTAAATAAAATGAAATTTCTTCAAACCACAATTAAATATAAATGTTTTCTTTTTAATTCCTATTAAATGAAATTAAATCATTTTATTTTGTTTTTTTATGTTTTTTTATGTTATTTTATTGATTAAACTGAAACATAATTTTTAAATTGATTTAAAAGAAAAAAAATGGGGTAAATAAAAAAGAATTTCAAGCAAAAACTTACTCAAAAGATTCTTTCCTTAATTAATATATTTAAATTACATAAAATATACTTTACTAATCCCAAATTCTTTTTTTATATAGTCACAATGACAAAAATGTAAAAATGTAAAAATGAAGGTAGCTGTTTTCCATGGGTGGAGCGACACTTCATGTCTGACCTGATCTGGTTTCGTTCCTTCTCCATCTCAACGCTCTCTGCCTCCAGGAACTGGTTGCGCTGCAGAATGAAGCAAAAGAAGAAAAGAAATCAAATTTTTTGGGATAGAAAATAAATACAGTGGTGCAAAAACACTGTTTAACTCTAGAATACTGCAGCTGTGTATCCCACAAAATAACATGGAACAACAGCTGCCTTTTGGGACAAGAAAATAAACAACCATAAACAACCATAAATCTCACAAATCAAAGCTGCTTTCAGCAGCTGGACGTTGAATTGTAAGCAGGTGGTAGTGGTGCATATTGCTGCCCAGTAAAGGGTTAAACCAAATGAAGCCAACCTTCTGGCAGACATCCAGCTGTTTGGTCAGCTCCTCTATGAAGTCTTTTTTACTGGGTCCCCCCAGTGTAGCAGAGCGTAAGCTGTAATGGACAGGGGCCACCTGTAGACACAAAATATTAACACATAAAACAGTGTGGATGATGCAAGTGTGTGTGTGTGTGTGTGTGTGTTGTGTAAACCCACAGTGTTGTTGACCTCGGCCCTCCTCCTCATCAGTGTGTCGTAGGTGGAGAATCGGGTGCGGGAAGAGGCGAGGGTGGATGTGGGTATACCCACCGGGCTGGTGCTGCGACTGTTAAAGCTCAGCAGGTTCATCTCTGAGGTGGACGGAGACAGTCCACCCTGAACCTGGAGACAGGAGGAGGAGGACGATGGTGGAGTGTCAGTAACCTGCTGTGACTTTCCTTCCAAGCAGAGAAGGCAACTGACTCATGGGATCACTGTTTGGTCTACATGTAGACATTTACACTCACAAAGAAATTATGGATATCTGCGTTTTTGTATGTCTGAATGAATCTAAAATAAACTACAACCTTCACAGGTGAACTTAATTTGACTTTCTCTAAACTTTTGAGCTCACACGTACAACTTTTCCATGATTAAGTATTGTTTACACAACATGCTGTTCTCTGAGAAGGCGATTAGCCACAAACAACCCAAAAGAATTGTGTGAACCATAAATGGAGCACTAAATGTTCCAGTTCAATGATAACTTGTATTTAAACCGTCCTCTTCATCATTCTGTTACCTTCAGATATCTTTAGACTAAGATGGTCTTATTTATGACTTCATGCTAAGCTGATAGAGGTTTGCGAAATAATAGAAGAACTGGACAGAACATCAGTGGCAACAGATCTTGTGGAGGATGAATCCTCCCCAGATGCCAGACCTCTACATTACTGAAACAGTGTGTATCATCTGGGCAGAGAACAGAACAAAAAACAAGAGCTTTGGAAAGTCCTTCAAGTAGTCTGGAGAACTATTCCTGAAGACTAAAGAAATGAAAATAGACCATAAATATGTTCATGTTTGCATGTTGCAGTAGATCTACAGTACCCATGTCCACATTCCTGCTGTTATATACAGTATATACAGAAATGAAGGATTCTTCAAGACCTTTAAAGTGTGTTGTATGTTTGCAAAAGTGTTCTGCACAACAGACCTTATACTCCGACATTCGGTACGTTGGGTTGTAATCCATGGAGGTGGTTGTAGAGTAGGGGCTGTTAAACACTCTGGGAGGGCTGTCTATGATACCCAGCTGTAAACACACACACACACCAGCATTATACTTCTAACCAATCCCACATGATAGAGAGGAAGGTTAATGTTAAACAAAACAAATGCCTATGGATGCCAGACTGAAGCGGAGATTGTGTTGTCAAAGTCCTGTTAATGTAATAAACAAACACTGAATTATTATGTTTAAATAAAACTTTTTATTAAAAGAGTTTAAAGGTTTAAATTTTTTTTTAAATAAAATAGAGAGACTTGACATTAATCCTTAAACATTTATCACTTTAACAGGACAGTGTTGTCTGCTGTGAATCGGAAACATTAATGCTGAGTGAAACATTCATAGTTGTGCAGATAAAGCGGTGAAGGCTGGAATCTGGATCCCTTACAGGAAGCGAAGTGTCTCATTCCTTAAATCTGAACAAAGCTGGAATAAAAAAGCTGATCAGATTTGACTGATGCAGTATAAAAGATGTGCTGAAGCTGGAAAACTGCTTTGATTGACTAGTGAGAG
Source organism: Melanotaenia duboulayi (assembly GCA_026261665.1). Lineage (NCBI taxonomy): Eukaryota > Metazoa > Chordata > Actinopteri > Atheriniformes > Melanotaeniidae > Melanotaenia > Melanotaenia duboulayi. The sequence continues at coordinate 25,625,812 of CM047993.1, forward strand.
CAGTCAGGTGACTTCAACAGCCAACGAGAAACCTTAATTCTGCGTTTTGTCCTGGAGATGATGCTGTTCAGACACTGGAAAGGAATAATTGGATTAAATTAATCCCACACAAGATAATTAACACATTAAAACTTTATAAAAACTTAAAAGGGATGAATCAGGGAAGAAAATCTGTTCACACCATGTTAAAATGCCAGTTTGTGATGTTAAACAATGAAACCCCAATAAATAAAAAAACTTTTCCCACATTTCATGTGACTTTTTCAAAAATGTACAATTCAATGTATATTCAATTTAAGAAACATTTTTAGGTGAAAAAATAGAAAAAGCCCCTTTTTTAATTCCAGGATTCAGTCTTCTTGTGTATCAGTATGACTCATGGTGACTTGGCAGTATCTGCTGACCTTTCCTCCAAATCTGCCAGATTATGAGGACGTGTCTTGTGTACAGCCCTCTTCAGGTAACCCCACAGGTTTTCTATTAGAAATAAGTCTGAACTCTGGCTGGGTTGTTTAAGACTTTAATTTTCTTCTGTATCAAGCCGTTCTGTTCTTCATTTGGATGCATTTTTGTGGTCACTGTCGCATTGAATCCCAAAAGTTACTGGTATGATACTGCCACCACCATGCTTCATCATATGGTGTACTTTTGATGATACAAAGTATTTTTTCTGTTGGAAATGTGGCCTCCAGTTCTTTGCAACATCACTGTTGTCCATGGTTTTATCTAGTGCTGTGGAAATGTTTTTGTACCCTTCTCCTGATACCTTTCAGCCCTTTGATGCTCCGAAACATGCTTTTGGTGCACCAGGAATCTGAATGTCAGGAAACCCCTACAAAGACAGCTCAACTTTACTTGGTCTAATTAATGCACTCAGTAAGACTGAAGGCTGAGATTGAATCAGGTGCTTTATTTATCATTTGAGTTGTTCAGGTTAAAGATCCCATTAAAAGGGGTAAAAGTTTGTTTGGAATGGAGCCTGGAATTTTGGTATAGATATGAGCACTTTTTATATCCACCGTAACATTCAGTGGGAAATGTAATTAAGTCATTTGTAATTTTTTGTAAAAGTGAGCTTAACTTAATTTCTGTTTAATAAGATTTAGTATTAGTTATTTAAATCAGATGAACCCATACTTAAAATGTTAAAAATGTTGGCTTCTATAAATAAGTGTAAGGTTCAATACAACCAAAGTACCTGCTTTTAGAGTAAAAGAATAGAATAAAATGGATCAATGTTGTAAATTCTAATTCATGNGAGTAAAAGAATAGAATAAAATGGATCAAAATTTGTTGTAAATTCTAATTCATTTCAGACTTTCTCTAGTTGGTTTACAGTGTAGGATGGAGAGTGCACTGGTAAAGAGGTACCTAAATCTGTTTTACCAGGAGGTGGTGCTGTTTCACCATCTGAAATAACAGCAGCATCTGATTATCATAAATGCCGTCTTTAATCTTCCAGAGCTAAATCACACACACACATGCAGAGCCCAGAGTGTGTCTCACCCACCCTGTCAGAACCTGTGTCCCAGTCCCGTGAGGCCAGAGACTCCAGGGACCCTTGGTAGTTGTTCGCCCCAAGCCGGGTGGTCTCCCATCTGGCCAGCCTGGGGCTGTTCCCTCCAACTGACCCGCCCCCTCCTGAGCCATTGACATCCCTGCCACCTGACCCATTAGTTCTGAGCTCGTTGTTTAGGAACAGCTGATATTTGGGGTTCTGGCTGGTCGACACAGCTCTGGGTGTGGAGGGGTCCTCCTCTGATTGGCTGTCAGTCTGCTTGTTCAAATCCAGCTCAGACTCCTGCAGAAGAAGTGAGAAAACCGGATGAAACAAAACTATTATTGTTGAAGGAGACTTACATACACAAAGAGATCCAGCTGCAGAAACATTAAGTACTGTACAAGCAAGTGAAGCACTGAGCATGTGTCATATGTGTCGCACAGTTCATTCAATCAGCTGAAATGAAAGAAAGGGTGAGGAGGTGACAAGAGGCAGCAGGTCAGACAACAATCTTACATAAAAGAGAAGGTAAAGTGACAACTTTCTTGAACATTATGCACTTCACTCCCAAATATGTTTGGCTATAGGGTTTTCATTCAGGAACAGAAGGCTGAAGCAGAAAAATCTGCAGGTATTTAGTTTTGATGCAGTTATGTCAAGATCACTGGTTGATTATTCTGTTATATAGAGATAACAATGTCATTTTTCTTATTTATTCTAGAAATCAGTCTTTTTTTAAGCTTCTTCTGTAACTGGTGATGATCTTTGTTTTATCAAAACCATGAGATGATCAAGATGAACCTGAAAATAAATGGTGAGCACCAAATTTGATTGGTAATTGCTGCAATTGATCAGAATATATTAAGACCTGGATGTGCTATTCAGTTTGATTCGTGGTAATGTCCTTCCTGAACTCTGACAAACTTCCTCTGTGAGACCTCTTTGTTTTATTATAGTTTTTAAAACATAACTGAACCCTTATCTGGAGAAAATTACATTAAAAATACATACATATATATATATTTAATACATATTCTGAGACCTATTGCATCACTTCATGGTAAAAACCTGTACCTGTACCTATACCTGTAAACCCTGTTGTATACAATCTGATACCTGTATTCAGCCCCTGGTGGATACCTTTTGCACTACAGTGGTTTTAAAATATTACACTGTACATAAACTGAAGATATAAAGGGGCAAATACAAGCAAAAACAAATATATGTCCACTTTTTCTTGGGTCAGGTGTATTTAATGCATTTTCTGGCCACTGGGTACAGAATAACTACAAGGATCTGATAAAGACTCTCCTGATAAACAACCACCTACTACTCAGGGTGACGTCAAACAGCTGCTTGCTTTAAATTTAGGTTTTAGTCTTCTTGCACCTTTTACTTGGCCTCCACAAGAAAAAAAACAACATAGGTTTCTGCAATTAAGGCAACAGAAGAATGCTGTCAGACTTTTTTTAATTATGAGAATGAGTTAAAACAGTCCTGCTGTTTGTGTCGTGACACCAAGCAATAAAAGTATTAACATTAATAACTGACCAAATAAAGTCCATTAAATTTTAACTAATATACAAGATATCTATACATGTTTATTGGTTCAAGATGCATCCTGAAACTGGAAGTTTGGCTTTTTAATGGTAAAGTGATGCAAAGCCTCTATTTAGCTTTGCTGTAACTGCAAAGCTTATTTGAAATACTTCAGTTAAAAATGTATCACATGGAAAATACTGAGTTCTTATGAAAGGTATTTATTTAGGATTAACATCCAGGACAGGTCAAATATTTAATAGATTAAATTATGAAAAAATTTACTGAATCAAAATGATATTATTGTCTGCTAAATAAAAATTATATTATTGTTAAATTTGCAGAGCTGATGTGTTACACTGTTTTACTTCAAATATTACGGTAAAAGTACTGTGTTTGTTCATTAATAAACCTTTTTTAAATTTGTTTCAACGTCAGATATTAATGTCCAATGTTTCTGCCTGATGATATTTAAATTGGTTTTAGTCTGGGATATCAGATGACTTTTACATGATTTAATCCAAAACTCTTATATTACTCCGGTTACCATGGTGATCTTACCAGGGTAAGAGAACCACTTTTACTGAACTGAAGTCATTAATCTCGTTTCAAAGCACATCTGCTTAGCTTGTGAATTTGAATTTTAGGCCTAAAAACTTTGTTTTAAAATTTTATTTTTCCCATTCCCAAAAGTGACATAAATTTTTTTTCAGGTAGTTTTGAATAAAATTTAAGTAAAAGTATAAACTTGACAGTAGATTGAAATATTTTCCTTGCAGCGTATAGAAACACCTGAAGTGCCAAGTTTGGTTGTTGATCTTTGTTGGTCTCTGCTAAAGATTTGGGGATTTTCTGATTTAGAAAAAAAATCACTCAATCCCACACTGCGTTGGACAATCAAAAGTAGAATAACAGCAAACAGAAACTCAAGCAGAGAGAATGGAAAAAACATAAAAGTTGTTTATCTGTTTGAGCCTCTTCATGGAGTAACAATCAACACAATCTTACTGGAAAAAGTTTCCACTGATGGATCACACCAAAGACAAAAACAAGACAATCATCTTCAGGGAAAGAATCAAAGAGGAATAAGATTTGTTAGATGGGCCAACGAGATTAGGACCATTTTGACGAGTATCATTCAAACATTTGAGCTTTGAAGTTGTAATGTGGATTAATTCGTCATGCACTTGAATCATGCAAGGACGTGCTTTACAAGACTTGCAGGTTTCTTGATTCATGCAAGGACAAACTGCTCAGTCAGGCAAAGTGTTTTTTGTTTTTTTCCTTTCTTACCGATCCCATGCCAGAGTCAGCCATTGAGTCTTTACTAGAGTCTGTAGCTTGTGCTGTGCTCCTTGGTTCTGAATCAGTCTTCTGGGAGTTGCCCCCCTCAGAACAACTAGCGTTGGAATCTCTTTCAACCCCATTCTGAGTGTTTTCCTCAAAAGGATTCACAATGATTCTTGGAACTGGGCTCTCATCTGGTCCAGCACTGCTAGGCATGAATGGGCTTGACCTAGACTTTGAGGTGTTGAGAGACTCCATTGAAACAGACTTAAGGAATCGGCCGGGTCCAGAATGAGGACTTGCACATGAGAAGTAAGTTGAACCTGAGAATTTACTGATCAGGTCTTTGATGCTGCCGGCTCGCTGCAGGTTTGAACTGAAAGGCAGGCCTACAGTTGATTTATGACTGACTCTCCGGGCCTGCTCTGCCTTTTCCTTGTTGGTGGTTAGGTGAGGAATAAGCGGTGATGGGGATGAAGAAGAATTGAGAGCCTGCTGAAAGAGGCGAACACAATTACAGATCCCTCAAAAAAGTAAACCAATGGTCTGATCTTTAGAAATGCCAGATTAAAACTGTCTGATATGACATTTAAATTCACCAGTTCTGGGTAAACATTTATGACAAAGGTCCATCAACAAGGAGGCATCATTGTGCAAAATCGAATGTCCAGTTTTAGAGATGTTAGCATATTATTATTATTAACCCATATGCTGATGAAAAAAACACCACAGTCACCAACAGAAAAAGCAAAAAATACAGTTCATGTAAGAAGATAACATTTATTTCGACTAAATTGTCACGGTAGACAGCGATGAATAGCTGGAGCTGTATCACTGGTTGCTACCCAGGGTAGGTGAGCGTGTTTTTTTCATTTTGAAAAATTAAGATTGTAAAACAATTTGTGAGCATCTGTCTCTTTTTTTCTTTTAGAGTTGTATTTGTCACTTTTACTGGAGCCTTGCTGATGTAACACGACTTTTTTTGTTACAGTAACCTGCGCTACTGGGGTACAGTATTACTTCAAAGATAAATTACCTGTGTGACTGGCCTAAAATAAGTGTTTACTGAATCTACAGCTATGATTGTAGTCAGGAATTGGTATGCATCATACAGATCTAAAGAATCTTAGCTTTCCAGTGTATAACGTGCAGGAAGTTGAAAGGGAGACTGACTAAAATACAGGTTTATTTGTAATGTTGAACCCACACAACATCTAGTACCAGCAGGTTAAAACACCTTACAGAGTGAATATTTTTAGATAATCCAGCTGTTCTTTTTCTGTGTGTACAGAATAACCAGTGTTTTTGGCTTGCAAGGTCAGATTACACCATCTGAGTGGCAATGTGCTTTCAACACCTTTGTTTACATAACAATAGTGGAAGTAGCCAAGATTGTGTTGGTGATAATCTTCTTAACAGGACTTTCTACAGGTTTTCATATAACTATACAAAAATAGCCGACTAGTGAAGGGGACAGAAATCTGTCGGTGTTTTCGTCGTGTTAGTAATGGCCATAATATGTTACCGCTAAACTTGCTGCTGTATCAGGTGGGATACAGGTTTTAAGATCTTTGCAGGACACAACAACTGTTTGTACAGGTGATGTAGACCAAAACCAGCATGTTAAAATGGATTTTTAAAACATCTGTGAAAACACCTTTTACAACTGCCTTTAGTAGTATGTTCACCCCACCAGTGTTCTGGGGGCTGCAATGTATTCAGAACTGGTTCAGTACTAATTACCACCACTACAATCCAGAGCATAAGTNTAATTACCACCACTACAATCCAGAGCATACATGTAAGACTGTAATTATAAGAACATGACTGGATAGCATCAAACTATATCCTGCAGGATGTGTTGGACAATAGTTTTTGGTAAGCATGACTTTTAGAGATAAATTGACAAGTAAATTTATGACGGGTCCACTAAAATTAACTCCAGCAAGTTTCCATGTAGGACAATAAATCACTTCTCTTTCATTTGTGACCTTTCGTGTCAATTTCAGACTCTTGGCCACATTACAGCCAGTAAATTGTGCCCATTTTTAAAGCTTCTCATAACTATGTCAGTGAAAATTAGCATGTGCACCCCAGTATTATGTTCCTATTAAGTCCTGACAGCCAATTAAACATCATGACAACAGATGTAAGAAGGCATTAGCGAGATTTTTGAACAGGTCAAAAGGTACTACAAGGGGTACTACAGTCAACTCTAACAGGAAACTGCTGCTAAAAATGCTATCATCTTCTGGCCTTCTCCTGCCTTGTGGGAATCTAATTTCCATATGTTTGTTAGGTGTTTAGAGGAGTTCATGGCTTAAATGCTTTAACAAGCGCTGCTGCGCTTCTAGAGGCAGCAACGCTGGGTCAATGAAAAAATTCGGAAGTTCACGTGAAACAATTTATTTCTTGGCATTTTGAAGACATGGCGCTAACAATATAGCCGTGGTGGCTGAGTCAGTGTAGGAGGAACGCTGATTCTTTTGCTAGTTACTGTGATTTTAAACACGAGTTGTACACAATGCATTGCCTTTCATGGAAAAATTTAGGTGCACGATAGTGAGTTTATGGCGTCCTTTCAGATTTTAATCTGTCAGGGACGCAGGACGCGTACCGAGCAACATCAATGCAAAACAAAACAAAAAGAAAATCCAAGATTAATATTGTTTAATCTAAACCTTTGATTTCCATTGTAGCAAACATTAATGACCATTTGGCTAACAGTTATATATTTAGTCATGTATTTGAGATATTTAGCAGATATAGAGCAGTTTATAGAAACAAATATTTGGTTGTCCTTAGATGTAGTACTTCTACAAGATGTAGTGCTTCTACAAGAGGTAGGACTCCAGTCTCTTATAACTCCAGTCTCCAGGACTCTAATAGGAAACTGCTAGCTAAAAGTGCTGTCATCTTCTGGCCTTCTCCTGCCTTGTGGGAATCTAACTTCCACATGCTTAATAGCTGTTTAGAGGAGCTTGTGGCTTTTAAATGATGGGACATGATTTGGACAATATTCTTTTGAGGATGTAAAACTGTTCCTGGGTATAACAATGACTGTCAAACAACATTAGCTCCAACAAGCTAGCCTACTGACAGCTGTTTGCTAAAAGTGGACAAAGTTTTGTAATGTCTTTTTTTAAATTTAAGATATTTAGCAGACGGTTAATAGAATCAAACATTTAACAGACATAAAACATGAAGAAAAAAATAGACAGTTTTTCTTTCATTACTATCTTGATCTTTGAGTGAGTGTTTTTCCTTCCATCTCTATCTACTGTTTTTTTCAGTGTGTAGTTTTTCACTGATGAAATGCATTCATACACACATTTAAAAACCTGTGTTTGTGTGTCGTGTGTGTGTGTTTTGGCATAAATCCCTCTTGAGAAACTGCAGCATCTGCTCGCTCATATGGAAAAATCCCCACCTTCCCCCCCAAAATGAAACCACACCATCCCACTTTCTCACACAGGAATAAAAGGCAGATAAACAAGATAGAAAACTGAACTCCAAAATTAAAAAACCCGCACAACTCACATTTAAAAAAAACACAAAATGTCAGCAATTTTCAGCTTTTGCCAAAAAGCCTCTTGAATAAATCCAACTTTAATTAACAATCACAGCAAGAGGACCGAAGCCACTTAGAGAAATGAAGTGGCAAACATCCAGGGGTTTAACTTTCCAGGCTCAAGGGTCCAAAGCACCGAGTGGCCTTAATCCAGGGACTCGCCAGGCCGCTTCCCCCGGGAATGGCGAGCTGAAGCTGGGGTGGGAGACGAGCCCAGGCCTGAGAGGTAGGGTGGACTCTGGGGTTTAATATCATTACTAATCACTATGGTATTAAAATGTTTACAGGCCGTGGTAGGATTAGCACCAAGCTGATGATTTTTAATGCTATTTTTGCAGTGAAAACGGAGGACGTCCAGTCTGGACACATTGCAGAGTAGCTGTGTCTGTCCTCATGCACTTATTGTTATTGTGTTAAGTCAAAACTTCTACATGGGGTCACTTAGCAAGCCATAGTAATATTTAATGAATACATTTAAATATGAGTGAAATAACTAATAACTTTAATTCTAAATTTTATCCAGTATTAACTCAAAAGAGGTTAATTCCCTCTAATACACATTAATGCAATTAACATTTACAGCGATTCAACCACAAATATTATCTATGGAAAATAATCCTTCTGTCAATTTTTTGTTTGCAGATTAAGAAACAAACAGAAAGCATCAAGATGAGGCTTTTTATCAGTTGAAACCTCCTAATAAAGTCATATAGAGACAGACTCATATTGGTCCTCCATTCCCTGTGGCCTCACAGTACAGACATATGGCAATGAGCTGTGCACCATCTGACCCAGATATACAACAGCAATGCACCCTGGGAAAAAAATACAGTGAACGCCTCGCTGATGTGCGCAAGTCTTCAGGGTTTCTCTGCAGATCGAAAGTTCAATGAATGTGAACTGGAAGCTTTTCATGACGCCCTCAGATAATTTTTTATTAATGGATGAGTTTCCAAATGCAATGATGTCATCAACACTACTTTCTTCAAATGGATAAATCTTCCACGCAAAGCTTCCCACTCACTTATTATTGCTTTAACAGCTGAAGCTCCATCTCTAACTGTATCATTCAGGGGAAAATCTAATTTACAGCGTGAGGTGTGAGAAATGTTTGTGAGATGGATTTCTCTGACACAACGGCTGGTTTACGCAGAGATCGCACAGAGATTAAGCTTTCAGCCATCTGCACAGCAAACAATAAAACACACAACAACCACCATCCAGGCTGGAAACAATAAATTTGGTCAACCTGTTTCATCCTTTAAGCTAAAAGAATCTCAAACATTTCATTACTTTTGTTTATTGTTGCCTGACAGCCTCAAGGACAAAAAGAGAAGACGAATCTCACACAGTCAAAGTCACTGATATGAAACAGACTTTGCTTTTGTAGCTCAGAAGGATTTTTCAGCCCTTTTTTTACCTGATTCTTATTGCTCTTAAGGCTCAGAGTTGCTTTCATGTTCATGACACTTTCCAGCCTCTTAAATGTTTTTCTAGCTTGAATAGGTGTTTTTTATATTTTGTCAGGCTGTTATAGCTTCAGTTTTAGTTATTTTATTTTTGCTTGTTAGTTTGTGTTGCAGCTTATTAAGTTTCTTTTTTAGTTACCGTTATTTTCTGCAACTTCTGGTCATCTTTGGGGGATTTTCTTGATTCTTTTGGGTAATTTAAAACCTTCTTAAGGTTATTTTCCTTGTCTAGACACCTACGTTTTTTAGATTTGGTTGATTGTTTTCCAGCTGCTTCAGGTTGTGCTCTTGTTTCTTTTTCTACATCTTCATGCTTCATTGTGGTTTTTTTTCCAGTAGCATCAGATGGTTTTATCTTTAATCTCCTCTCATCACAAAACAAATCTGCATGTACAGGAAAAAGAAAAGTGTATCATAAAATAAAACCAATTAAAGGCAGGAGTCCTGTGTTGTTAAAAATGTTGAGCTCCATTTGGCCCAAGGCAATCTGGTAGGCAATATGTTCCTGTTGTTGTTGTTGTTATTGTCGTCTGCAGACTGCTTTCCTTTTCGTTGCTGTACATAACAGAGATTATTCAACCAAACTGTTACAATGTCCTTCCTGTTATTATATTTAACAAGAGTATTTGTTACTAATCAGGTCAAAATATGGACAATCTAATCCTCAATGTGTCTTTGTGATCACTGGGTTTATTTCATTTAAGTAATGTCATCACATATGAGCAATCTATTAGTGATATGATAAATGGAAACTGTCGAAAGCAGCTTCACACATTTAAAATAAGTTAATATTCAGAAATCAAATAAAGACAATTAAATAAATGTATACAAATCAATTAAATATTTTAATTGTTTTTATTTAAATAAAATAATAATAAAGATAAATAAAATATATTTATTTAAATGTTTTTTAAAAAGTGTTTAGATTTTT
>CM047993.1:25670201-25684478 GCA_026261665.1 Melanotaenia duboulayi
CTCAGTTTCCTGTTCCTAGCTGGCAGGAGCGACACCGGTCTGGTATTCTGTTTCAAAAAGACATTCTGGTCCAGACAACTTCTGCTCACTTTTCTCCTTCTCTGTAAACCCTAGAGATGGTTGTGTTTGAAAATCCCAGCAGATCTGCAGTTTCTTAAATAGCCACGTATAAAGTCTCTTAAATCCCCTTTCTGTCTCATTCTGATGGTCAGTTTGAACATCCAAAGGTCAATCCAAAAGTTGTGTTAACAAGCAGCTGAACAGGTGGCGCTAGTAAAGTGATGTGGACCTTGTTGTCAAGGGACACTGTAACAGACTAAAGGGGCCCGATACACTAAAAATAAACCTACTCCTGCTTTCAGAGTTCATTGTAACCCTTTGGAAACAAAACCTCCAAGACAATTTAAAGTCTGTATAGTAAATCCACTGTGGACTGTGGTCAGGGTTGTCCTGCTGGGTTGGTTAGCCTATTTGCACTGTACAGACTGTTTTCTTCTCTATAAAAACACCAGTAAAACGAGTTTGTCTACAGCTAATGATGAGGTGAATGAGCAACATACCACCTCTTCTGTGTTTGCTTTCTCCCGCGTTGCCCCTCCCCATTCAGCTGCAGCAGTGTCTGACCAGTTCCTCTATTAGGCTAACGTCAGTAGCTGACAAGCAGATGTCTGACCACACTGCCATTGCCCCTGACAAACAGAACAAAACAACCGGCCTCTGTGCTTCCTGAAAAGCAATAACAAATGAAAAGTAAAATAAACACGTCACATTTTGGACAGAATCTAAGAACATATATGGAAGTTAAACTGCATCAAAAGTATAACAGACAAACTCCAACTTTCTCTGCAACAGTCAAACTTGGAATGCAAAATGAATGTCATGCATTTAGCATATAAAGGTATTTCTATAAGTTGTTTTAGGGTTTGTGATAAAACCGCTCTCCCAAACACACAACGACATGCCAGTACACTTAAACACACAGGTGTGCAGGGCTGAGTCGTACAATGAACTCCTCCTAAAGACACACCTAAAAATGATTAAACTGTCTTTGGGCTGTCGTTTGTTAGGCAGACAGGAATGTTAGCATAACACACAGACATGCAGGTAGATCTGCTGACAACCAAACAGGTGTTCAAGCAAACTGGTATCTTGCATTAAAAATACTCTTGCATGTTCTTGAATATGAAGCATGGCACTGATCCAGAAACAAAAAGCAGTGGTTGCTTACTCAAACTGTAAAGAAATAAATACAAGGAAAAACAAACTCTTTGCAGTTATTTGAGCAAGTTGTACAAACTGCTGTCATAGTGCTGCTGCACCACTAAATCAGAGAGTGCAAACTTTCAGCAAAGTTACTTTCAATGATTTCAGTGAGCTAATAAACACAACAAGGTCAGACTAAATTCTTTGGACAAGCGAAGGATAGAAGTGAAAAAGGGATTGAGTCTGATGTGAATTAATCCCGGTTACATCTGTTAGTGATTCAATACCACAGAGAGCATGGTTCAGGGGAGATGATGGATCAAGATAGATAGTGTTTTCATTGACATTTTAGACCATGGAAAGCATGCAGTGCTGTTTGTGTCACTTAGAATAACTTAGAACAGGCTGCAGAAGAAACCCGCAGGGGAGGATTAACCCCTGAACACTACTGCAGGTCTACTACTGGTTTTTAAAGCAAGCACCTAAGCACATTGTAATCTGACTTGTTTCAAAATGACTAACCTTTGTTATTTACATTCCTGGACCAGAAACCACCCTGCAGCACCTCGGGACTTTCACCTCAAATGGTTTTACTTTACCATGCTAGTGCTGGGAGGTATACCTGTTAATAAAAAATAAAAAACTCTCTTTTTACTTTTGTTATTTATATTTGTTTGTTTTCATGAATTTGTCTTATACCACAAATAGAGTTTAAATAGCCCAGGCAACGCTGGGAATGTGGCACTCAACTGTTTGAGGGGGGACCTTTTTCACTGCTGCACCACTAAACATGCAGCAGAGCAGCTGAGTTATTGGAGATGTTGAACAGTAAAAATAAACAGAGAAACTTTAGAAAGCGAAGCAGACACTGTGGTTGTACATGATGACAAAGTGCCTCTAGTGTTTGTTAGAGGTACTGCCTACATTTAAGTAAACAGCAAGAGGTAGATCGAGATAACCATCACCATCACAATACATTCTGACAAGTACTGTGGAGAAAGACAGATGAAAACACAGGTTTCCAGATCTTATGGACATTAAAATGTTTAGCAATTCCCATGAAACTGGCTATTCTTAACTAGTAATTATTCTGCTAATTGGTGGGAAATGTGGTTCATACCCTGTCATGCATGGAAAAAAATAACATTGTCAAATACGGTACTGTGAATTTTGTTCATACAGTACTGCTCAGGAATATACACTTCCATATCCAACACGGAAAAGTAGATAACGACACTTTCGCTGCTATAAATAAAGTTTGAAGAAAAACAACATGTCAGATGCAGCGAAAAAAAAACAAAACAGAAAAAAATTAAAAGAAAAATAGATAAAATGTTCATTTGCCAAAGAGGAGGTGGCTTGTTACACAGAGACATCTGGAAATTCCTCTGTTGAACCCATTTGAAAGAGGCATACTCAAAAATACTAGTCTAGCCTATATCAACATCTCAAATATCAATAAAGTAGTTCACATGAAACCTGTCAATAAACATGAGTTTGCCTCTCAACATATTTAACTGAACCAGCATCTAATCCAGAAGATTACCAGGCAGGAGAATGTAGTTATTTCTCCTTTCCAATGCTAACCATAGCATCCTTTTGCTAACGGATAGCAGAGGAGGTATAAAATCCTGTGGTAGGCCAGCTGAGAGAAGCTAGGTGTTGTTAACACCAGCATATGCCCACTAATGGAGAGCAGAGAAACTATAAACTCCTCTGGGTCACCGGTCTAGAGAAGCTAACTGTTACTCTGCTTTTGTGCATGCTCTGCTGCTAGAAGCGCAGTGCTTGCTAATACTTCTGAGATAGCATCATATATTGAAGTACCTCTTATTTATTGCAAGTCATGTGCTTATCTTAATATCATTCAACAGTCTTATCACATATCTCGTGTTTCCTTCGATGACTGTGTTACAGTAGATGTGTTTGCTTAAAGCTGTTGGTCAAACTGTGCTGTTTCCCATTTTAATTTGGGCATGACCAGGTATTTTTAGCTGTATGCATCAGAAATGAACCACAATAGCAGCTACAATTTTTAGACACAAGAAAAATCTTCAACTAATACTGCTGAAAACACACATTCTCAGGGAGATTATCTGTGTTTTCAAGAGTCTGCAACAATAAAAACTAAACATTTCTTAATAGTTCTGTTTAAATTGAGCAAAACGGTAAATTTGGTGCTGTATTTTCTCTAAATAACACTGAAAGTAATTAACAGTGCAAGAAAAACCCTGATCATTAAAGAATAATTATAAACTCTACAGCTGTAACATGAACAAACACAAGTCGTTCGCAGACAACAAGACAATAGTGTAGACAGATGAGCAGCTAACTTTCTTTTTCAAACTCCATTTTCTCTTCTCACAGTTCTGCTTTAAAACTAGAACATCAACATAAACAACAACAACATTAACTCTCCAAGCACTGCAACTCCCACCCGGCACCCACTCAGCCAGCGCCCACTCAGCCCTCCGACAAGGCTTAATGAGTAATAAGCACTGGGTGACCACAGTCTTGGAGTCAAGCCAACTTTCCCAGATGCCAAATTGAAGCCTGAAGGTACTGCATAATGCAAAACAACACTCATTAAAACTTGAAGGAAAAATAACACTGGGAGCTATAAAATGCAAAAATGAACTAAGATGCATTCCTGGAGAAGCTCTGTAACGGTTTCTAAATGATGCAAATGAATAATTAGACTCTCAGGAGTCCATTAGCGGGAGAAATTACAAGATGTAGAAAAGGGGCCCTAAAACACATGCATGACCTTAAAAACCTAAACTGTTTGGCCTGAACATTATGTAGAGGGAGATATGGGAACTCTGGGAAGGGTGATGCTGAAGAATAACAATTAGATGGAAAAAATGTGACAAATTAAAATGATGCTTCCAAACTTAGGAAACATGATGTTTGTACCTTTGTGAAAATAATTTTCTTTAAATATGCNCTTAGGAAACATGATGTTTGTACCTTTGTACAAATAATTTTCTTTAAATATGCTTTAATTGGTAAAAAAAAAAAAAAATAAACAGACAAACAAACAAAACAACAAACAAAATCCATCAGTGTCACAAAGCAAAGTATCAGTAAAGATCGTGGTTGGGGATTCAGTCAGTCATCTGATACCATACATAGTACGATTACTGCAATTACCAGGGATCGAATAATGAAACTTAAAAGATCTACCACAAATTCTGGTGCTACTCCTGCTCTGTCAATGTGATCCAGCATTACCTACACTTCAAGATGAAGACTGCAACACATTCAAAACATTAAATAACCACACATAACTTTCCGACCATGAAACTCCAGACTGACTTTTACCGTTGGAGAGGGCTCAGAAAAGAGTCAGGATGCAAGAAGGAGGCCAAAAGAGCTTTTGTTAGGGGGTGCCGAGGTGTGAAAATCTGCCAAAGTTCAGCAGTGGGATTTTAATGTGGTTTCATCCTGACTCTTATTTAAAGCAGGATAGTCTGAAAGACTCAGTTTGATTAGGCGGGGAATTCTGAAAAATTCCGCAATTTCCTTTGGTTTGATTTGCTGTCATGCTGCACTTTACTCAAGCAGAACAAACCACCTGAACAACGTCACACAGTGACAACTGCTCTCTAGAGGCGACATTCCCTGAAATGACCACTTACCAAGAAAAAAAAAAGAGGAAAATCTAAATAATCAATTAACCAGGACGAGAGAGGTACATTCACTGCAAGTTAACAATGGAGCAAAAACAATCTTATAGAGCCTTATGGTTTCTGTTTTTACGTTGGTGTTCAAACTTAATAAAGTTTTCACAAGAATCTCTTTGGTTCACTGTATGGTCCGTTTGCTTTCACACTGTAAACGAACCGCAGCTAGTAGACAAGAGGGAATGCACCTTTACATCAGGAATGGATGTGATCCAATGGTTTATTAAGCTTTATAATGTTGTTTGAGTATAATTACAATGCAATGGAGTAAATAATTAATTGTGTAGAACTGGATTACAATGAATGGCACAGATCTGAATTACAACCGGGTTGTACATGTTTCTCTTTAAGTGTTTTTTTTTGTTGTTTGTTTGTTTTGTTTTGTTTTGTTTTTTGGCATTGCAAACCTTTTTAATGTGTCTAACTGTACTAAAATATAAAGTTGAAATATACGTTTCGTAGCTGGTAAAGCAGTCGTCTCATATGCAAGTAACAGTTTCTCAACACAGAAGGCTACGAAACAATAATATTAACAAGACAGACAAGTAGAATATGTCTGATTAGCTCAATCTGGAAAGAATTTTCTAGGAATTACAAGAATTATGACTTAAAATAGGTCTATGTATATGTGTTGCTGTGCATGTGTTTCTTTCAGTGAACACACCCTCATTCCTAAAATACCTGCATCACACTTCCCATCCTTTCTCTTCAAAGGTTCCCATGATTCACTCTACTTTTGCATTTTGAAACATCATATGTGCCAAATAAAACTATCAAAATGTGAAATACAAGCTGCAACAGAGAAGCGTGACCTCACCGGCTGGTTTACTGAAATCAGTGATGAAGACCTTCATGATGGTAACTCTGGAGGGCAACATTTAATAGCATAAACCATTAATTAACAGTGAGCCTGAATCATTTTCATGTTCTGTGACATCATACAAAGCAGGATTGATAAAAAGCATGAACAGGTTTCTTTGGGTCTATGGGAAACTTCTCCTGTACATTCCCACTGTGTTACTGATTCAAAGGCTTTGGGGTGTTCCTCATACCAGAAAACTTCACAGCTGATGATAACTGAGATCAACACAGAACACAATAGATAACTATTGTTCTAAACTAAGGGAGGAATGGGACTGAATATTTTTACTTTTATGTGAAGATCTCCTGCCTAAACCCAACCAAATAAGATCTACGAATATTGGCAGAAACAGAAAATGAGAAAACCACGGCCACATAAAGACACACTCACCAATAAAACCGTGATAAAGACAGAAGTCTGAGCAGGAGCACCGTACATTTTTCACTACTGGCCTCTACATCCACTGACTCAGCTTGAAGGGGTAAATAAATCATGATACCATATCATATTGATTTAACGAATGACAATTCAGTGTTTGCTGGGATTACAAATTCTGCCACAATATGATTTTGATTTAATTCAGGAGCCAGCGATCGATGGAGGATGACATCACATGTTGATTTAACGTCACCATTTTTATTAGTACCAAATCACCTGGAATCTAAATTAGCACCAAACCCACTAAAAGTAATTTTGGTAAGAACTTAGTAGCCATTCCAGCAGATGATGAATGAAGAAAATCATATCAGTTAATTGTCCTGGCAGGACTATCACTACATTTCCCATGAATGGCTTACCATTCACTGGCTGGATGCTTACTGCCTGGAGAAAGTGCAGCTAAATGAAGAGAGAAATTAATAATTAAAAATGTGGCGATGGTTACATGGTATAAAGAACAAGGCTGGTCTACAAGAAAAGAAAGGAGGCAGGGCTATGATGTCCATGACGAAAGAGGTGAGACAAAGAAAAAGAGGATGTTTGATAGAAAATGGTTTGTGGATCATGAGAGGCTGGCGTTCGACCAAGAAAAAAGAAAAAACAAAGTACTTTACTTTAAGGACTATCATATCTACACACAAACACACAAAACCATTTAATACTTAGGACAAATTATTTTAAACCAGAGATCACAAAAATCGNCACACACACACACACACACACAAAACCATTTAATCCTTGGGACAAATCATTTTAAACCAGAGATCACAAAAATCTCCTGAATCACCTGGACTGCCTGAAGACGAAGACCAGCAAGACAGGTAGAAAAGAGAACGTTGAGTTTATATTGTTTTTTTGGCATGTTTTTTCATAAATAAATACATAAATAAAAACTGAATTTTAATCCAATTCAGTCAACTCAATCGAGTCATCTCAAGGCACTTTTACAGACATAATCCAATTCAATCCAGTTAATTATAATCTAGTCCTAATAAATCCATTAAATGATCCACATTAGTCCAATTTATAATACCTGAGTTAATTTAAACCAATTCACAAAAATAATTGTCTAGCAAAGGAAACCAGCAGGTTGCATCCGATCTTCTTTTGACTCAATCCTCCTCCTGAGCTACACGGGGCAACAGTGGAGAGGAAAAACTACATTTGACAGGAAGGAAAACCTCCAGCAAAACCAGAACCAGCAAGGAAAACCTCCAACCGAACCAGAACCAGCAAGGAAAACCTCCAACCGAACCAGAACCAGATATGAAAACCTCTAAGTAAAAAAATAAGAACTTGCTATTTTAGGAGAGGTGCACAGTCAGCAGCTAATGGTTTTCTTGGGGTTTGGTATGCACTGTTTGTCTCAGCCGGGCTGCAGAGCATGTACTATCGTTCGTGCAAACACAAAAAGAAAGCTTGATGAAAAGTGACAACATGCTCAGACATACTGTTTAATCTGCTTTGATAAACATCCTGACAGCTGACAGACAGCTGACAGACGGGCAACACCCTGAACTAAAACTTATCACACAGCCATGGGATTAAACTTCAGCATGCAAATACCGCTCGTGTGAGAACTTTGTCTGCATTTCACATGGCTTTATTCAGCGCATGCAAGAGTCTAAATAAGTAAGACATTCCTGAGAAAAAATCTTTGATCACTGCAGTATGTGTTATCAATAAGAGAAAAAAAGATGACATTTTAATGCATTTGAACACATTTCAGTTTATTTGTAGATAACTGCCAGTCATGTTGTTAATATGTCGAAACATGTCACCACAGCTTTGACATCAAGCACTGAGATCCTGCCAAATGCTAAGATAATGGAGGTTTCGGTGAACGTCAACACATGCATGAAGTCAGGTATCTGCAGGGAGGGAAGCCAGTTTTATGAAAGCAGTGACATCATTTTATTAAAATCTGTCTCACAGACAAAAACCTGGTGTAATCTGGATTCAGACCAGAAGGGTTCGTGCGAACACACCCTGAAAATGTGGAATTGTTTCCATTTTCTTTCTTCTAACATTCGAAATTTGTATTATAATCAGATGAGGAAAATGTTGCTATCCAAAGGCGAGATGTGAAACCGTGATGAACTAAGACCACAAGACTACCAAAATAAGTTCTAAAAATATTTTTTTTAAACTCTACATTGGGGTGACGGCTGCACAATAAGCTGTTATATGNACAAGACTACCAAAATAAGTTCTAAAAATTTTTTTTTTTAAACTCTACATTGGGGTAACGGCTGCACAATAAGCTGTTATATATATCTGCATAGATTTCAATCAAATTTAAGAGGATTTTGAGGTTTAGCAGGACACATTTTCAGCCCACCCACCTACAGGGCCTGCTGTGCATCCCTCAGCACACACCAGACAACTTGTTGGTGGGAACGTAGCTTTAAACTGGTCGCTAACAGCCATGAAGTATCGATAGGAACATGGGAGAGCCTTAAAAGCGAGACACGACTGAAACTGAACTTATCCTTACACAGGCCCTACTACATCCAAAATATGGAAACAGCTTGGATTCGGAAAAAGTCATGAAGAAGATGTTAATACAATGAGCAAACTTGGTTCTCTGTTGGTAAACATCAAAACAGGAAAATTATTAAAATTTTTAATCAGCTGAAAGACATCATCCCAACGCTGTCACTGGGGTGATGTCCTGCATATTAACAACAGGAAGTAAGAGCCAGATGCTAGGCAGGCATTATTTCCACATCTTAATGAAACAAATACCACAACTTTGATCTGCGTTAACTTGAAGCAGAAAATTCTGATTCAGCCCACATATGTAATATTCCTGTTCTAAGATCTTTTCAAATACTCTCATCTTGAGAAAAAGAAAACACTCCTAACAAATTAAATGTCCTGTCATGAAAATGTCCAGGGGTTATGCTGTGTCAAACAACAATGTCAATTTCAAGAATATTTGGTTTAGAGGCAGAAAACCCTTAGAAAATGAGGATGAAGGCACATCTGGTTCATATCCTCACGGTCACAAAACTGCTTCGCCAAGCTTTTCTGTTGGACACATCCTGTTCTGAGACAGGCCAAAACGAGGCTAATCCAGACCTAGTTAGAGCTTAAAACAACATAAAACATAAACAGAATCCTCAAACTGGCCAACATCAATCCAGAACACCTTCTTACAAGAGCAAAACATGGAAACAAGCCTGATACTTAAAGCCAAAGATGTCTTTCATGCAAATGTTTTACTTTTGTTTTATTGAATCCCTTTTAACTTTCTCTTTTTTCTCTTGGTACGGCTCCCTTAACTCAAAAAAACAAGAACAGATTGCAGGGGATTGTAAGGCTGTGTGGGAAAATTGCAGGGATCTCCCTGAATGACCTCTCAGCCCTGTTCCACACCAGAGTCTAAAGCAAGGCCCGTTCGATCCCTGCAGATCAAATCACCTTGGCTCATGAGTTCCTGCTACTTCCATCAGGGAGCAGGTCCATCCCACTAAGAAGCAAAACTAATATACATAAATATTCTTTTGTCCCTGCAGCTTGTTGAATAAGCTGAATAAGTAGCTCTATTTTTCTGTTTTTATTTATTTTTTTAACTATATAGTCCTTTTAGATATTTATTGTTTTTTGTGTGATTGTGCACTGACTGATTGTTTTAAGTGTTTGCTGTACAACAAATTACCCTCATGGGATAATAAAGACTCCTTGATCCTTGATTGACTGTTACTAGTACCATGCTAAGCTAGTTTCCTTGCTGAGGCTAGCTTATGCTAAAGCTAGTGTAACCCATTAATTAAACAAATATTGAATAAAATTGTGTAAAATACTGATGTCAAACTGCTTTTTGTGGCTTTTCTGTGTGTTCTGTAAAAAGATAACTTGTTAGTTTGTTAGAGGTTGGTTTCTTGGCTACAGCTCATTAAATATACTTTAGCATGAGCAGATAAAAAATGCCTGCTAGCACAGTTTTCTTTTCCCCCATTGTCCTGCATTATTATCATCCTATGACGGGTCACTGGGGCAGGAAACAGTTGTGGGTTTTTAGTGGTCTCTATTTTTTATCTCCAGTGTGTCAGAGAATGACAAGCAAGCTGAAAAAAATGAAAGGAAAGCAAGGTGGGTGTGTGCTGAGCAGAACGGTGAGAGAGAGCAGTTGTGTTTTCTTGTTGATCCGGTTGGTTAACTTCCTGGGCTAGAGTCAAGGGAAAGAATGTAGTCCCATTAAAATACATTAAAGAGACAGAAAGGGTGTGTGAGCGGTAGAGAGAGAGAGAGATCCATGCAGGTCGGATAGAGATGAACAGACTTAAGTTACTCTGCACGGTTTTTAGGGGAAAGTGACTGAGAGAAAAGTGAAGGTGAGTCCAGAATGACAGAAAGAGAAATAGACTATAAAAAAGTGTAGAAGCAGAAAGAAATGAGGGACCAGCTGGAATTCTGCACCAAAACAATAATTAACAATAAAGCAACAATAAACGGCTGATAGGTAATACAGACTATTTTACAATCTGTTAATGCCAGAAAAACACAAAGCAGGGATTTTTTAAATAATAACTTCTTATTATTTCTGCTCTTTAGTTAAGGCTGGGCCATACGGCCTAAAAGTAAAATCTCTAATTTCTTTCAAACCAGATCTGATTTCCGATTTAACATTTTTTTCTTAAAAAACTTGTTAAACATGATAAAAAATATATTCAACTTAAAACTTTTGCATACAAAATGTGTGTTTTATTTATCTATGTGAATAAATGACAGCAAAAAAAAAGTAAATAACATAAATTTTCCATGGTATAAACAACTTCTTGCATAGACAAATGTATCTGTGATATCTTCCCATCTGGATCCTTGTCATACAGGATCCCCTTTCCCTGTTGTTGTTCATGTCTTTAAGAGTTTGTGGCTGAAGTTGTGTTCTGCATCTCAAACAGAGCAGCGTTTGTCACTGCAGTTATGTGCACAGCTAAATTTCAGGTGTGACTGACGGCTGATCTGTTAGTGCTCACAGACAAACACCATTCTGGTGCAGAGGGAGGGCTTAGCCCGCTAACTACGGAAGCCCCATGGAAGCTTGTTCAAACATTGTTGACCCAACGGTTTAATTGTATTATAATTTGTTTGATTTATTTTCTTTTATGTAAATAAATCTTGTAAACTACAGAGTAAAGTAAATGCAAAACAACCAAGACACAACAGATAAATACTGGCTACTGCAATAAGTTGAAGAAATCAAAGAGGCTGATTCCAGTCAATAAACTGAAGCTGATAGCAAATCAGCTTCAGTGAAATCCTGATTGATAATTCTTGGAGCATTCCTGATAAGTGCCCACCTGACTGCTTTTGTTTTAGGAGATGCTGAGAAAGTATGACAACAATTACTAAATTTCCCAACAGGGATGAATAAAGTATTTCTATTCTATTCTATTCTAACAATGCTTCACATGCTGCATCCAACACAGCAGCAACACCTTGCACCTGCACACACCCATATAACTATGCTGACTTACAACATCTGAAACGAATACACAGAGTGGGCTCAATTTAAACTGCTAACGCTACAGCAGGAGGGTGCATCAAACCTGAGGTACACACCACATTCTGTAAAGCGTGAAATAAAACTTGGTGGGTGAACCCTGATACATTTTAAGATGTCAAGCTAGCAAATGTAGAAATTTAAAACAATGAGCTAGCCTGCGTGAACGTGCACTGTGGGTTTATCGGAGCTAAAAACATTTGTCATATGATGCTGGAAACTATATAACTTACCTGGTGTGAGTTGCTCCATATGCTTTGATAAAACTTGTGCAGGTGCCCTGAGTCCCTTAGACCTGTTAGCATTAGCAGCATATACATGTATGGATGCTACTTCGGCTATAATATCTTACATATATTATTTTTAATCTAAGTAGGTATTGCTGAAGCTAATGATTTGGCACAGAGGTGATTAGAAATGATTAGAAAAGTTATTAATTATACAAGCATCTGCTTCACCTCACAGTGTTAACTCCAAACACACCAAATTTAGACCTAAGATCAAACTGAATCTAATACTAAACCTAAAACCAGCAAAACCCCAAACAGTAAAAATTAAAGAGCAGAAGAATCTAAAAATACTCCAATTCCTTCCCAAACAAATACAAAACATGTTATTATAAAGTGTTCATTTAAACTGTATATTATTACAATGGCAAACACAAAGAGCAAAGCTAATTCAATAACACAAAAACTGGACCACACATGCGCTTCCTGGTATTGTTTTCATGATTTTACAGAGAAACTCGAAGTAGGAACATTATCTGGAAGTCAACCTGCAGTATCTTGATCACAAATTTGTGACATGACAAAGTATTTATAATTAATTATTCAAAATAAAGGTAGAAAAAATGCCCAGCATGCTACTTCACGCAGAAACATGCCTGCATTCTAGTTTGACCCCATGCTCAGGTCAGGTGGTATTATCACGTCATTAATTAACTAATAGGTGACAATGTGGTAACATAGTGGGAATATAAGAGGTATTGGCATCCTCCACCCAGTTGAAATCAAGATAACATCTTGAACCTGCTGTACTGTTACCAGAGTGCAGAGTACAGCCAGACCCGCCCTTTGACTGAGCTCAGAAAAAATAACAGAACACTGAGGTCTATAAATCTGAGAAAACCTGAGTTTCATCATCAGAAGCAGCCACAGGTTTGGGCCTGCAGTGATCTGTTTTAATAAGACAGAGCTTTAAACTAAAACAAAGGTCTGTGGAGACAATGATTACACAATTATATTTCTATGGTACTTTACAAACTTTAATTTTTTATGATAATTGTGCCATAAAAAATATGAAATAAAACAATTTCTGTTTAATTATTCTTATGACAGTCACTGCCATGCATATGTGGACACAGGATACTTAATTTAGACTCGTGGTGCATGTGTCCATTTTTCACATATTACATATCTGATCTGAAAGATGCTGGATGGAGTCATTTTAGTTTCTATGGAAGCAACTGTGATTCTGTAAGTGTGTTTTTTAAAGAGAATAAACTAAATAGCGAGACACTCTTCTCATATTTTTCTTCACCGTGGCAAAAAATAAGTTTCCATAAGTTTCTAAAACTGTGGGCAGCCGCATTAACGGTTTGTTTTCCTGGAAGGACAGTGGTTCAACACCAATTTTAACACATATCATTCCTTAATTTAACTATTTTTGAGCATTATTTAACCTTTTCTGTAAAAAGAAAAACTTTTACCCACTCTATTCTGAAGTGCAAGTACAACTCTGACACTAAAAAGTTAAATAATGTATTTATGGTGCTCTATCCTAAAGTCCAGTAGCTAATGCTTTACTAATTTTATGGGACTTTATTTATCTTTAATCTCCAGATTGATTGCTATCAAAGTGTACATAACCTTCTGTCAGTAGCCTTTAGGTTTTATATCTGCTTCATAAAGATTAAGTGATAAATATAGTGAGTTTTCCACCAATGTTTGTGTGAGTGAATATTTATAATTAATAATTTATGGAAACTAATTGTGACGTTTTGGTTCATCGGTTCTGACAGTTTAGAAGCTTCTTTCTTTGCAGCAGGTGCTGTCCTTCTAAAAACACTTCACCAAAAACTAGTACCTTTCAACCCCTGCCTGAGGACAGCAGTGAAAACATCGTGTGGTTAAAGATCCAACCAGAACTGCGGGTAAATCATCAGTCAGCCTCTTACCTGCTCGCGCTCCCTTTCCGCGGTGCCTCAGCTGCTGAATGACAGGCTGCGGAGCGGAGGACAGGAGTTTGCTTTGTGGGTGGGTCCAACACACCTGCTGCACACCGGAGCCGTGCGTAGTGAGCGCGCCCTCGACGTGCGGTTGACGCACGTTGGATGGCTACCACTCTGCCTGGGGAGGGTGGAGGAGAATGTTGTGAAACCAATTGAAATGTTACTTTGCCCCCTAAATTCCTCTGAGAAAGTTATAACAGACACGTGATCTCTCTCTCTCTCTCTCTCTCTCTCTCTCTCTCTCTCTCTCTCTCTCTCTCTGTAACCATTTTTGGAGAGAAAAAACACTCTCTCCATCATGCAAGTATTTAAGGAATGTTCACTGCCCTGTAGACTTCCCTTTAAT
>CM047993.1:25694610-25715450 GCA_026261665.1 Melanotaenia duboulayi
ATGGATGGATGGATGGAAAAAAACTTTTTTTGTATTGGTATCAAATCACTATTAAAATAATCTTGTGTTTCCATTCTCTTAGAATGAGCCATTTATACAGTTTGCTTGCTGTGGGCCCACTCGAGAGGCAGCTGCCACATTTGTTCCACCATTTTTACTACGGTGTCTCTGAATGGACAAACAACTGTGTGAAATGAGAACCCTCTGAGTTTTAAAGCTGCAGCTATGTTTGAAAGGTGTTATAGCACCGTTTGGGATAAATAATGCCTTAAAAGGAGCATAGTAAAATATAGTACACATGTACACAACAGCTCTGTCTACGCGCCTCGTAGTGCAGGTTCGTTGGCTACGTCTGCAGTGGTGCGCCGAGCACTGTCCTATTTGAAAGGTGCCTCTACACCCTACAAACCCGCACTCCGTTTGGCCTGTAGGCTGCTGGTGGTAGATCCTTCACGGCTTCTGTTCTTTCAAAATTCATTTCACACAAGATGATGGTGCATGAGCAACAAACCTCCAAAAAGTAGGTATTAAAGTGTATTTCATTTACATCACTTTAGTAGAAATGTGACAAAGTTAAATTCAATAAAAAACATGTTTGTTAAACTGTAGCATTTAAAAAAAAGGTTAAAAAAATAAAATAAATAGTAGATAGAATTAACACAGTCGGTGTTAAAATTCACTAAGGTGTCCTATGATATGTAAAACCTGGGCATTTCGGAGGTTTAAGTAATTTATATGTTTTTTAGCAATAATAATGTTAATTTAATAGTAAATTAATATAATAATATTAAGGCATAATTATACTAGATTATGCTAAATAATTATACTAATTATACTTAATTTAACAGAATTATAATCTTTATAAATTAGTATCATTTCAACATTCTACAATAATAAATATCTATAATAAATCATATAGATATACATTTATCTCATTATTTATTTTTATTAATTAACCTAATGATGATTTAACAGACACAGTCACTACTGAAGTAAATAAAGTAAATGTTTATTTATTTATCAGTTTATTTATATATTTATATATCAGATTTTTTAAGCAAAAATAAATATTTTGTTTAAAGCGTCATTCATCAGAAGTTAGTCATGGTGTTCTTTTGCCAGTCTCGATGGTTGCAATCACAGAACCAGCAAATACACTGCAGACATTTTCAGATAAACACCAGGAATTACTGTCCAAAAGGCACGGCTAATCAATGTGTTATCAACGTGATAAAAAAAATGAACTGGACACTTTTGAGCCCAAAGGCAACTTAAGGGGGAGATAAAAGGGAAGATAAAAAATTAACCTTGTCGTCATCTTGGGCTTTAGTTGTGTTTCCGTCACACAGCCGAGCACACTGTGTGTCGTCTCACCTGCTCAATCAGGGCGTGACGACAGTTCAAAGACACATGCTGCAGAGGGAACATGCCCAGTGAGACAACCTTTACTCACACACTTAGAACTCGCTGCTGTGAGAACTTGCATAACACTGAGATGATGAAATTATTCAGCTATGCAGCGAAGCTATAAAACTTTAAAGGTACATTCGGGTAACGTTACTTTTAGATGATTCAGATTGACTGTATCACAAACATACTTCATTCACACACATGCATTTTAAATCGGCAGGGGCGTGGGGTTTTCCTACGCCCCCAGGACCTGCTGGAGGTCTGTGCGTGGAGCGCCTTTGGGTGCCATTTGCCCCCCGGTGGGCCCTTGGTACCATGCTGGGAGTGTTGGTGCATGTGTCTTCTGTTCTGGAAACCATAGTCACCAGAACAAGAACTATTTTTAATATAATAAAATGATGATTCCATAAAATAATGATTAAGATAATTCAGTCTTGACTATCCCTAAAAATATTCATACTGAAACTGACTGAAGAAATTTTTTGTCTTGTTATTTAAACAGGTAGTCCCGATGAAAACACATTTCTTAGAAATTATGTAAAGGCAGACATGTATAATCTTAATGCTAACGCCAGTTGTCTCTAACAACAGGAAGAAAAATGCCATCGTAACTAAACAAAAGGGCTGTGTGAGGGCAAACCAGCAGTACCAGAAAGAGGATTTGTTCTGGGATTTCTCATATCTGTGATTCATAGTAAACTCATAGAGACACATACTTCTGTAAAGGTGATACAGATACATTAGTTTTTAAAAAAAATTAAATAAATAAAAGTTAGGGGCATGTGTTCTAGCTTACTAACATTACAGATATGAGTGGAACGCTACTGATAGGCAACACATGCCAGTCACACAGATAACAAATGGCAAATGCAAACAATACAAATGAATAGAGGACATTTACTCCCTGAATGAATTTCAGTTCTACTTCCTCTCAAATACATAAAAAGCTGCACGTTTACAATAACAATGTTACCACAATGTACAATAAGCTCAACTCAATGTACTGAGAAAAAAAAAAAAAAACAGCTGACAATTACTCTGTTTTATTAATTAATTTATCTACTGATTCTACAACACAATAGGAAAGGTCGGTGGATACAACTGCAACCGGATTCATTTGGGTTTAAAATTAAATAGAAAGTAAACACATGAATCACACCACAAACTAAAAGCCGAATATTTAGGAAAACCAATGCAAAAATGCTACAAAGTGAGCAGCAGCAGCACAGTTCTCTAGTAAACAGAAAAAAACATCGTTTTGCTAAGCCTCTTTGGGACGAAGTCATGGAGTGGAGGAAAGTGGAATCACGCTAATCACGCTAATCACGCTAAGCTGCGATGCACCTGACTGCACTGAAACTGAAGGTCGTCTTTAAATATTCTACAAAAACTGCTTAGATACTTCACCAAGTGCAAACTTATATATGGTATTAATATGTCAACATATAATATATAATATTACTTTATCCATGCCTAAGATTAATTACAAAAGGCAAGAAAAAGACAAAAGTAGATTACGGTTGTACAGGGGGCTCACACGCACACTGTCCTGAATATTTATTCATAAATATTAAAGTTACTAAAATTAAATACATATATCTAAGAACCTCTTTGAAAGTTACACCTACAGAAATTGTGGGGCCAATTTCTTTCTTTTAAAATGTTAGCATTTAAATAATCCACATTGCTCTTATCAGCCCGGAGATGCTTCCAGGTCATTGCAGTTCGTATTCTTTCAAACTAAAAACAACACCAATTCAACCAGATCCATAATCTCCTGAAACAGGAGCTCTTATAGACTGATACTGTCTGCCCCATGGCAGCGTCACAGGGTAAACCAGAAAATAGAGGATGAAGTTTACACTTCCTTCCAGCTCCGGTGTTGTCTAAATGTCCCCTCTGAATGAAGATTAAGGCTCAAACATTACTGCTAATAAATCCTGTTTACTGGCAGCAAAATGCTGATAAAATAAATATCGAAGCTAAGGAAACAAATGTGATAATTATTCCTCATTGATTAAAAAAATAATCAAAAGTAAATAAAAATTATATTAGTTGCAAGGCAGGTTCTTTCTTGGCCTGTTTTGGTTTGATTAGAAACCTTTTCAACTCAACAAAGAGTGGTGTGTTTTTATCAGATAAGATCATACAGAGTTGTTTTAGTGTAAACAGATCGATGATCTTTTCTGTTCTTTCGGGAATAAGAACATCTTGATTTCTCAAAAAGGCGTGTACTATCTGCTGTTTTCTGACTGGACATGTATTGGTGGATGTTTTTGAAGCAGAATCCTCCACTGACAACCTTTTGTACAGGTTACTGTCACAGTTAATGTGATGAATATCACATGCAGCAGATAAAATCAGTTTAGCCCAAACGAGACAAGACAAACTAGAAGAAAAAAGATTGATGATGACACCTGTGAACATCATGGACAACCACCAGTCCCCCGTTATCCTAATGACTCTGCTACGTTCAGGTAAACAAAACATTTTCACAGTCAGGGGGAGCAGGTTTAAAATGCTCCAAACACAGTGGAAAAACTTTCAGATGAACAGCTGCAGAGACCAGGGCAGTGTTCATAAAGGGAGGTGGGGATTGAGGTCCGAGGACCATCTTATAGCGTTTATTGGGGTCTTCTTCTTCTTTTTTTTACCATGCTGTAGAAAAGGTTATTGTTTTACCTCATTGCTCTGAGAAAACCCAGAATACAGTGGAGACTAGCCTGGGAATGCCTTGGAAGCTGGAAGAAGTGGCAGGGGAGAGAGAATGGATGGATGGATGCATGGATGCTTGACATGACATGCAAAGCAGGGAGCTGGACGTTCTGCACAAAGATAAAGGTTTCCTCTTTTCCCTTTTCTGTGTTTGTGTGTATTTATATATATTTATTACGTTATTGCTTGATAAAGTGACAAACAAAAGAAAAACATTCAATCTAAATGTATCTTCTCCACCTCACTGAAAGTGTCTGAATGGCACAGACTTTTTTTCAAACATTTAGCCCTACACTTTATTTATTGTTGTTAAAATAAATAAATAAATATCACAAAATAGAGTTTTGCAGGAAAAAACAATGTTAAGAAGAGCTGGTTAATTATCTTCTGAAAAGAGACCATCTCATTCTTCATTTCACAGGATTTTGTTCTGTGGTTGTGTTAACTAATATCTAAACAATGTTAACTAGTTTCCCTCCAGCGGCAGGTAAGCTGACGTCAGTCCTGAACGCTTGTGGGCACAAACATAAAAACACCTTAGTGAGTCAAAATAAAACGTCACCATGTGCTGAAAAGGCAATTATTACCCATACAGTCAGCTCAGGAGGCATTCCCTTCAGCTGAGCAAACAGCTGAATAAAACTCTGGTCGAGTCTGTTCTAGTTACAGCAGGCTGGTAATATAAAGCTTGGAAACAGACAGTAGTAAATTAAGAATAAATAAAATGTCACACTGAAAAACACAACAGAAAGTAACATAAAAACAAGACTTTCAGACATAATTACCAGTTACTGCAACCAATTGATGATTCGAGCCATAATCCAGTCAGTTTAACTTTAATTTAACAGCAGAAATATATATTTTTTTCCAATTTTCTGGCATCATTATCTCATCCAGAATGAGGGTAGCAGTGCCAGGATGTAACATGTTGGTGCCCACTGGTCAGCATCTTCAGGTCTCACTGCACTGCAAGGACATTGCAGCTGTAGAAAACCAATACTGGGAGAATAAATAGAGCCCAGTAGCTCTGAAAGAAGTCATTTTTCAACTTTCTGTCTTGTGTACAGAATAGGAATGCCTTAGCCTAGCCTTTACCTAGCCTTAGCTAGCCTAGCCTAAAGCAATGTTTGCCAAATCTGATACTGATCAAGGGAAAACCTAAAACTTACAGGAGTTATTCTTGTTCTGTCCAAAGAGGGGGGAAAAACATACGTTTATCTATCACCTCTACCATTCACTGATTCCCTTTTTTACAATTGTCAACAAACCTTCTAACATCTGCAACAGCGAAGCATTCAGTTCTGCAGCAGTTTCAGGTTCTGATAGCATCAATAGCAACACAACACCTGGGTGTCCCTGCTCATGTTGACTGATGAAGCTAAGCTCAGGGGTTTAAGAGAGGAAACAAGTTTTTTTTCCTTTGCAGAAAAACACATTTATTGAACGTAAGCTTATTAGCATACATAACCATCAAAATCTGATAAGTGGGGCTAATCTGATGAATCTACACGAGGCATCCTGGAGGCAGGATTTATTAAGTAATAGAGATTCCACTTACATTCACTTCTTCTCAAAGCTTCACATTTACTTGAACAGCTTATATTTGTTGAAAACTGGACAAGTTTGATGGTCAGCGTCCATCTTTCAGCGGCAGCTGGATAATCAGTTTGACAGACACCCTCCCAACCCAGAACCCACACGGCTTAAATTAAACGTGTTTCAGTCCAATAAAAGACATTCTTGTCTCTAACCTGTGGCTCCAGGGTTTTTTTTAATGTGCATTTTATTTGTTCTTGACTTTTCACTCTTTTTGGAATTAAAATAAAATAAAATATTTTCATCCTGGTCATGGAACAGTGGACTAGCTCTACACCCTCTTCAGACTCTTGGAGGGCACATGGAAGTTTGCTCAACCAGTCTACATGTGCTTTGGGGACTTGGAGAAGGCGTTCGACCGTGTCCCCGGGGACTCCTGTGGGGGGGTGCTACGGGAGTATGGAGTGCCGGACCCGCTTGTATAAGCTGTCTGGTCCCTGTACAACAAGTGTCAGAGCTTGGTCCGCATTCTTGGCAGTAAATCAGAATCGTTTCCAGTAAGGGTTGGACTCCGCCAAGGCTGTCCTCTGTCACCGATTCTGTTCATAATCTGTCTCCGGCTCGGGAGACCCTGCCTGGGCCCTGCCATTGGGGTCAGGCTGATCCGATGTCGGGCAGGTACCCTTGGGATTACAATGTGTCCGTAGGGACAAAGGGAGGGATAGGGTAAAGGGGGGCAGTGGGGGTCCTGGTGGGCCGTTGGGGGGCTTAGGGCTCATGGGGTGTGGAGTCTGCTCTCCTTCTTGCTCTCCCTCCTCCCGCTGGGGGCTCCTTCGGCGTGGGTTGGGGTGCTGTGCCTTGGGCCTGACCAGGATATGTGTGTGCAACCTGGGGCTCTCTGGTCCCCTGGTGTGGTGGCATGGGCTGCCGGGGGTGTGTGGGTGTCCGGGGTACTGGTGCATGGGCTCTTGGCCGGGCCGGGTCTTTGCCCTTCTGCTTTCCAGGAATGTTACATCTTTAGGGAACTGTTTGTTCTTACTGTAACATACCTGAAGTCCAACAGAGCTTAGAGGTGTGTTCTGAGTCAGAGCACATCGTCCAAACCCATTGAGCAAATTAATTATAGCTGATTATTTATAGCTGATAAGGGAAAGTTGCTGATCAATATAACAACTTTAATACACATTATTAGATTTAATAAGAGACAGATACGGAGCAGAGGGGGAAGATGTCAGCAGAGATGATATGAATACATGATTATTCTGACGGTCATTTTTCAGTAATAATTTACTGGCATGGTCATCATAAACCGGTCAGATAAAAATACTGACATTTCATTTCTATGATCTAATCAATAAACTGATAATATGGATTTTATAGCCTGATGGATTTACAGCTGCTTGTCCTAATAGCCCTTAAACTAATCGACTACGACATCAAATGTTGCTTCATCAAACAGCTGATTAGATGTTTTGGTTTTAAGTTTAATGCCTAACTCATGAGGTTCTTATGCTACAAAACCTACAAAACTGGGCATAATTCAGTAAATAACGCTAGAATAACTACTGACTGAAGAAGGGTGTTTGGGAAGCATCTCCTCTCTTATAGAACATCACGGCCGAAGTTTCCCCAAGTTACATCTGCAGACATGATCTTCAGAAAAATGAGACCAAAGTTTGATTCATTCGTTCACTTGTTCATCCGTTCATCTGTTCATTTATTCATTCATGTTCATACTCGTTTCATGCTGCTCAGGGTTGCTGGAGATGATCAGACTTCAGTCTCTCTTTATTTATTTACTTTTTTGTAATCCTCATAATGTAAAACTTTCAAATTGAACTGCTTTTTTTTCCTCATGACTACGAATATTGAAGGACATGAAAAAGTCTGATAATTAGATAATAAAAAAAACTTTAATTTTCCTGCTAAACCCACTTTGAGAAAATACAGAAAGCCAACAAAATTAATCTCTGAATTAATTTATCTTTTATTTCTTACATTAATCTCATATTTATGACTTCAAAGTCACAACTGTTAATTCAGATTTTTTATCTCATAATTGTGATCTTTATCTCAATTATGAATTTAAATTTCATGATTATGATGTTGAGTCTTCATTTGGACTTATCACAGTTTTGATTCTCACTAAATTACATTAAATCTAACAGTTTAGATGTATTGAATCATTCTGATTTCAAATAAAATAATAATGGAATAAATTCTGACTTAAAATATATTTATGATTTTTCTTAAACTAAAAATATTAAAATATGACTTTAAATCTAAAAGTTCTGAATGTAAACCTCCAGTGACTGTAAACATAATTATTATTTCTTTGAACTCAAAAAAATCAATTTTGTTCTAATAATTCAGCATTTTGTAAAATTCTGACATAAAACTGAAAATTATGATTTTAAATATCATTTAGATTTTTTTATCCAATAATTTGTTCTTTAAATCTCATAAATGTGGCTTTTCAAATAATTATTAATTTAATTATAACCCTAAATATAAAAATATTGATCCAATATTTTTGGTTTTGAATCTCGTCAATGACGGCTCTTCCCATCATGATCTTTGTCTCTGATAAATCTCAAAATTATGACTTTTTAAAATAATATTTAAGTCTTTAAATCTTATAATGATTTCTTTAAATCTTATAATTATTAATTCAGTCTCAGTTATGATTTTAAATTTCATAATTCTGACCTCTGATGTAATATTCATGACTTTTAACTTGTAACTTTTTAAAAGTTTTATTTCTTATTCAATAATCTTTACTTTAAATCTTATAATTTTTTAATAAAAAATGTTTAATGTGTTATGACTTTAAAAAATCTAATTATTACCTAAAAACTAAAAATGATCCATTTAAATCTCATATCTGTGAATGTAAATCTAATAATTCTGAAT
This sequence comes from Melanotaenia duboulayi, assembly GCA_026261665.1. Taxonomy (NCBI): domain Eukaryota; kingdom Metazoa; phylum Chordata; class Actinopteri; order Atheriniformes; family Melanotaeniidae; genus Melanotaenia; species Melanotaenia duboulayi. The sequence goes on from CM047993.1 coordinate 25,703,185, forward strand.
CTCATAATTATGATTGTTTATCCCATAATCATGATCTTTGTCTCAGTTAATGAAGTTAATATGATTTCAAATCCTATTTTTTACTAAAATTGTAATAATCATGACTGAAACTCTGATAATCTCGTAACTATGACTCTAATCTCTGAAATTTGACCGTAAATCTCTTATGTTTGAATCACAATTATTGTTTTCTATCTTCAAATTATGACTCACTTTGACTGTAAATCTCACCATTATGACTGAGATGAATAATCATGACTTTCTGTCTCACAATTGAGATACTGTGTGAAAATATTTCATTTACAAAAGGCAGAAATAAGCTTTAATAATAGAGAAAAACAGCCTTACATGCTTAGACTCAGACTTTCTGACGTGCTGTGCTACCGATGATTGTGAGCACCTGACTCTTCATTTAGGTTTGAAATTGTGAGACAAATGAATTTGTTAGGAAATGAAAAGGACAGCAGTGGCCATTTTGAATTCAACTCATTATTGCAGTTAAACTGGTACAGAGTAACAGATTACAAAGCTCATGGCACAGTCACTGAAAAAGAGAAATGAGGTGGTGTATATACAACAAGGAGGAGAAAGAAAAGTAGTTAACATTTTGGCTAATAGAAACACCAGGGGTAACATAAAAATGAGGATACTGTAATTCGGGAGATGACTTGATTATACAACAAAGAAAACATGAAATTAAACATTAAAAAAATAACGTTACTTAGAAATACATTTAGCACTTAGACTGACAGATTCAATCCTAGTGTTTGACCTAGGTCCGAGTCAGAGCAGCTTTTCCTTTTGACAAAAAGCTCAATTTTAATGGCAAACACTAAAAACATGACTGAAACTGCCAAGCACACGATCAGATTTCTTTTTGGGGAAACAGCTGAAGAGATTGTTTGCGGACGACCTGTTCCTTTATATTAGTGACACTCCAGTCTTTTCCAAAATGTTCATATATTAATCTTAAATCAGGTGCTAAGAATTCGTCATCAACATTTACACCCCATCTTGAAAAACAATAACGTGTTGGAAACGGCCCACAGCCACCAGGGGGCGCCAAGGTGAATTACACTCTTTGGATTCCACAGTGAAGAATTACTCATCATTTATCTAAATTTTGTTACACCATCCTAAAACAGAAGTTGTTACCACAAATATTTATATATTGTAACAAATTTTAGCATTAAAAATGGAAGTGATCCTTCAAACAAAAAAAGATTTTTTTTTTTGTTTTGTTTCTTTTTTTGGTGAAAATCTAAATAAATCTTCCAGATGGAGCAAAGTAATGGCTAACGTCAGCCCTGATACAAGTGATGCTTGGTGCAAGCTAAGACAACAGTTTGACTTACACTTCAGATGGTCGGCAACCAAAACCACTAACAATACTGAGCACCACCCATCAAAACTAAAAAGTTGGCACCTGGCTACTGAAACCAGACAAATACAACTTTACCAAAAATCAAAACAGGTTCATCATCATGATCATTGAGTCTCACTGGCAAATCTTCACCCCACAGAAAAATAAAAGCTGATGACTATTTACACGAATCTCTGCAAAACAAAAACTAAAAATGGTAATGTTATGGTGCATTGCAAAACTTAAACAAACATGTATTTTTTGTCTAATTCCCTCCTCAAATTCTCAGAAACGTCCCCCATAGGTATAAACAGAATAATGAAGAAAAAAAAAAGAAAAAAACTTTTTTTAAGATTTTTTTTTACCTTATTACATTTTCAATGTGACACATATTTTTCAACACACACTGAAAATTACGGTTTCATCTTTTAAGAAATAAAAAAGCAGAAATAAACAAACAAAACAAAATAAAAAACAAACAAACAATACAACATATTTCTAAAACACAAAGTAACAACAGTCTACATGTAAAAATATAACTTTTACATACACAATTTTAAAATAATGGTAAAGTTTGCCATTTTGTTGCATACAATTTACAAATGTCTGTGTTGAATGGAGCCCGATGGCTTCTCCAGGTCCCGCTATGTCCTGTGTGGGGTGCCGTACTGGTCAGAGAGTGTCGTCATGGCAACAACAAAGAATACAAGGAAGTCAGCTGAAAATTTTTATAACACTGAGGAACCTCGCCGTCTTCCACCAGTTCAGTCTTCTGACAAAAATCGCTCCTCCCCGAGCAAACACTTCTTTTTGCAACTGATAATAAAAAATAACAGAGACGGCACCCTCGTTATATACTGTATATATTTTTGTACATTTATATATAGATCGATTTATTCAAATAGACTCTTTTCCAGTTTCCGTGCCTTCCTGTTGAATGGTTTTGGGGTTTTAACCACTTCAAAATGGCTGCCGACAGTGCTGTCAGATAGCAAATTGTGTTGTTCCATTTCTTTCTTTTTTCTTTTTTTTAAATTTTTTTCTTTTTTTTCCATTTTCATTGTTTGACATGTAAACCAGAACAGACAAAAAAAAGTAATAAGAGAAAAAGATTCTTTAAAAAAGAGCGAGAAAAAAAAAGAAAGAAAATTTGCTTTACAACATACGACCACACACTTAGTACTGAAGACTACACTGGCTTACGGACAAGCCGATCAAATATTGATAAAAGGCTGATAAGCTATAATACAAGAAGAGACGCATTGTTCACCATGGAAACAGGGTTGGGGCTTGGAACTGGAAAGCGGGGTTGAGGGATTGGAGGATTTTTGAGGTTGGGGATGGGGAGGATTTGGACAGGAGGGGGGCTAGTCTTGCTAAATCAAGCATCTGTCCCATCAGCTTGGAGCCAGAACAAGCTGTCTACTTACATATAAGTGTACAGTACATTAAATACAGTTTACTTTTTTTTTTTTTTTTTATCCAAAAAATACTTTTTTTTCCTTTTTAGCTTTTTTTAAATTCCCAGGTCTGGTAAAAAACCTGACTGCATAGAACCTAACGACTAAGAACAGGTTTCCCTAAGCTTGCATCCTATTAAAAGACCAGGTAAATGTCCTCCTCTGGCAACTCGAATGATATGAACTCTAAAAAGGCACATTGGTAGAAGTGTGAATGTTCAAATTGCATCTGTGGGAGCGCTTCGGTGGGGGCGTGAGGCTAGGGAGAGGGTGAGGCCAGGGCTCTGGTTCAGGGCTCGTAAGGCTCATGTTGGTACCAGTACAAGGAGTTTAAACAAAGGTCTGGACTGAGAGGGACTCAGAGTGAGTTGAATGGAGGGATTTCAGATTGACACCAGACAAGATAAATGTTTTGAAGATACAGATGAAGTTTTCTTCTTGAAATATTTGTTTCTGATTGCCGTGGTCAACCTGCTGGGATAGTATAATGGTCAACCACGGACCAAACACAGCATGCTCATCAGTTCAGAGTCTAAACAGGAACATTACACTACAGCTGTTTGGGCATTTATTCAACCACGACCCTACAAGATGATTCGGTCGGCTTCAATCAGTCCATTACAAAAAACCAAAAGGTGAAATGAGACGTAGTCATGTCGAGTGTCAACTCAAAGCCCCCCTCATCAATGATAGTATGTCGGCCAGGGAGAGGTCTGAGGTTGGAGTTGGAGGTTGATGGTTATGATCAGCCGGATGTTAGACCACACAAAATAAAGTAACTTTAGGGGTACAAAGGATTGCCACTGGGGTGGTACCTTTAAAGGTACAGCTGTTGTACTTTCAACAGTGGGTACTCATTTGTAATCTTGCAGTTTTTAACAAAAAAAAACCAACACAAAACAAAAACATATACAAAACCTAAATTTTACCTCTGGGGGCCGTCTTGTACCTCAATTAATGAACAAAACATTAAGAAACAAAACTAATTTCACAACTGAATCTACTGTAGATGAGAAACTCTCCTCACCCAAAAACGTCACCAAAAAAACTTATTTCTCAACAAGTTGCATTATTAATTATCTGATGGCAAAATGGAGTCCAACCTGGTATTAGGACGGTGGACTTAATAAAAAGACTGGTCAGTGTATAGCTTGTGTGTTCTGTTAGATAAAAATGTTCACTTATTAAAAAACTAGCAAAAGTAGGACAAAGAATCTACTGTTAATCACATATCAATATTTAAGGGATATTCCTTTAACTGAAACAAAGTGTTTGTGAGTCTGAGTTCTCCGTTTGGAGAATCAATGCACTCCAGCTGTGCGAGCTAAAGCTAAAAGCTAACCAGAAAAGTGAATCTTTTTCATCCCAAAAACATGCCAACCTAAAATATGAAGGGAAGCAGATTTAAACGCTGCGTTACTTCTGCATCAGAAAGCTGCATCAACTGGGTTGCAATCTATTATAAGTTCCTGTGGTTCTTAAAGTAGCCCTATGTAACTTTCTGACCTTAAACCATGTGTTTATGGCTTGTTTTGATGGCACAGTGACATTTATCCTGAACATTCATGGAGCTGTTGTTGCCTTGCAGCGTCCAAGACTGAAAAACTGTATTTCACAACTTCTTTTTCTGGGATGCTGCATCACTTTACAGCAGTATGTTGCTTTATGGACATCAACACACTGTTTTGAACCCACACTGTGGCGGACTTTTCAAAGAAACCTAAGAGGACATTATCGGAGGAAGAAAGGAAAAGAAAGACAGTAAAGGACAGAGCAGAGATATGACAAGAGTCTACATCAGACTTTTACTGGGTGGAGAGATCCCAGAGAAGAGACAGGATGAAGATGGATGCTGAATTAGCCATCATGAGAAAATCTGCCAAAATTCAGTAGTGTTGCTTTACAATTGGGAAACATACAACCCTAACCACAACCAACAGGCAACTATCTGATGCAGAAGTGACGCAGCACACCATTTACTAGTTATAACTTTGAAGTGGGTACTAACATAAACCAGTATTGTACTTCTGAGGGCATCTTGTAGCCTAAATGAACAATAGTAGTTTTTATAAGGTACAAACTGCAAGGGTACAAATGAGTACCTGCTGTTGAGTACGACAGCAGTACATTTGAGGGTACCATCCCAGTGACAATCCTTTGTACCCCTAAAGGTACTTTATTTTCCGAGAGTGCAGGAAATCAAAACAATGCTTTAACGACTTCTACTTGCCCCCTAGGATAGATAACCCTCCTCCCTTACCCTGATGATTGTTCCCTAGGTTTCCCCCTGCAGTGTCATCATCATCATCATCAGTTAGGATTTTGTTTTGATTCCTTTGAGCATTCAAGTAGCACGATTCAGGGAATGTGCTGAACCTTCGAAGTCGAGATCAGTCCAGATCCGATCCAAATCCCAATCAATCAATCTTTCTGGTCTGAAACTTTCTGCTGTATGTACACTCGTTTTACCTTCATCTTCTATCACTTTAACACCCTCGTCCCTCTGAAGTCAAATGCTGATTGGCTGATGTTTGATCAATGATTGATTATTTAACAACTCTCTTCCGCCCATTAGATGCCGTACACACAGGCTACTGATGTCTGAGCCTTTTATCGTACTTGTATTCACGCTATGAAGACGTGAGATCTTACAAGTTCTGCTGAGTGAAGAGTTGATGTGGCTAACAGCATGAAGCACTAATAAAAGATGCAAACTTCACGGTTCAGATTTCTTTTACGACAATCTAAATGTTTGCACTTTAGCAGGGAATGCACTAGAAGAGGAGAGCGAGCTGTTCCTTTCTCGTCTAACACCTGGTCCTCTCTGCAACGCCTATGATAGTCAAGCAATTGTGAAGTTTTTAATTCACACCACTCTGTAGTTCAAGCACATCGGAGAAGCATTAAGGCTTCCTAATGTTTTCCTCGTAGCAGTTTGTACTTGAAAAAACACAGAGCGTCTAAGTGTGGGGCCTTCCTGGAGTTTTCTTGTTGCTTTTTTCTAGTTTTTGTCTGCTTTCGTGTGCATCTGTCTGACTTTGCATCCAAGAGGGGATCAGGCACAGCTTCATCCACAGTGTGGCGTTAGATTGCCGTTCAGTCAGAGACGCGCTGAGGCTGCAGTCTACAGCTGCGCAATGCTGCTTTAAAAAAAGAAATCTCTTTAAACACTTTGTGATATGTTTTGTTCCATTCTTCACATCCCTCCCCAACCCCGACCTTCCTCACTGCCCGCGTCAAGTTGCACTTTTTAAACAAGTCTTTTTTTTTTACTCTTTCCTGTCTCTCTATATATATCTACTATATATATTTCTATAGAACCTTTTTGTTCTTTAAAACTGGGAATGCTGATAAATCATGTGGTACAAGGACAGTTTATTGGGTGATGTGATTCCGTTGCTGCCACTTCATAGCAGCCATTTTTAACATCTCCGCAAACAAAGCATCCAGTTCGCTTCGGCTGGAGATGCAAAAAAAAAAGAAAAAAAAAAAAGACAAAGAGCAGTTCCCGACAGATGGAGGAGGAGGAGGCGACGTGTGAGAGATGGAGGCTGATCGGATTGGTCAGGCCGATAATTCCAGAGAAGTAGATTGGTCGGGCTGGGTTTGATCGATTGCCAGGTTGTCATGGAAACGCCATCAGAGGAAGTGGTCACTCATCATTTTGATGAATTCTGGCACCTTGGACCTGAAGAAAGAACAAAAATGAGGTTGGAAGGAAAGATTCGGAGGGAAAGTTGAAAACTTAAATGCAAAGAAGAAGACTTTAAATTAAATAAATTACTGCACATGGACAAACATTACATCGTTTTCTTCACTGAAAAGGTGCAACAGATAAGAAACGTGGTTTTTGTTGCTTCTTATCAGAGACCTTTTAACCAGCTCCTCCATCCAACATGCAAACACAAAAACAACATAACTCAGAAAACAGGGACAATGTTCATTACACAGCAGTGACAAACGCTCACAGTCACACATTTAAAATCACACTTACTGCCAATCTGTTGTTAAAATGTACCCAGACCAGACAAACTAACTCATGTTCTCGGCTTCTGTTTTCAGCTTGAACATCATCGGCTCGACCCATTTTATCCTCCAGGAGCTCATAGATGATTCATTTAGATGAACAGGAAAGTTTGACCCATTTTACATTCAGTCGTCATGCTGTCTGTGGAAGTTTTAACCGTTTGTCTCATATTAAGGCCTTCATACACACTCTTATGTCTTTTCTGTTAAAGACTATTCCAACTAAGAAGATTCAAACGGAGGCTTAAAATGTTAATTACATAAGAAGCTGGGACTATTGAGTTAGGACGATTGTATTAGTTTATCTTTTTTACTTTGATCCATCTTTGACTTCTGTTCAAATATTCTAAAAAGTATGAAAGAGAAAAATTCTTCTATTATTTTGGTAACGTAAAAAATTTACATATCTAAAGTTTAACCCTCTGTGGTCTAGGTGATAATTAGCCATTTTTGACTAATTTTGATTTTAACTATATTTTCAGCTATAAAACAGTTTACCTGCTTTGTTTGGAACAACCTCATATTCATGTTTTTTTTCCTTTAGACAAACTATATAAACACACTGGACCCAAAATGATGGAAAAAAAAGAATCTAAGTAGTTGAAATTAAATATTTACATAAAAATGCTGCGATGTCTCAGGTGCTTTTTATTTATCAAACAACCAGGTGTTTGCATAAGATGCCCCATATATCACTAGTTCTACTCCAAAAAACAAATCCTGTCCACTAAAAGAAAGAGAGGACACCATAGGGCTGATATTCAAGGGTGTGTTAGTCCTCCTGTCCACCAGGAGGCAGTACTTCAATCTGCTTTTGCAACCAAATGCGCCACATTGTCATAAGCTGTGTCCCAATTCAGGGTCTACGCACTTTGAAGTGCAGATTCGTTGGCTACGTAAATATGTCATTGTGGTGCGCCAAACACTGTCCCATTTGGAAGGAGCCTCCAAATCCATCCTACAAACCCACAATCCGTTTGGCCTGAAACGAAAGTTACTGGTGATGTATGCTTTGCAGCCTCTTTTCTACCAGAATTCATTGTAAATGAGCAACAAGCTCAGGAGAGTACTTTTTTCTTTTTAAACCAAAATTAAGTAGAAACGTGACTAAACCAACATTAAAAACATGTAGGTTAAACCGTGGCATTAAAATTCTGTAATATGTGATATTCATGGATTTTTAAGGGGTCAATGAACAGTCTACCGGCTGGAAAAACAGTCTTAGTATTGTCTTATTATTATTAGTAGTTTTCTTTTTATGGTCGGTATTAACGTTTACTAAAGTGTCCTATGATATACAAACAGTCATTTCAGAGGTTTAAGTGATTCAACATCCTACATTGCTGCTGTGGGAAATGCTCGTCGGATAGGTAGGCTGTCTCATTTTATGAATTGTAAGCGGACTTCGAAGTGTGCAGACTACATAGGACAGTCTGTAGCCTGCCCACTTCGAAGTGTGCTGACCCTGAATTGGGACACAGTTTTTTTGATTGGTTGATGTGGTGCACTTTCCTTCGAATCAGAGTTTTTTTTTATCATTTCTTCCTATACCACGTCAGGTCTGTCAACATAATTTAAAAACTGGTTTATACTTTAAAGTCCACCTGCATGCCTTTTACCAAAGCAACATACAGTGGGTAGGCAGTACCTGGAACGCTGGACTCCCACATGGGAGACAGATGCTCTGCCAACTGAGCTAACCAGCCGTTTTTCTTTAAGGAAAAAATGGCTAGTTGAAGTTATACTCCTTATTGGCTGGTGACTCTTCCAGCCATATTAGTTGCTAATCAAAAAAGTACAATTAGAACCCTGCACCCAGGTGAAATGACGCATGGCCCACTGTCATCGTCTGATGTCTGCTGTGACTGTGATAGGAATTTGTGCCAGTTGATTGTTGATTTCCACCTCAGATTAATGGTTCATTTACTTCTCTAATTAGTGATATTAGCATGACAGCTGTGGAGCTTTAAGTTTGTGCATCCTTGTAAAAGCACCTGTAACTCGCATGCTTAGCTTTGCAAAGATCCTCCAGGTGCTGATATTTTATCTCCTTAGTTTTCTGAGAAACCATTGAAGCTAACTGTACCGTCTTTCCAGCTCCAACTGTGTGCATGCTCTTCATCACACACACTCGTCACTCGTCTCTGCAAAATATTTTTTTAGTGTCATCATAGTTTTTGATGACTGACCTTCGTTTTTATTTTGTTATAGAAAAATAGTCATTGACGGAAATGATACAAAAAACTACTAGACATTAGCACAGATGTTGTTTATACAACTGGAAATATGAACAATTGGAGTTTTGAGACTCTTATTTTTCCAGCAGCTATTCCAAAATACCTTTTTTTTTTAATCCAACTTTAACATGGTCACCAAAATAGCCAAAGTAATCACATCAGTATCAGCTGACTCATTTTTTTTCCTGTTCTGTTAAAAGAATAAATATATCAAGAAAATGCAAAGCCTAACAATCCCTTTTAAATCTACCATCTCTGTGGTTTTCCATGCTCTATCAACATCAAACAAACCCTTTAATGCCAGATGTATAATATTTGATGCAAACAGTTCCTGAGACCTTTTGCATCCCTTTATGGTAAAAACACAATCTGATACTTGTCTTCTGCCCCCTGGTGGATGCTTTTTACACTACAATATTTTGACACATTACATGGTAAAAAATGTACAAAAATTACTTTTGTTATTTATTAATNCTACAATATTTTGACACATTACATGGTAATAAATGTACAAAAATTACTTTTATTTATTAATCTTTTTTTTTTTTACATTTTGTTGAAGGGCCACAAAAAACAAATCAAATAAATTTAAATTTTCTCCTCATTTTTTAATTGGGTCGGGTTTTAAAGAGTTAACCACTTCTTGACTTTGTTGATTTTATCTAATTAATTTGTTTTACTAATTCATTTGCTTTTATTTACTCTTATTATGTATTTATTTTTTCATTCATTATTTATTAATTGTTACCAACCTTTTAATATTTCCTGATTTTTATTTCTCCATTTATTTAGTTTTTCTATAACTGTACATAAATTAATGCATTAAAAGGTTTAATGTGCCAATCATACCATTAACTTTGATGGTTAATCAGGAATTATGATAAAAGATTAGAAATCCTCTGTGATTAACTTTATATTATCAGGGATTCCTCTTTAATATCTACTCTGTGTTGTACTGATATATGGATAAATTAGTTACAAACATCAAATAGTTTTGTGATCATTAGAAATTCTAATAATAATATGAATATGTCAGTTTTAATACAAACCCCCAGCTTAATTTCACATGGTTAAAAAGTCCAGAGACAAGTCATGACCGATAAAAACCTGTTCATCTTTGATCTGTTCACATATTTTCACCCTGAAAACAGAAACTTTTTGGACCAATTTTCTGACTCGAGCCAAAACATGAGAATTGAGGGTGAATTTATTTGGGCCTGACTTTGTGAGACTGATTCTCGGGTTTGGAGTTGAAGGTACAACAGCAGATTAGTGTATAAGTGAAATCTTCTGACCATTCAGGGGGGAGGAGATGTTGCTGCATTTTACATTTGTCCCATGGGGTTCGCTCCGTCACCCATGGTTGCTGCAGCGTGGTGGGCGGCGGCCAGAGAGAGCGGGGTCCCGTCTGACGTCACGGTGACCTTCTCCTCCTCGCGGCGCTTCAGGCAGGCCGCCTTAGGGTTCAGGTTTCGCTCTGGAAAGAGAAACAGAAAAGAGATTTTTATTGACTCTGGTCTCAGTGTGGTTTGTTGCTGGATGAAAACATTTCTGCTGCCCTCTACTGGAGTTTCTGGAGCAATGTTAACTCGTTTTATTGTCATTTTCAGTAAGTTTTGAAGGATTCTGTTACGAAAAATGGTTTTATAATTTTAAATAACCTTGATATGTCATCTCTATTAAAAATATTGGTGTAATAAGAAGAACCTCTGCAGCATGTTGATGAGCAACTGACCTCGGACTTGTTGCTCCAGGCTGAGGATGACGGCCACGGCCTGGTGCAGGATCAGTAACTTGGTCTGGGGTTTGTCGCTCTTCAGGTGCAGCTGGACCATCCTGCCCAGTTCCTTGAACGCCTCGTTGATGTCGCGGACGCGCAGGCGCTCCCGTGCGTTGTTGGCCATCCTCCGCTCCCTCTCTCTCTCCATCTTCTGCTCTGGCGACAAGTCCTCGTCGTCGTTGTTGCTGAGGAGGAGAGAAGGACGAGCAGGAGATGAAGGAGGGAGGATTTTAAATAAGGTGGCGAAGGCTGTTCTTTCTGGGAGTGGAAGCATTAGACATTTACCAAATGAATAATTAAATTACAGCAGGGTTTTTGGTGGGAGGCTTTTAAGGCTTTTTCAATTTTTTTTATATGTACTACAACATAGATGATTTTCCTTTTTATAGTAGTGTAGTTTATTCTATTTTCTTATTAATTTATTATAAAACCACATCAAGCAGTTTTTTTAAGACTTTTGGTGCACAAACAGCTTAAAATATTTGGAGATCTTTCTTAATCTACGACGGCTGTTTTCTTTAAGGATCTCCCCCTCAGTCATGAGGCTCACATCATGGTCTTTAGTAATGTTGATAAAAAGCAGAGGGTTACTGTACAGGTGTGGAGATTTTCTTCGACTGCAGACAAACACAAATCTCTATTTCTACAGCAGCACTAATTAGATCAGTTCCTCCCACTCAGATCTGGGATCAGCTGTTTTTTCTTATTTTCATATCAGTCATGGTGACTATCCTGTAATTAAGTTTTTCAGTAAACATGGTAAATACGCCACTCACAAAAAGTTAAGGATATTCAGTTACCAGGTGAAATTTAAAGTAAATGTAAAAGATTGATACCAAATTGATATTATATCATGAATGACATTTATGTGGAATCATGCAATAGTAATTTCTTTATCTCAAATTTTATCTCATTTTATTGAAAGGAATTCTAACAGTGGTGTTTACACCACAACATAATAAGACTGCTTAGATATAAGTTGCTGTTGAACCAGAGCATCTAGTGGTCCATTCATGGTTTAAACACTTCTTTTGGACTTTTTGTGGTTTGTTAGAGAACATGTGCAATAAGAATTTAAACATTGAAAAGCTGCATATATGCATTTAAAAGTTTAGATGTCATTGGATGTCAAGATGGATTTCTTAAGTGAAAACCTGTCATGATCTGTGAGTTGTGGTTCAGTTTGTTGTTCAGTTCTTCATCCATGTCTAGTTTTCCTTAGTCCTGAAGTCCTGGTTTTACATGTCTCCCTCTTCCAACACACCTGATTCAAATTAACAACTCCTCAACAGCTTGTTGTCAAGTTCCGCCCAAGCATGTTGATCCATTAATCTGTAGGCTTTCCACCGATCGGATCGGCTTGATCGGATCGGCCGATTTTTCACATTTTTTCCATTTTT
>CM047993.1:25717484-25729494 GCA_026261665.1 Melanotaenia duboulayi
TGAATGCACCACTTCCATAGTGCTTTATGCAACGATACAGTTAGTTTGTTCAGCTGTTTGGTATCTTAGTAACAAATATTGTAATTATTATCTGATATCAACATCGTGGAGCCATTGAATCGGCTTTCCAAATGTATTTGTTTATCAGGAGTTTGAATAAATGCGTCTTTGGCCCCAAAACAACCTGAATCAAGTAAACTGGGAGCTCACATGGTTATGTAAGACTGTGCTTTTCCAAACCCTGTAACACAGAAATCTGTAAAATCATCATCAATATCATGAGTGCCACCATCATGTACAAATTCTGGGTTTTTGGGATCCAAATGTTCCAGATTTTATTCGTCCTCCAGGTAAAAGGAACCATGATAAACAGCTTGTTTATCCTCAGAGGAGTGAAGGCTGTTCAGCTGCATCCAAAGTGGGAGAAACCAACAGATTCAGTCGTTTCACATTAAACTTGCTTAAAATAACGAGTCTGTGAGCTTACAGAAATTTGAAGATGGGTTAAAACCAATTTGAAGGGTAACTTGCCAACAGCAGGTCCTTTTAAATGGTTTCTGTTGGTTTTCCAGCTCCGAGGCAGCGAGACAGCCGTTCTTTGAGAATGTGGACTGTGGGCTCTACTCTGTTGTGTGAGAAACAGCTAAAACCAGGCTCAAGACCATGGAGAGACTGATGATATCAAGCTGGAGCTGCATGTCCACCAGGAAGCTCGTGGACATGGGGACTCTGCAGGAAACGTCTCTAAGCTGATTGATGTATTTAGCTGCTTCTCATCACACTTGATCACTTCATCAAAGTCCAGAGGCTGGTTCCCAAAACACTCACAGCTCTGAGTCATTTTCACAAACAATGCCTTACTTTATGTTGACTGTTTGTGTGTCTTTGTTTATTTAGTGAAAACATAACTGTCTGTCTGATAGCTAAAACGGACTCTGAGCGTGGAGGTGTTTTGGGAAAAATCTGCATCCCAGCCCAGCTGAGGGGTTTGATGGAAGCGAACGTCTGAAGGTAGGCGGGGTTACCTAGATCTTGACCTCTCAATAGATTTGAGATCCTTGCTGTCAATGTCCTCCTTTTTGGCATCCAGGGCCTTTGTGTCCTGCAGAAGGTTCTCGTCTCCCTCGTCCTCAGACTTGATTTCTGAGCTAACGGAGGAGGTGCTCTGACCCTGAAGGCCTCCAGACAGAGCTGTAGGAGGAGACAGAAAGGAAGAGGAGGCGGATGGGTTAACAGGAGCACAAATTATGTGCATTATTCTGCCGGATGTATTGAGTTCCTGCCATGTGACTGACTAATAAGACATTTGTGTTAACAAGAAATTAAACAGATGGACCTAAAAAAAAGGTACAGGTGAGTGTAGATGCAATATGTTGGCAGATCGTAGGTAGATGGTATTTGACGGCTGCTAGCTCCAGCTCCATCAATGAGTTTCAGTAATTATTAGCCCCATTAGGAGATTTTAGGACTACCTGAAGGACTGATGAAGCAACAAAGAGCTGCACATTTCATCTCCTAACACTTCACAGCCATGTATGACAACAGCCAAAAACACAAGTCTTAAATCGTTGCCTTGGTTTTCAGGCAGGATGAGGAGTACCAATCAACTCTCAGCCATTAGAGAAAGGATGCATCATCAAATGCCAAAGCTAATGCTAGCTAGATAGCTAACAGCCACAACAGACATCAAAATGTTGATAGTTTTTTTTTTGTTTTAATTGTTCTAAATAAGGCTTTTAAAAATGCATTTTTGCAACCTGGTTTAAAATCTAGCACATTCGTAAAGTAATTTAACTCCCAAAAGTAACAGCAAGAACAAGTAGTTGTTTTAGTGATACTCACAGCCGCTTCATATTGTAAACATACTTCAAATTAGTCCTTTAAATTTAAGGTTATAGTATTTATGTTTATATTTATGTTTAAGCCATGAGCTGTGATTCTTTGAATATTGGGACTTAACTTTAACTTAATGTAAATTAATGTAAAATTAGCTAAAGGCTAAAAGTTAAAAAGTCTGTTCAGCATTTGTGTCTTACAGTGCTTCACCAGCATATCTGGGTGGGTAAAACAATAAAGCTGGAGATACAAGGAACTCATGACAGCTGCATCCTCCACTCGATGAAAAGGAATCACAAGCATGTCATCAAAGCAGTGACGTGGTTACGGCTGCACAGTCATCACTATTTACAGATTCAGGTTGAAATTTCTGGGTTGATACACATGTTTAGGGTTCACAACCCCACAATGACCCAATGCCCTATTCAGCTGTATGTCCCTGTGGATTACAAAAAAAATAAAAATAAAATAAAGCTAAGCAAGCGTCAATACAAAGCAGCTTTTCAGGCTAGCAGTCCTGAAGTCATGCGTGACAACACCAACGGTTCACTCGTCTTGTCATTCAGCCAACACGTAGTGAATGCAGCACTGGGCCTGGCAGAGCACAGCTTATTCTCCAGTCAACCTCCAAGATGGCGGCTTGGGAGCGCCATGGTGCAGGCGCAGAGCCTCTCCACCCTCCGACTGCCTCTCCTCCGCCAAACAGAGCAGTCTTTATTTGACATCTGTATGGATCCAACGCTGGTATGCTGCCAGCATCTCCGTCAACACAAAACACTCAAGCACTCTGTCCCCACACACACACACACACACACGCACACACATACGTGGCCAACTATCAGCCATTTTGAATCCTGTCTGCCTGACTGGAAGCATTTTGTGTGCAGCTTTGAGTGATGGCCTGTGTTTGGTCTGCGAGTTAGCGCGTGTGCGTCCCTTTAAAAACAATCGGCCGTGTGTTTGTGCGTAAATAGCTGCCCTGAAAAAGGCGTTTAGCAGTGAAAAGAGACTTTTGTTCTACCGACCGTCTGCCTGATAGCAGACAGACAGCTGACCCGGGCGGAGACCAACACAAAGTTTACAGACGTTTTCCACCTGCCTAATTTTCTGTGTTCATTTTGCATCTTTGAGTTGAGTAACGTGACATTAGCGACGCTCACATGGAGAAACATTTCTTCTGAAATCAATCTGTTTACGTGGATGCTCGATAAAGTGTTCGGTTTTGTGTTAACATGATAGAAAGATTTAATACGATCTTTTCACATGAACAATGTGGACAGTTTGGAAGAAGAAGAAAATAAAAAACCCAAGATTTTCTCCTGATGGAATATGAGTGAGATGGACCCGTACTGTATACTGCAGGTGATTCTTGCTTTACTAAATAAATATTTTAGCTTCCAACAAAAACCCAGACTCCGACAGTCCAGTTCCTTTTTGCCGCCAAATTTTAAGTCTTTCCTGAAACTCATCACATCATGGTTTAAGCATGCACAGAAAGAAGTTAAAAAGCACAGAAACAATCATAATGAATGTAAATGTGACAATCGATCAGACTGGGAACTGGTTTAAACCGGCCCCCGGATCGATCAGCTGAGGTGGTAATGTGTTTTTATTGGAGACTCAGAGGCTGCTGGGTTTGTTAAACACCTTTACCAGTGACTAGTCCTGTTCAGTTATCGATCCTTGGCTTCGTTAATTTAATTTAAATGAGAGAAAAGAAACCAAAAAAGTCTTTAAAAATGTAACTAGTGTTTTTTTTTTTTTTTTTTTTTTTTTTTTTTTTTTTTTTTTTTTTTAGACTGCATTAAAAAACCATAAATGTGTTAATAAAACGTCTCTTTGCTGTTATTTGCATCAAACACTGAAGTCAGTTTTCTTTTCCAGGTCATATTTTACGTGTGTGGTTGTAGTTCAGGGAATTTAAGGAAAATTATGCAACAAACAAATGTAATAAATCCCTTCCTGGATTTCATTTCTCTCCAGCTTGATGACATCTGTTTTAATCCTCTCTTCCTAGTGGTGTGTTTATCATTTCCTGTGGGATTATCTACAATATGTAAGTCCACTTGTAAATAAATCCAGGTGAATATAAAATAATCGGAGGTATATTTCGATAAAAAGATTTTTTTAAATAAAAATCAGTCGTTACTTTTTATCTGATCTGATTAAACTGGATAAATCTGCTAAGAAAGCAACTCAGATCTTTGACTATATACACAAAATATACTGACCAGCACTGGTAATAAAAACCAAAGGAATCAAAATTAAAATGAATTTGAGGGCAAGACGCTGAAAGAGACTATTTCACTTTAATTTGGCATGAATTATGAACGTCTACACACATTTTAAAGGTTTATAATGTCTTTGAATTTGAGAGAGGAGGCGACAGGAGGTACCACACTCTGCAACTATAATTCTGTTTGCTGCCAAGAACATTTTAATACTATTAATTCACAGCCCGACACACCCTCGGAGTGTGTGTTAGAGGGTTATGAACGGATGCAGGAAAGAAAGAAACACTTTCTCCTGCCTTCTCACGAGTGTGTGTGTGCGTTTCTTTCCCTCTCACCTCATTACACACTTGGCTGTGGTCGCCGTTGGCTGAACTTTGCTGCCAGCAGAGTCATTTTCAGCCTTTAAAAACGAGCTCAGGGCTCATTTGCTGCACACTGAGCTCATATACACTCTTCCTCCTCCAAATTCATGTCACACGTATGGAATATTTATTTAGCTTCTTCAGGAAGGGTTTTACTACTCAAGCGGCGAAGTGTTACCCAAATTTCTAGAGCGGATTTCTATTTTTTTTTGTTAACCCTTTTTTTTTTAGCTTACTCTTCCATTTTCCTGCTTTTCTTTTCTTCTTCATCTTTTTCATTGTAATTTCTAACAGTTTTGTCTGATTTTAAATCATAATTTGTGGTCAGAAAGTTTAATTTTGTGTGTTTGTGAGTGGACGATGGGAAATGAGTGGGACGGCTGTGCAGAACGAGCAGATGTTGCATCTTGACTGCATCTTTTGTTTGAATCTGTCTGCTTGTCCTTGTTCACTAAATAAAAAAAAATCAGCTTCAAAGCAAAGACAGGTTTGAATTTTGGTACATTTAGTCTTTCTTCCTTTTGCGTCTGTTCAGCTCGAAGCTATTTTCTCTCAGATCCCATCCTGTTTACGTTGGGAGACAGTTCGTGCTGGAGTTTGAGGGCAGGAGTGGTGATGTGAGGGTGGTGGGTGTGAAGGGTCTTACCGCGGTAAGGGTCAGACTGGCTGAGGTCCGGCGAGGTGGCCGACTGAACTGGCAGCTGAGACACCGACACCTGACCCGCCATTGAGTGTCCTCCACGCAAACTGCCGCCATCTTCTCTGTGGGAGCCCACCTGCAGAGCAGACGGAGGAGAGGGAAAATACATGAGGGGAGATGAATCTGAGTCAAAATCACATGAGGTCAGAAAGAACGCTGCATTCATTTCCTCTAACCTGATAAGCCAAAGCCATATTTACAGAAAAAAAACTAAGAAAAAAAGACGGCAGATTAGATAAAACGTAATTTATCCATATATATACAAAGAATAAGAATAGGTTACCAGTAGGAAAAACTATTGCACTATTGTACCACAGTCCAGTAGCCAAATCCCACCCAGTTTAGTCCAGTTCACAGTTCACTGCTTTGACTGTTATATTGTTTAATATCCAAAGTAAATGAAAAACAAATTTCAATAATATGGTTCATGTTTCAGGACAAGATGTCCTCCTATAAAACTAGAGGACAAATGTAGACTTTTTATCATTAATAATAATTAAAAAAAAGACCATCACCATGACAACATGATGCTTTCTAGTTGCTACTACAAGTGACCATTTCAGCCATCAGACTACTGAATTCTCACAGTGGTCTTTAGATCAATAGATCATTTAATCTGGACTTTTATCCTCTTTTCTCTTATTTATCATCATCTCACTGATGAATTTTAGGTGTTTGGACTGTTGATTGTTGATCTTTAATGTGGAGCTGGAAAGGAATTTCCATTTGGGATAAAAAAAACTGTTTAATCTAACTAACTAACTAATTTCTAAATATTCATATTAGCAGTAAAATACACTTTGCTTCTTGTTGTGTGAACATTTAGGTGTAAACTCAGTTGAAAAATAAACTATATTGTCCAGTTTTATCGTGTATTTTATACAGTAGGTGATTAAGCCTGTAATTTTTTAGCCCATTTAAGAGCCAGTAGAGATAAACAATAAGAGTTAAACTTATGACTTTTTACCGATTAACCTGCAAATACATAAATTAATTTTCTGCTGTCTAAATATGATTACCACGACTCTCTTACTTTAGAAATATTATAATTTAGTCATAAAAAGAGCATAAAAACAATTATTTTAACTTCTTTTGCATTTTTATAAATGAAATCTACACTTTCTCCCCAGATGTTGCAGTTCTGCCGTCGCCCTGCTGAGGGCATCCTCTTCCTTTCTAAAACACCTCAGATCTCCATCAGTGTATCAGAAAGTCACAACCACACACACCACTCCTCCTCAACGACTTCTTATTTCTTGAATTTGTCACATTTCTACTCTCTATGATGACGACGATCTATTTCTGTGTGTCTGGCTTCATATGTCTGACATGCATATTTACAGTTTCTTTTGTTTTAGATGTAAAGTGTGTCTCCTTGTTTTTCTCAGGGAAATATACTGAATGTGTGTATGTGTGTGCGTACTTTGCTGAATCCTATCCATCTGTCTACCACACGCACACACACACACACACGTACATGTACACACACACATGAGAGCACAACAACTGACAATTATCTTAATGCCCATATGTTTAATTGTGGGATTTCTAATTCCCAAAGCTCCAAGCAGCTTCCAGCAGGGACTCACTGTTTTGGCACGAGATGGGCTCTCTTTGTGTGTGTGTGTGTGTGTGTGTGTGTGCGTGATGCCAGCTTTCTCCAGGCATCCCGTTGCTCAGTGTGGTCTCTCTCGCCCTCCTCTTCCCCGAGCTTGGTTTTAATTTGAACGTATCAGCGGGACAGTTGACAGATCTGAACCATGATAGACTTGAAACCCACTAAAAGCTTCTATGTGGATTCTGAGAAAAGGTTTTGAGTACTAATCACAGCTGAGTGGCATCTGGAGGACGGCGTGGACACATTGAGGGGAGTATTTCGTGGTGTGATAATCGGACTGAATTAGCATTTGATTAGCCTGAGATCGGGATCGCGTTCGGTTCTCGGACCACATCGGTGACGTCTCCGCTCGGCTAATGCCGTTAAACAGAAGTGGGACCTTCATCAGATCAACAGAATAAACATCTGACTGAAGCTCAGATCCAGATTATCTTTCAATGTATGCAGCAGTGGACCAGTAGCAGCTCCTATCTGTTAACAGATGTATCCTAACTTCTTCTTATGCTTTCCAAATGTAACAATAACGTACCTATGTTATATTTTTTAACCAGTTTATCAATAAACATAAACTAGAAATCACATTAATGATGAGCTTTATCAATTAATTGGACAATTATTGGTTTTCAAATATAACAAATTCTAATGCAAAACGATTTCCATTTGATTCAGGATGTGCAATATCACACTTTGATTTAACCCCTTAATACCCCATGTATCATCTTTAATACAGTTACGAGACCTATTGCATCTTTTCACGGTAAAAACTACACTTAAAAACTCTGTTGTATACAGTCTGGTACTTGTCTTCTGCCCCCTGGTGGAAACCTTTTGCTCCAGACATCACATGATAATAAATGGTACATATATGCAAATATTTGTGTTTATTTATTTATTTTTCATCATTTTGTTAAAGTGTTAAAGGGTTTTCTGCTCGTTATTTCTTTGGTCAGGCTTTAAAGGGTTAACACAATCACTTCTGTTTTATCACATATAAAATCTAATTTTCTTTTTTCATCACACAGTTAAATGTTGTTTTGTTTTAATAAAAGATGGACTGTACCACATTTTGAATATTCAGCTAAAATAAATCAAATAAAACTGAAAGAGTACATTTCTATTGGTAGATTTTAAAGCGGGATAGATTGTAAACCTTTGTCCTATTTAGAGCTTTAAACTGAATATTTTTTCAACTTGAAGGTAGTCCAATTTGGCTTTTTCATAGTTACACACCACAGCTTTGGATCAAAATGACCTTTATTGTCCCACTAGAGGACTACTGAAAACTTGTCCTGGGTTTTCACTCCTGCTGCAGCCAAATAATAAAAACACAACTGAAACCCAACCACACAAAGCACAACAATAGATCCTGAATAATACCGTAAAATCAATCACAACCATAGAAATCCAACATAAAATCACTTAAAAACAGGTGAAATAGTTAAATCAAGAGCAGGATAATTTATCTGTTTCTGTCTAACTGAGACAGGGATAAATTCATTTTCAAATCTATCAAATCTGCACTGAGGGACTGCATCTCCTTCCTGAGGGCAGCAGCTCGTACTCTTCTTGCAGGATGTGGGTCATGTCGCTGATTATTTTCCCTGGCCTGTCTACAAGACGCCTGTCAGAGACAGCCTGCATGGACAAGGATTTTCCAGTTAGAAAACCACTGGAGTTTCCTCAAAGAACAAAGCAAATATAAACTATTTAACATGTTATTCCTAAAATATTTCATACGAATGATTACTAATTTTCCAATTTGTATCAATACTATTGGCCTGTTGATCAATAAATCTATGTAGATTATTAGTTGTCCACAGAACAACCTGGAAACAGACTTTCAAATGATAAATTAGCCTTAAGCCTTTGTGCCTTTTTTAGGCCTCCATGTGTAAATATCAGTAAATATCAGTCAGTGTATGTGTTACTGGTGAAGAAAAAATGCAGATGGCACACAGCACAAAAGAAAAAATTTCAGGCTTGCCTTAAAAAACGGCCACTTTCAGGATGAATCTGCGTATGTCTGAAACGACGCAGCTGTAGCGTAAACCCTTACATTCATACATCTTTGCTTTGAAGCTGATTTTTTTTAAATTACTGAATAAGGACAAGCACAGAAACAAAACATGCAGTTAAGATGCAACATCTGCTCGTTCTGCACTCATTTCCCACCGTCCACTCTCAAAGTTTAACTCTGATAAACTGAATTAGAGGTTTTAGTGCAGACAGTTCAGGTAACGTGTCCAAAGTGGACACTTTGGCAAGGTTTGGCACTACCTGCTGGGACCTCAGAGTTTTGTGGTAATTTAAAACAGTTTGTGAACCTTGTAATATTTACCAGAAGTCTTCTTTGTCTTTCTAATGTGATTCCTGAACTCCATGAGAGCTGTTAAATGGGATAATTATGGAGATAACGCTCTGCATCTGGAGCACATACAGGATTCTTTGTTAAATGTTTTCACTGGTGGAAATTTTCCACTGCTTTCCCCTTTAAACCAAGCGGCCACTTACAGGTTGAGCCTCAGATCTGTTCATTGGCTTTGAATAAAAAATGGACTGAGGTGTGACGTCACCTGTTTGGCTGCGAGCTTCCATTCAGTCTCATTTTCTACTAAAACCAACCCAGTTTCTTATAGAAACAGCTGAATTAAGATGATGGTGTTTTGATGGTTTTGATGCCCATGTTGGCAAGTGCACTTTTATTATTTGAAGGTGTTGCGGTGTAAATAAAGTTGCTTTGAAAATGAAATCCCTCTGTCTGTCAGTTAATCCCGCTGGCTGACAACGAGCTCTGGCCCACCACATGCCAAACTCCCCTCTCGCTCCATGCAAATATCACAAAATGTCGACGAGCTTGTGGGCATGTGTGTGTGTTGCTACGTGCACGCTTTCAACCGAACGACCTCCGTCTGTCCGTCCACGCTCCTGTTTTCTTCTTTATTTATTATTTGCCTCTCGTCTCTCTCTCTTCCTTTCTGCCTTTCATCACCGCCTGGATTCCCAAATGTAAAACGGCAGCAGAGAAGGAGACAGACAGGCTGGTGTACATTTTTAATGGGGGCCTTTTATATTTTAACAAGCTTTCCTTCTCTCTTGCTTAATTCAGTTCAATGAGGAGAGAAGATAAGGACAGATGGAGGAGAAAAATATAAATAAATTACACATAAACGGATCTGCTGGGTAGCCACACCCGCATCCCCACCACCCCTCAGGTTTAAGGTATCTGACTGGATGACATTTAAAACTAATAAAAAAAAAAGAGTGAAATGTTTTGGTTTTTTTTGTTTAGTCCATTTTTGTCACACATTACCCCAAACTGCAGCTAAGAACTTTTTTTAAGTCAAATCACAATGTGTCGTCTGAAAATCCACTTAGTTTGAGGTAAAAGTATAAAGGTAACATTATTCTTTTAATTAAAGAAGCTTTTAAAAAACGGACTCCTTTGAAGGACCCTCAAAGGTTTTAAGAGACAGATGCTGACCACAACAGCATCCTATCAACACTGTCAGTGAAGCTGATTCTGAACAATTCAGACTAAACGCTGGTTAAAAAAGCTTCACTCAAATGGATGGTTCGTGTCTCTTTCTGAATTTGGCCAAACATGTAACTTGGACATTGAAGGAAACTTTTAGAAATACTTACAAATCAATGATTTTATCACTAAAGGATGATTGTCTGTGGGTAGGAACTCTTTTTAAAACTCTTTAAATTCTTTAAAAGGTTACAAATAATCTCAGGATCATCTGGCAGAAGGATCTGAAATGTAAATTAAGTGATGAAGAATGGCTACAAATACAGTCAAATACAGGCAAATATATGGAGGAGGCGACAGGAAAATATAAATTCATTTATACACTTGTGGCTACTTTATCAGCACCACCTTTCTAGTACCGGGCTGGCCTCCCTTTTCCTTCAGAACTGCTTTAATTCTTGGTGTCATGGATTGAACAAGGTGTTGTAAACCTTCCTCAGAGGTTTTGCTTCATATTGACATGACAGCATCACACAGTTGCTGCAGATTAGTCGGCTGCATCCATGATGAGAATCTCCTGTTCCACCACATCCCAAAGCTGCTCTGTTTCAGTGGTTATCTAACTTTTTGACCCCCAAGAAAACATGAAGATGCTCCACCGTGGTCATAAAGGGATGGATACGGCCAGCAACAACACTCAGGGAGGCCTTGCTGGTTAAACCAGGCCATTTGACTTCCTGTTGTCTTTCTATCATTGGTAATTATTCTATCANACCAGGCCATTTGACTTCCTGTTGTCTTTGTCTGTTGTCTGTTGTCAGACCAACAACCAGGCCACGTTCAGTCACTTAAATCTCTCTTCCTCCTTCTGATGTTCAGTTTGAACTTCAGCAAGTCCTCTTCATGTCTACATGTTGAGCTGCTGCCATGTGATTTGTAGATACATCTAAATCTGTGACAAACTTATAAATCTTTGCATATCATTTTTATTCTTTAATTTTTTTTTCTGCAGCAACAAACCAAGATAAGTCCAATAAAAGTGAGTTAAAAAATATCCAAGAATGAGTCGGAGAGGGAACGGCGGAGGTGCTGAGTAGCTGTCATCTGCAATACTGCTGATCAGTGGGATGTGTGTTGTTTATGTGTGTGTGTGTGTTTGACAGTATAATTACACAGGAAGATGAGGAGAAAGAAGGGAATTTCTGGGTCGAGTGATGACCCGCACACACACACACACACACACATTTACAGATGCACAAATTTGTCATGCATTTGTAAACAGTAGGGACAAGTCTGCCTCTGCAACTGCAGCGAAACGTCTGCAGGAAGGAGAATAAACTGTTGATTTACTAACCCTGTAAACTGCAATATTTCACCTCTTATTAGTTGGGTTCCTGCAATTTTTAAATGTCATTTTCAATTATTGTCGCAGGCCAAAATAAACAGATAAATCAATAAAAACACACACCTTGGACTAAGGCATGCAGAGCAGAATGGTAATCAAGCAAGAAGTCCAGTTTGCAATCGTGGTGTAAACAAAGACATCATACAAATAAAACATTAGAGCTGAAGTCATGAAGTTGGCTCGAAGAATCACGGCATTGTTTATCCTCAAGTTTTGGCACATGAAAATGATGCTTTCAACAAAAAAAGGCAAAGTATAACAAAATCAGTGTGTTCAGTCGTCTAATGGATGAAGTCAGGTTGGATTCAAAAAGTGGATTTCATCTGACGCAGGAGTTTTCATCTTTTAAAGCAATATACATCACATACAACTCTTTTTAAACC
>CM047993.1:25730040-25743291 GCA_026261665.1 Melanotaenia duboulayi
AATAAAATAAAATAAAATAAAATAGTGGTTTGTTACAAATTTCAGACAAGAGGTTAACGGCACTAATTACCTCATTTTACCTTTTTTTTTTATTGTTTTCTTACTGGTGATTAATGCTTTTTAATAACCAATAAAACACTCAGGTACCTAAATCTTCATTTGCTGCAACTCGAGCTCAGAGAAAGGTTGTTTTGGAGCTCTTAGAAAGATTCTTGTAGTCTGTGTTTCACATCAACCCAGGCTCTTGTAAATACGAGCGTTTCAGCGAAAGAAATCCCTGCAGGTTTGATTAAGTGCATTTCTTGGGCTGAAAGTTGAGTCTGTAAATAAACTGGAACTGAATCCACACAGAAAGTGGAACATTTTCCAGACTTTACAGACGCTCGACTGTGCAAACCCAGCACCTGACAGAAAACACCTGCTGCAGCAACGTCAACACAAAAACACTCGTTGAGGTTGGACTTTCAAGGAAGGGAAAGCACAGCAACATTTTCCAGTTCCGTGACATTCAAGCATGTATGTTTTTCTTTATTTTCCGTGTGATGAACTGTGTGTCAGACGGCCGACTCAACTGTCATGTAACATGTCATAAAAATATGAAATACAAGAAGAAAAGTGGAAAAATGTTATGAGGTAAACACTGTTTTCCTTTTAGAGCAAGATTCATCTGGATGATCCGTGACAACTAGAAGCGAACAAAATGAGTTTTTCTAAGTTTAAATGCAAATAAAATACAAAAGGAAAATGTTGCGCCACACATTAAAGGAGTAATTTGATGTTTATAGTTATCTGTAGCTGTCACCTTTCCATAGAATAAATAAGAAGGGCTGTGACATAAAAACATTTTTTAGTTTTTTATTTAATTATCTTCATGTACAAGAGCCTATACACACATCTGCAATGATCATAACGTCTTTCTGATGGCCAAACAGTTTTAGTAAAGACAGATAAGGAGGAGGGATTCACACATATATTAACACACCTTTGTGAAGGAAGCCTACATTATTTTAGGTGAATGGAAACTAAAGGCAGATGGTCATCACTGAAATAACTGTTAAAATTTTAAGATAAAATGTGGCTTTAGAGACACAACCATGAACCTGCTGCTATCACAGCACCCACCCCTCGGAAGGCTTTCTTATCTAATGGAAAGCTTTAAGGGAAGTGGGTGCCTTTAAATTCATACATGACTTGAGGTCAGTTTCTGGACCAAAAACAACTCAGAGATTCATTAACTTTAAATTACCTTTTTTAACACAATAATGCTTGTAACTCAAATATTAAAATGATAAAGCAGCCTTATTTCATCTGTGGAATGGAGCTAAAACCAGACAAAACCTGTTCTGAAGCAAAGCTGAAAAGCTGGCCCATGCCTTGGTCCACTTCTACGCTGCAGCCACAGACTCGATGACTGTCACCGCAAAGAAACAAGACATTTCTACTGCTAATTAAAATATCATGGCTCAAATTCAGCCCACAGAAACTCTTTGTCTCATTCCCAGAACTTCCAAGACTGGAACGGGAGGTAGAGCCTCTGGTTTTAAGGTTCCTCTCATGCGTAACCAGCACTGTGCTTTTCCTGAATTTACTGACCTTTATATGCTTTTTTTCATTATTTTAACTTAATAAAATCATTTAAAATATTTTTATTTTATTATTGTGTTAATTAATTCTATTTTATTGATTATTACTATTATTATTATACTTTTATTTATTTTTTGTAAAGTACTTCATGTTGTTCTTTGACTGCATGAAAAGTGCTGTATAAATAAGTTGAACGCTGTTCACGGGAACAACCGCTACTGTACTGAAATAAAACCAGACTTCAATCAGCTTCACGGAATAAACTGACTCTATTCATGGTCTTAAAAGTATTATTAAATATTATGACTCATCTCGCTTACTGTAACACTGCTCAATGGAGCAAGAGAGGGGGCTTCTTTCTCTGAATCTTTCCCCCTAAACTGAGCCACCATGCAGTAAAACAACCAGCATGACTTTAACACATCATCACAGAGCTGAGCAGAGAACACACTCAGACGGAGTCTGGCATTTTCTTCCACACAAATTTGGAAATCAGATGGTGTTTAGTTAACTGTCACGTCACCACATCTCTCTGCTGTTCGGTGTGGAGGTGTTAGCAGGATGTTTGCTGAAGCAAGCTAGCCCTGAACAAGAAGCATGCCTAAACAACACAGACCTAAGTTGGGACATATGCATCTACTTCTATGTTTGCATATTCTAATGTGTGTGTGTGTGTGTGTGTGATGCACTCATGCCTGCACACTGTATATGAATCCAACATCGGTCTACCACCTGTTTTCCCAGAGTTATGACCTCAGCCAGCAAGCGTCTCCGCCTAACGCTGCCAAACTACAGACAGCTGTGTGTACGTGGATGTATGTGTGTGAGGACTAAAGAGGAATGACAGCAAATATGTAACGTGGTAAATATGTAGTTAAATTAGACTAATGTGTGTTTATGAGAAAGGGAATGCCACTAAACTCAAGAGAAGAGAGAAAGGGGTTTGTCTGTGACAAATCAAAAGAAAAAACATGAAAAGAAATGGAAGGTGGAAAATGGAGAAACAATGGGAAGGAAAGAGAGTGGTCAATGAACAGAGACAAAGGAAAAAAGAAAGGGAAGGAAAGGAGAGAGTGAAAAACAGGCTTTGCAAACAATAGCATCATTTTTTCTAACCTCCTGTTTATGCATCATCTGTTAGCTTGTCTAACAAACCACTGGACCTGCTGTAAACAGTCTCTTCTGGTACCAGAGGTGATCGGTGTTGTTACATCTGGCAAATGCAACCTTCAAATAAATACCTACTGAGTTACGAAACAATGGTTTTATCACCAAGCAACCAACTGATCAGCCAACCAACTAACTAACCCACCAATGACCCAACANATCACCAAGCAACCAACTGATCAGCCAACGAACTAACCCACCAATGACCCAACTAACCAACCAACCTATCGACCAACTGACCATTGGAATAACCAATTAACAGACCAACCAACCAACCCCATCATTGTACATTAATAGTGTAAAGCCTTCATATCCCTGTTAAACGCTCCAGTACTGGCTGGTGATGTGAGGAACTAGATGAGACGCAGCAAAAGAAAACTGCTTTCATTTTTCAGCTCTGCACCATTTATCTAAACTTCTACTCTGACTCACCGATGCTCAGCAAGCTCTTTTATACACGACTGAAAGGTTACTTGTGTTGCTTCTGTCCAAAATCTGCTTGTCTCACTGAGATGATGCCATATCTGGGTTTTTTCATTCACCTTTGGACTCACCTGTAAACTATTTAGAAACATATTACCTCTCAAATTAGCAGCTAACGTTCCGTCATCTTCTACAAACTGGATGTTTTGAAAATAACAGGAAAAAAAAACATGCTAGACAAAACAACAATCTTTCATATATCGTATTTCAGAATTGCATGTAGACGCCTCAAATCAGATTATTACAGTAATCTGATTACTCCCAGATATCTGGTTTTGACGGTCATGTAAAAATAGTTATCTGAGAATGTAGAGAAACTGGTGTTACATGAATGTCTGTAAATCAACCAATGAATCAAATTGAATCAAAACTAATCTAATTGAAGTGTTTTTAATCCAGTTGAATCGATTTGGGAAATTAGTGGTGATCCCGTCTTCTGAATCAAAGGAAATGATTTGTTTTTCCCTGATATCACAAATTCTGCTACAATGTGATTATATAGCAGAAAATTTAATTAATTAAAAAGAAACTGATTGTAAGATGATATCAAACGCTGATTTGCTGTTATCTTCTCTCCAAAATCCAGAGTGCAATTTATTTCCAAGAGCAGAGATGATTCTGTCAGCGACCTCTGAGGCTGCCCACCATGGCACTGCCAGCTTATACACAAACTGGCTCCGTTTGTGGAAAAAGACCATCAAAGTCTGAAGGATGTTGAAGTCTTGGAACGATGGTTTTGGCTCTTTTATCCCTGAATCAGCTTATTCAGTGACTAAATTAAAACTGGTTCTGTTCCAATCATCGAAGCTATCGCTAGCTAATGCTACGATCTGTTGTGTTTTGTTGAAGATGAACTGTTTCCCTACACTTTACAGAAATTCAGAATACACTGCAAGGAGGGTCAAATGTGTTAGAGATGTTTAAAGTGATCTAACAACATAACTTTGTGGAGTCTAGATCTGGAAAACCAAACCACTGAATGTGGTAATGGTAATTATGAGAAATCAGTCAGACATGTCCATCCAGAAAGGACGTCTGACTTGCTTTTAAAACTCTAAACAGACCTTACAGACATAAATCCTCCAACTTCACTTCCCCACAGTTTAAAGGTTTGAGCCACTCGATGTGACGTTAATCAGCCCTGAAGGTTTCTAAGTCAGAGTAACCGAGTGTGTCTTTATGGCGCTGCTGTGTGTTCAGTTACAGTAATGAGTGTGTTATTATATCAGCCAATAATCCAGACCCTGGATAAACACACACACTGGCCTCAGTGACAACACAAGGGGCCATTTATGCTCCTGTTTGTGTACGAAAGAGTCCGCAAGTAAACCCCGTTTTTCAGCACTCATCCTTCACTTCACTTTATTCTTTCTTTCCACCAGTTAGAGACACATGAAAAGGTCCAGTAAGGTTTCTGGACTTATTTCCTGATTAAACAGAGAGGTAATTTGTAAAAATATTATCCTTAACAAGAAGCAAACTCGCAGTGTTTGCTTGGGCTAAATGTCTGCATCACTTAATAAAGCTTCATGCCAAATTTAAGTCGGGAGACTCCAACGATATCCAGACGAAATCTCTCAGTATTTCCCTTCAATTTTAACCTGCAATTACATCATGAATCTAAACATACAGCTCTAAATTTTATAAAAAAAATATTTTCAAGCCTTAGAAAAACAATGCAGTGAGGTGTAAATTGCCTGAAAAGCAAGAACATGTTTTATTAAAAACACCTTAATGAAGCAGTGTTACCCCTACACTGGGGGAGGGGACTTTATAGGGGCTGGTCTAGGTTTTCAGGAATTCAGAAATTCTTCATTGAGCCTCTTTAACCTCAGAGGTCTTATAAATGTCCTATGTAGGCACCACACTCAGCTAGGGTCTAGGTTATAAGTGGGAGTTTTAGACTAGTTTTGATTTAAAATTAATTTATCTGTCTTGTTTGCTGTCATTCGTGTCAGCCCAACCTTAAATGTGTAATTTCATGAATATTATTTTTTTAATTTTGATATCGTGTATTAACACAATGAACCTAAAATCACACAAAAATATAAAATCTAAGAAGGTGAAGTTTGACCTTTTAGTGTGACAACCAGAAACATTTCTCTAATACTAATGTACTGATTTACTCTTTTTATTAGTTTATTTATTTACTTATTATTGTGTGTGTGTGTGTGGGCTAGGCAGACTTGTTGGCATGGCAACCTTTTTCTGTTTTTTGTGCAGCACTTTAAGCTGCTTTTTGTATGAAAACTGCAATTTCAATAAAGATTGATTGAGATACAACTATTTACATTAAAATGCCGCAAAATCTCGGGTGTTTTTGTTGTGATTCTAATTTTTATATTGTTTTTATTATTATCTTATTAGTGCCGTTTTTTTATATTGTTTTATTGTAATTTTATTGGTTGATATATTTTCATGCTTATTTATTCTTAATGTTTAGCACTTTGGTGCAGTTTTCGTAAGATGCCACACACATTTTCTGTTCCTGTCCATCATCACAGCGCTAATTCCAGCGCTTTAACCTTCTTCTTAGCACCAAAATGCATCATGTGATTGATGTGGGGCTTTTCTCCACCAGTAGGAAGGGGATGCCACGCTTTATTTTGTTGCTTGTGAGCACTTTCAGTAGAAAAGTACGTTTTTATTGTTTATTCCAGCACCAAATATGATGGTAATATTCACTAAAAAGCATGCTGTAAATTATTTATCAAGCCTCCAGTTTTACTAGGCCTATCAACACAATTTAAAAATTGGTTAATAGTTTGCAGTCTGTACGGCAGCTAAGTCATGTGATCTGCACCAACAGGTCTAATATCAGACACAGTTTACTGGTTTGCTCTGGTTGGGTTAGTGTAGCATGTTCATTAGTGCTAATGTCTTTTCCCCTTTGTTGGTGTAATTTTATTCTTTTTTGAAAAAGACATTAAAATTCACAAAATTCTATTTTGCCATTTTTATACAAATGTACAAGCACATCCAAAATTAGGAAAGCCCATTCTTAAGGTGTCTCAGATAAAGGTTCTTGTGTACATATAGAACGAAACTAAGCAAATGATTTGGTTATTTACCCTGGCAGTGGTATGACGTATCGTACATCCTTTGGCTACGTGGTGTCATTTAAGAGCTACAGCTGAATTAAAGCTGAATGAGGAGAGATATTTAAACAAAGTAAGTGAGCTCTTTAGGGAAAAAGGAAAAAAACGGCAGTGGTTGGACGTTGTAAAGAACAAGGCTAGTCACAAGAAATTAAAGGAGGTAGGGGAGGATGTTGACTATGACAGAGGAGATTAAAGCCATTCAGTGTATGTCATACAGCTGCATCACACATCTGTTTTGTGAATATTAGAAAATGGATCCAGCAGATCAGCAAAAGGAAATAAAACACAGCAATGAATTTTGCTCTGGTTTGCTGAGACAAACTGGTGAACAGGAACCCTCTTTTAGAAAGAAAAAGAAGGACAAAGGAGGAGGCAGAACACAGCTCATTTCAGCCACAGGTCAGACTCTGAAATGTAAACAACGTATGTCTGCCTGAACATGTTGAGGCATCTGGATGTGTTTATACTGGGAGCTTTTCCTTTCCACATCTCCTTATGTCACACAGCTGTTTGGATCTTCATCTTTATTGTTTCAAGTTAACAAAAAAGCCCAAAGTCTTGAATATGGAAAACCTTCCTATTGTCTAACTTCATGTTTAATTTTGAACCTGCTCAGTTCTAACACACTGAAAATGCAAGTTCCATCCATTCAAACATTTTCTATTCGTCCAATTCAGGGCCGCGGGGAAGCTGGAGCCTATCCCAGCGATTAGCAGGTGAGGCAGGTACACCCTGGACAAACAGCCCTCTTTAAATTATTTGCTAAATATTTAGATCAGACTATAAAACTATTGACAGCCATTTTGTGTTTCATTTTAAAATATAAAAACTGAGGTCCTACCATGAGGGAGTGTCTGTTGGCTGATAGGAGTCCCGAACCGTATCCGCTGCTGAGAGCGCCCATGGCGCCGTTGTGCGTATGAGCAGCCCCGATGAGGCTGTGCATGTCGCCGTGGCCGCTGGCCATACCCGTCGATGGTCCCACCGCGTGGCTTCGGAGTACATGGATGGCGTCGTCCAAACGCTCCAGACGGTCCTCAATGCGACTTTGCTGCAGAGTGACGGACAGAGGTCAGAAACCTGCTGCATTATTTGTTACATTTTATTTCATTTTTACAAAAATATCTGGGATTTTTGTCTGGTCAAAAGGTGCATTTTAGACTTTTAGANTCTGGTCAAAAGGTGCATTTTAGACTTTTTAACTTTTAAAACCTGCAGCCTGGTAGCAGAGATACAATCACTTCATTACAGGTGTGCAATTTCTGAGCAGAGGCCTAACAAAATAGGCCTCAGAGGGTTAAAAAGTCATATTAATTCCTCATATTATAATAAGGGCTAAACTTTAGGTGTTATGCAGTTTTTCCCAAACAGGGGGTCCTGACCCTTACCAGCATCCCAAAATATTTTCAGGGGGTTGCCAGATCATTGTAAAAAACAACAGACCCTACATTTGTCAAATAATTTGGGGATTTTTATAAGGGCTGTCAAAATAAACGCATTAATGCAAAGAGAGGAATCTATAAAATCACTGCATTAATCTTTTAACGCGTTGATTAGATTTTAAGTTATAACTCATGCCTCTTAAAAATTCTAATTTGGCATTATGTTGGCTGATTTTGGGCATGTAGGTGCTTTGTTACAGCAGTGAACCACATCCAACAATTAACACTTTATCCTCCTTATTTATGACATTTCTGATATTTTTCAAGCATGAAATTTAGTATTTTTATCATCAGGAAACAAAGTTATTACTCATGCCATATTAACAATCTGAATTTAACATTTTCTGGGTGAGAGAAGCTGATTTTCGGCATATGGGTGTTTTGTCACAGCTGTCAACATAATCCACCAAAACCACGGGTCATGGCTCAAAAGTTTGGGATCCACTAGTGTAGAGAATCTCAAATTCTGTGGAAAAGACTACGTAATATGGTTTTGGGAGAACATACGCTTTTGAAAAACATCTCATACATACAGAAATTCTTTAAACCTACCAGAGAGTGGAGTGGAGCATCGTAGTTTGGTGACGATGCTCCCTGTCCGCCATTCCTCGACCAGACGGCTGAACTGGCAGCTAGGAGAGAGCACACGAGCAGACGTTATCAGGAGAGGAGGTGGAGAACCGCAAGAGGTCAGGGGCAGATTAAAACTGTTTTCTGCTTTTGTTCATCTCGAACTGACATCCCATCTTCTGCAAGTTCTTTGATGGATGGAGCTCATGCTCGGACGACCCCCCCCAGAGAAAGAAGCCACTTGATGTGTGGTGCCAAAACGCCAGACAAAACATCTTTACACACAAGGACACTTTCACCGTATCCACTTGTGGTGCTCGGACATAATAGACAGAAAGGAACAAGAGAAAAACAGACTGAGCCATATCTCATCGCAAAAATGCTAATATCAAGCTTTTGTCTTTGAAAAGGTACAAGTGGTTGATTTGCATGGGCTCTCTGCAGAGTAAACAAGCTTTTTGTCTGTTTGTCTCTGCTTTTGTGCTAGTCGTCACTCATAAGGGTTGCATGTGAATCAACAGGTCTCATTAGCTGGTAGGCAGAGGGGAGACAGCGACTTGTGTGAATTTACATTAATATGAGGCTCTGAGAGATAACAGGCTTGTGTCTGGAGCTCTTTCAATATACTGCAGAGGAGTAATAAAAAGGGGACATAAGAGTGACTACTCAAATGGGCAAATTGGCAAGCTAACTGCACTGATGCTAGCACTAGAGCTACTAGCAAACCACAACAGCTGTTGCAGAAGTTTTTACCTTAACTTTACATTTTCTTCTCAGTCACTTAAGATAAACTTGAGCAACTTTTTGAGTTAAGCTCTCCTTCAACTTGTTGGCTTGCTAACTGTGAGCTAGCATCTATTTTCTAGCACTGTTAATGTAATTTTGACAGAAGACAGAGGGGATTTTCACAAAAGCCTTTCAAGCCGAGACTGATGCCCCTTTGTTGTGCATCAGTCGTATGTAAACGTGCATAGGCGGCAGGGATGAAGTTGGGTTGAAACGGGACCACAAGGATGCCTTTTGTTTAATATAAGGTGCAACCGGTATGTGAAAATGGCTATATAAACTTATGGCTTACCGTTTTTGTGGATTCATTTACATCAACACAGAAAAAGTGGATTGTGACAGTCAGCATAAAGCTAAGCTAGCTTCCCCCATTTTGGAACCTTGTTGTCAAAACCCTGTTTCACCCCTGAAGAAAACTTCATGTTAATGGATAGCCAAAAAGTTTCTTAGTGTTCACAACTGAGTAAGATGAATCTTAAAAGAAACTATTGGAAAAATGAAAAACTCTGCCTGCTGACTTCCTGTTAACCCCAAGTCAACCTCCCTAGCCAACCCTACACCATTAGGCCAACCGTTATGTGGATGTGTGCTTACCATGGTTGCCTTCCCTATTTTGCATTTGTTTAAAGCATCACGTGTGCACTTTCTCAGAAACTAACTCTATATGTTTAAAAACTGCAACATGCAATTAACCGTATGGGCAGTGTAGGGGCAAATTTGATTGGATGTAAAAATGTCCAAGACAAGACCTGGCCTGCTTGGTTTAGGGGCACTACAGACCATATAGTCATTTCTGCCATGATCTCAAAATTAACCAAATGGTAACCTCCTCTTTTGTCACTCTGATTATCATTTAGTTCAAACCCTACAAATTCTGTAATTTTATCCAGTCTGAGCTCTTTAATGCGTCCCCTAGTGGAATCCTTTGGTAACCAGTGTAGTACACAAACAGGTTTGTGAAGTTGCCCAAGCAAATGTGAGGCTAAAAAGCAAGGATACTGTCTGTTGTAGTGCAGTGATTCCCAACCTATTTTCCTTGGGGACCCCCTTCATCCAAATACTAAAACGCCATGGACTCCCCTGCGCCACCCAATGAAAACCATGCTAGGACATATGCTTTCAAAAGTGAGATTCTCACCACAAATAATGTATTCTGTATTCAAAGTTAGATTAACAACATATAGCCTTACTTTTTTTCTTAAAATAAGGACATTATGTGGACATTAATCAAAATGGCTCTGAATGTTCAAAGCCTCAGGGACCTCCTGTGCTCTCTCCCCTCTTTTGGGGACCCCAGGTTGGGAACCACTGCCTTTGGGTTGTTGGTCAAACCAGCTTTCATCTGACTGACGTTTTATTAGGAATGACAAGGGATGGGAATTTTTGGGCACGTCGCCATTCGATTATAAGACAATTATAGGCGCATCTTTTTTTCCTGTGTGACGACTTGACTACTACTACTTTCCAAGTAGAAACACGTAACATGGTTTCTCTTATTTGTAGTGACAAACAACTAAGAAGAAAACAGGCTTGAACTTACTCTGAAAAAGAAACATGCATATAGAGCCTTAAGAAATAAATGCAACCGATTTAAACAAACGTTTTTTCTTTTCATTTATTTAATGATTAATGCTGTTTTAAAGGTAATAACTAACAGGGTCTGTTAGTTCCAGGTTCAACTTGTACAATAAGGTCATTTTAATTTTTTTAATAAACATCGAGCCAGTCCGGCCCTCAACTTGCTCCAGTGTTTTCTTTTTGGCCTGCTGTGTATTTGAGTTTGACACCCCTGATCCAGGCGCTGCACTTACACAATGTTGAGTTCTACCTTTTGTGCTACTCAGCATCATGTTATTACTTAACAGTTAAATAAACAGATTTTTTAAACATTTTTACATTGATTCCCGAATCGTCCACATCTGCAATTTTTTTTTTTTACCCCTGCAGAAAACCCTGGTTCTGGTGTGTTGGATGGGATAACGATGAGTGTTGCTGTTATGATTAGAATCTGTACAGGCAGGTGAAGCTCTCCTCTTTTCTCCTTTAACTTCTTCAGTTTTCTTTTCTCTATTTTCTCTCTCCTCGGGTTGCCCTCATCGCTGATCTCTTCCTTGTAACTCTAAACCCATCTCATTAGTACAGGCTTCTTTTTTCATTGTCTTCCCATTTTTGTCTCACAGTCCTTTTTCTCCCCTCTCCTTTATTCATAGGACATGCTCATTTCCATATGCTAATTAATGAATAATCACCTGGGTACATTCATGTGTAAATACAAACATAAGTATAAACGGCAGGGTAAATTATTCTGAGTCCAATGCTGTAAAACACCCTCACAGAATTAGCCTTGGATATCAATTTGCATGTAGTTTGCTCTAATAGGCTTCATTTCTAATTTGTAAAAAGTGGAGTAACTCTGACACAATGATAAACACCAATTATGGTTTAGCAGGCAATATCCTAGGCAGCTATAATGATGAAGAGGAGGAGGAAGAGGGGAGAGGGCTTGTGTTTGCAGAGCCGCTAGGTTTGTGAACAATTTGTCGAAGTGGTGCTCATAATTAAAGCGATCAGTCACAAGGCGCGGCGGAGAAATATCAAACAGCATGTACAGCAGCGACAATTAGAGACAAATTCAACACAACTATTATTAGGAAAAGTCATTTTTCACTGTAAGGAGCAGATACAGTTTACAGCATCTGCAGGGAGGAGGAGTATGAGTGGAAATAAGAGGAGGGGTGTGGAGAGGAAACACAGCGACTGAAGGCCTTTCAAAGTTTTCCTATTGACATTTTCTGCTTTTTTAGTCCAATCCTCGTACACGACCACTTTCAGAGAAATATATCTTTTGTTTGGTAAACTATTTCACACTGACCTATTAATCATCCAGGCATAAAGAAGACGACGAACTAGTGTGTCTAGACAGAACTTAGCACAAAACCTATTTCAAAGAGTATCTTTAGGGAGTTTATAACTACCAGGCTGTAGCGTAGGACGTTTGTTCTAATTTATAAAATCTATAAAATCTATAAAATAAAAACAAAAAAAACCCACCAAAGATAACAGAGTTTTACGGACAGTGAACGTGGTTCTTGTGTCAGAAAGATGATTCCTAAACAAACTGTTCGCTGAGAACTTGGCTTAAATCAGCATTTAAGAAACTGGACAAGTGGAGGACTAAAGACGAAATGTCAGGCCAAAAAAAGAATAAAATAAAACAAACTATGGATAGCAGTTGGACAGGATCTGAAGGGGATTTCAGAAAGATTCAGGAGAAAAATTCAGCAAAGTCCTGACAAAACCTGAGCGACGCCTCTGGACCTTCAGCTGATCCATCTAGTGTTGGCCAAAGCCTCATTAGAAATGGTCTCCATGGAAACGGGGCTGTCAAGAAGCCATTGTTCAGAAGAGAAACAGGGCGAAAAGGCTGAGGTATGCCACATGACACAAAAACTGGACTGAACGTTAATGGCACCAGGTCTGATGGAGGGATGAATCCTCCCCAGAACCCAGACATCAACATTAGTGGAGCAGTGTGGGATCATGTAAAATAAAGCAGCTCAGACCAAATATTCACTTCCAAGCTTGTTAGTATCGCAAAAAAATAAATAAATAAAATATTTGTTTTGGACTCGTAAACAGTTTCATATATTTTATTCAACGCGGTACCTAGTTCTTGTTTTTCTGCCAATCTATGAAGTAATTTGGTGTTTTAACAGTACTGGAGAAGGGTCAGAAAAGTCCATCCTCTTCATGCCTCATGAGCTACTACAAGTGTAAGTCTGTGTTTTTCTCTGCTGATTTTTACCTTGCCTTCTACATTTAGTTGTGTTTGGAACATTAACGGACTAAATACTTCAGGCGTGTGAACCAGCCAATGACAGAGTGGAGCTTTCACTTTGATTTCCAATCATCAACAAGGTAAACTAATCAATGAAAACAGCATAAGAATCTGGGTGTACAATTAAATAACTCAAGTTAAATTTCCCATAAAGATAAAAATATATAAACTAACAACTCCAGCTACAAAAAAGTTGAGATGCTGTGTAAAATTTGATTCCCAGTAGAACATAAACAACATATCAGATGTTGAAACTGAGACATTTTTCCATTTGATGAGA